>CM021749.1:9359149-9556869 GCA_011075105.1 Heteronetta atricapilla
GGCCCGGCCCCGCCGCGGCGGAAGGGGCGGCCGGGAGCGGAGCCGCCCGCAGCGCGCCCCCTGCTGCCCGCCGGGGAGCCCGGGGCCCTCTCCGTGGTCGGGGGGCGCCTTCAGCTCGGGGCCGTGGAACTCGGAGCAGGACGCTTGCTGCCCTGCGCTCTTACAGCGGTGTTCCGCACGGTATCGTCACGGCCGCCTTCAGCTCCCGGAGAAAGGCGGCTGAACGCAGCACTGAGCCTCGCAAAAATATCTGTACTCACTAACATGGAGACAACTGCTCGGCCCAAGTGCTCGAAGTACTTTTTTGGCCCAAATATTTTGGATTTCCTTCCATTAACCACATCGGAGTCAAAAGTATTTAAAAAAAGGAGACGTGTCGGCAAAGCTTTGCATTTCTAGAGCACCTAGGGATTTGAAAACCTGTTACAAACATTAATGAATTAATCCATGCTAATCCAGTGAGATAACTATCCCTCCCCTATTTTACAGGTCTTTATGCCATCAGATCAATCATCAGATCAACAGCCAAATATAGAACTGAAAAATCCTGCTTTAAAAGAGTCTGCCCGTTAAGTTTCAGAACAGAGTATTTTATAGAGGTACACTTGCTGTGAAATCTATGTTAAAGATGAGTAAAGTAGGTAAAGACTAATTTGAGCTTGATGCAATCCAAAACACTGCAACATAGCCTTATTTCCTTTCTAATTAACGTACAAAGCATGGTACATTGATTGCCAGGCCAGAAGCAGATCCTCTGCCACCCACAGCACACGTAGGGGGATGAATAGATTTCTCTCCTACTCTGAAACAGACAGAACAAGGAAACTGACTTGAAACTATTGACAAGAAACTAACAGAATAGTATCCTCTGATCTATTTCATCACTGGGACAACTAGAGTCTCACCATTACTCCTGAAAAAAAATACATGGTTTCATAATTGAGTAAATGTAGCCACTCTAAGGATTACAATGTAATGTAGGTAATAATTTCCTACCCAATTTAGAGAGGAAAAACATAGGCTACTCCTAGAGCAGAATCAAACAGACTGACTCATGCCCCATGCTCTATGTGCATATATGTATACACGTATCCTAGATAGTCTGATATTTGTGAAGGAAAAAATAAAGTAGTTCTGACAGAAGACTCTCCTATTCAAACTCCAAGGTATTTCTCTCTTCTAAGTCCAGTGATGGTTTTGCATTTTCAGGTGGAATAAAGCACCTAATTTCTGTTGCTACTAACTTTTACAATCAAGACAATTAACATCACATATAAATCATACCTACCTTCATAGATTTTAATCAAAATACTTTTTTTTTGCATGTAACAACTACATGCCCAAGGCTGCCACTGGAAAACAACAGGACCACCATTTACAGGGCACGCAACCAGCTGATTCTCTAGCAACAAAAACCTTCCCCCCCACCCCCTTATTTCCTCTTGAAGTTCTTTAGTTCACAAGAAAGATTCAACTAAACCAGATACAGGTAGAAATAGGAACATGCATACAAAAGTTGAAGTGTCAGGGAGAAAAACATTTAATAAACATTAAGTTTGATGGCACGTACCGCTGTAGTTTCCCTATTCCAAAACCCAACTAACAAGAAATAATTGAAGGGCAAGATTTTTTCATGCATCTCTCTCTCAGACACAAATATTGGGAATGCTTTTTTATGGTTATTACTGTAATACTTAAAGGAACCAAATGCTAAGCAGAAATCACCCCAGTCCAAGAGCTATTTCAAAGACAGAATATTCTAAAGTGAGGTTAAGTGGCTTGTCAATAATAAAAATTCATACATAAAGAATTGCAATTGTTTAATGGAAAATGGTTCTGAAATCAGATATTTACTTGACCTTAACAATGGCTTATTCTCATTTTGGCTAACAAAAAATTAAATAAATTTATTTCAGAGTCCCCGTACAAGCAAAACAGTCACACATTTCTTTTTAAACAGCCACAATTTCTTTTGCGGATGCAAAGTTGCTAGCCCTTTTTTTTTTTTTTAAACTATAGCTTATAAAAAAATCTCGGACAGGCTTCAATTAAATTAGTTGCATTCTGAAAAAAAGAATGAAACCATCTTTAGCCAAAAGCTGTTTAAATAGTAAAACAGATAAGCACCTGTAGTTTTAACCCAGTGAGTCTGCCAGGTTTGCTGACATCAGAAGAAGAGGGTCACAACTTCCATTAATTACCTTCTGATGTTCACTAATGCATTGTGTAGTTCTCTAGACATAACCATCACTGATCTCATTAGGGTATCCGTTGAGGATTCCTATCAACAGGCTCAAAGCCTGCAAAAACAAAAAGGAATTAAAGACACAAAGGAGAAAAAGATGCACAAGATCACATGGCTGGAGCTCAAATACCAGAGAAGAGAGGCACGCTAACAGAGACAGAAAATCCAAGAGAGCACACTGTGCACCAAACCACTGTATTACTCCTCATGTGACATCTCCTGTGAAATTAAACATTTTCTAGTTCTACACTCAACCAAGTGAACAAACGAGTTCACCTTCTCTGTAGGAGGAGCAGGGAGGAAAGTTCACACACGTACTAACGTTTTTCACAGCAGCATGCCTTTCCCTCAGCTGAATCAGACAGTAGAAAGAATTGACACAGCTACGTTCAAATTCATCGTAACCACACGTAACAAGACAGCGCTGGGTGGCCAGCATCCTGCCTACTCTTCTGGTAGCCTGCTTTAGAGTTGCATAATGTTGTATTTTGTAAAAGCCATGACTAATTTTGTCTGACGTGAAAAATACAGAAGTATAATAGATCAGATGCTTAAAAATTCAGAACCGGGCACAAGCTTAATCACAAGACACCAGAAATCAGCACCGCCCATCTGACTTCGGCAAACACAAGTTCTTGAAGTCTCTTAATTTGTAAAGCACCTCAGCTAACTTTGGTGACTAACCTTCAAGACTTTGTGCTCACAGACACACAATCTCTCCTTCCTCCTGCTCCTAAGTAAGTTTTGACAACCTTTGGTCGCTATCGACTTGGTTTCTATTCTCTTGCAGCTCTTCCACAACCTGCACGGAATGCGTTTGAGCAGAAAGGCAAAAGAAAAAAATCAAACTGAACAGTATCCACATTCTGAAAGCTTTTCCCTAGCCAACAAAAGAGTGTGGGACCTGACCATGCAAGGAGTTAACCTCTGAAGCTGATGGAGTACAATCACTGTTTCTTCACATTCTCTATGCCATAATGGCATTGCTTTAACATTTCTTCTGAAATGTGACTACTGAACTGATATAGATAAAGAATGCAAAAACAAAAAAGTATTATCTGGGTTGCAGTAAACATGAAAGCAAAAAAAAATGCCAGCATTAAAAAAGATCTGACAAGTTCACGTGCATGCTCTGCATTTAGCTCTTGTTTTAGAGCAACAGCCTGTTATGCTGGCTCCTCTACAGTTTAATGATTTCCTGTTAGGAATTTAAAATTAGAAGCCTCCAACAACTTCCCCATAAACTATTTTCAAGGTTCCTTTAATATCCACATCAAGGAGATATAGAAGGTTCATATGTTATCCATGTCAGTTCACTTCCTTCCCACTTCAAAATAAGCACATTGCAAGAAAATTCAGCAGGTTTTTGTATTGTTTTCTTAGAACTTTTTCCCCTACTAAGTATGTCCAGGCATAGTAATTAAAAAAAAAGGCTGTTCATTTACACAACCTCATACTTAAACTGAGAAAAAATGAGAACCACCAACCAATTCTGAAAATCCTAGTCTCTGATAGCTAATTGCTTAAGTCTTGTAAGAAAACTAAGTTTCTAGCTTCCATCTTCAACTACACCCACAATGAATTTCACCTGCGCAAACACAAATTTCACAAACTGATTTTTGCGCTTTGACAAGTACCTTACCTTTAATGAAAGCATGCAAATGCTCTTGCAGTGGCAGCACGTGAAACAGACTGGATCTTTTTCACCCATGCTTTCTAGAATCATATTCCTGCAAAACAGGCATCATATTTATTTAGTACTTCTCATCTATAGATCACAAACCATACATCACCGTTTATTCTTTTGACTTTGAAATGGGTCAATGAAAGGATTCTCAAACACTAATCACCACCATAACAAAAATCAGCATCTATAACTAACCACCAAAAACACTTGTTATATGAACACTTTCTAACTAATTTCAGATCAAAGCAAGTCAGGTGAACCTACAGCTGACTTAATCTGGCTTCAGAACACCTGTGAAAAAAGCAGTAGCAAAAGAGGCAATCCTGCTGCTTCTCACCTAAGATCTAACAAACATAAAGGTCCTTCTTTGGCTGAAATAAAAATCTGCATGCGCAAGTGAAATAAAATATACCACCACCTTCCAACTCAGCCTGACAGTCAGAGAGAGAGAGAATAGTTCTACTTTTTGTAGTGGTTTCCAGATCGAATGACTTGTTAGTCATGAAAGCGTGGTTTCAGACACCAATTTGGAAACGTTCATGTGAACAACCACCTCTGGCAAGGCAAACTTCAGCAATTCACCATTGTACTGAGATAGTAACTCTGTACCTATAACTTCTTGTAATTTTTTTAAAAGGTTTTGAGGACTGTTTTTGTAACATGGTGTAGCATAGCATCAAACTCCAACCACACTCCATCAAAATTACACAACCATCTTTCTCTGCAGATGTAAAACCTCTTTTGCATGAACTTCTACAGACAGAATTTTGACAATCAAGGGGTTGTTTGATCTCCAGGGACAGCTTTTATAATAGCAGACTAAGATTAGATTTTCTTCATACGTTTACCCATTACGTAGGCTCGTCTGTATCCCTATTCACTGCAATGATACACAGATGTACAGAGCCATTGCTCCCCATACGCGTTACATGTGAGTTGTTCAGATACCCAGATGCATCTTCAAAAGCTGAGATTACAGAAGACAGACTGACTGAATGCTTTTGCCTAAGCAACGTACATTACCATTTTGCTTTCAGACACAGACAGTATTTGTAAGCGTCCTTTAAATGTTTCCCTACATAAAAAAGACAGAAGAATAGAGGAAGATACCAACAAAGATAAGAATATCCATCAGAACCTTTGCCAGCAAGTACTGAGGTCAGGAAGATTTTCTAACATCTGCAACTACTAATAAGCAATCACATTAAAATAATTTACATATGTGAAGAGCACATCACTGACTGAAGTCAGGTTGCTAATAGGCTCACAGTACAGTTTAAGCAAATAAATCCATACAACGAACAAGATACCTCGTAAGTTTAAAGGTGTCTAGAGAACTAAATAATGATTTAAGAAAACAGATTTTTTTTAAGTAGCATGCTACTGTATGTTACTCAGAATGGTTATCTACTGTCTCAACATTAAACACTCACTGAATTGACAACTCCACCAATGCTCTATCCGTGCTTTTAAGACTCTAATATGTTTCTACAATAGAAGATTACCAAGTTGTTCACTAGATAAATATATTAAAACACACGGTACTAATAAATAGTAAGAGCTACCACATCCAAGTTGTATTCCTGCCTAAAGATTAAAAAACTTTAGCCATAAAGATTACTCCTTGGCCTCTATCAAAGTTAATTACAGACTAAATATATAACAATACACTCCAGAGAAAGTGTCTACCACAACTTTTCACAAAGATGCTTATTTCTTCCCCTTGAATAGCACACAATACACCTACCTACATAAAATTACATAATAACAGGTGTATACTGGCTACTTATTTTTCTAAGGCATAGTAACTTAAAAAGATAAAACCTATTGCTACAACACTCTCATGGAAATTATATTTATTTTAAATACAGATGTTACTTATCAGGGTTTTTTTTTACTCTATTTTAAAGCACAATAAAGAGCATTATAACTTCAAAAATTACCATTTTCTAGGCACAATCAATAATTTTCTTTCATATACCAGAAATCAGCCTTATCTGCACCCTCCTGATATACCTCCAGCTCCACATGCTCTGAACTAGCTCTCTAGAAAGTAACTGAGGTAAATAGCCTCTGCCTCTTGGGGGACTAATTGCCAATAGAAACCATCTGTCTTTCTTCAATTGAAATAAAAACCACATGATCTCAGAAAATAATTAAAAGACACCTGAAAACACCAACAGGCAAAAGAGGATAAAGAAATCTTCTGTGGTCTGTTTGTGCCATGCTCATTTTTTTTTTTACCCCATAACACTTCTTTCTTTAAGTAAGTGACGCAGAATAATGCTCTCATAAAACCCAGGAGGTGAGATAGCAAGCAGCATTAGCAACACATCTAGGATTATTAGAAACAGTCCCTAAAGTGAAGTAGTGGATGCTCCACAACCAATACTTTTTTTAAATAAAAAAGAGAATAAGCAGTAAGTCACAGTAGCCACCCTGTATCAGCTAAGCTAAACTAAAATAAAAGTTAATAGGAGGAGAAATATTTCCTAGTCTAATTATTGAGTCTGGGATTTGGAGGTTTTCCGACCACAGTTGCAATTAGTTTTAAAAGTTTTAAAACTGCAGAATATCAGTTGTGAATAGAAGGGACCACTGTGGTTCAGGACCACATTACAGCAGTCAAATCTGAGCATTAATGTATTGTGATATCAAAATCTACACCAAGTAGTAATCTCTTAGATCTTGCCTGTATTTCACAGGGGAGGCTACATCACAGACTGCACACAGTGCAAGGCTGTTTTAGACCAAGTAATCTTAATTGCTTGTCCTGAAAATATAGCATCTGTGGCCAAGAACTATCCAATATGTTCCTACTGGCGTGTACAAGCCCCACATGGAAAGCAAATTAAGAAGAAAAACATGCCTCAAACAGCATGATAAAGAGATATTGACAAACTATAGTGGGGCCATGGGGTTCATTTACACAGGGAAAAGGGCATTTTTACCACGTGGTAGCCCACGAGGAACACCGGGTAAGCAGGTGCACTTGGGATACATTAAAAAACCCATGGCTTCCAAATAATGCTCACCTTGAGCTGCCCACACACCTGAAAGCCCCAGAAGGCCCAGCATCAGCAGCACATCACCGCGGGTTAAGCTGTAAATACAAATACGGGTCCCTTCCAGCTCGGGATATTCTATAATTCGATGAAATACCTCCACTCGCGGGAGGGCAGGCCACGGAGCTCAGCATGTGAGGGGGGGTGCCCGAGGCCTCCCTTGAGGCCAGGTAGGGGGGGGCGCCGGGCCCGGCCCGCTTCCCCTCTCACAAATAACTCTCCCTCACAACTAATTTCCTCACACAAATAACTTCCTCACACAAATAACAACACTTCCAGCCCCCGAGGCCAGCGACCCCGAAGAGCCCCCAGCAACCGGGCCGCGGGTCATGGCGCTGCCCCCTCACCTCACGCTCCCCCCGGCGCCTCACCCCCGCACTTCCCTTCACCCCCGCCATAAATCCCGTAACCCTTCAGCCCTTGACTTCCCCTGGGCTTTTTCTTCTTCTTCTCTTTTTTATTTATTTATTTTTTTAAAATCCTCCTCCACTCTCCGCCCCACATTCGTTCCCTCGCGCCTCCCCGGCGCAGGCGGATCAACCCCTTCTCTCACCCCCCACCCCACCCTTCCCTCTACCCCCTCCGCCATCCCTTCGCACCCCAGCGGCCTCCGTCCTCCCCTTCCCTCCCTCTTTCCCTCCTTCCTTCCCTCCCTCCCTCCCGGGGCCGGGCGGCCGCGCAGGGCTGCGGGAGCGGCGGGGCGTGAGGCGGAGCGGGGCCGGGCTGGAGCTGGGGGAAGGCGGCTCCGCACACGCAAGATGGCGGCGGTGGAGCTGGAGTGGGTGCCCGAGACGCTGTACAACACGGCCATCTCGGCCGTGGTGGACAGCTACGGGCGGGCCCGGCGCCGGGACATCCGCTCGCTGCCCGAGAATATCCAGTTCGACGTGTACTACAAGGTGCGGGGGTGGGGGGAGCGCCGGGAGAGGTTTGGGCCCGGCTGGGCCTTTGAGGGGGAGATGGAAGGAGGTGGAAGGAGAAGCGGCCCCGGGGAGGGAGGAGGAAGGGGACGGGGGGGCCGCAGCCGGCCCTGCCCCACGCCCCTGTGGGCTCTAAGGGGAAGGGGCGCGGGGTCTCGGCCCCCCGCTGCTGCTCGGCTGCCGGGTAGGGCCCGAAGGACGTGGAAGGGGGGGACGGAGCTGAGGGCCTGTGAGGGGGGGAGGCTCGGGCAGGGCCGGGCCTGTGGAGGTCGCGGGGGTTCCTGTGGAGGGCTCGGGAAGGGCCCGGCCCGGCCCTGCCCTGGGGGGCTGTGGGGTGAGGCCCCGCGGCTGGGGGACGCGGAGAAGGGGTAGGGGCAGGTTGGGTCCGAGCGGTTTTGGTTGGGGTGTTTTTGGTCCAGTTCCCCCCCACACACGCTTTATTTTTCCTCTCTTGGAGAAGGTGGTATCAGGTAGAAGGCGCTGAGTTTGCCATGCTCTTATACCTTTAATGATCTGGTGGGAGCCAGAACTGAGACTCTTTAAATGATAGAGCTTGTTAGCCTTAAATCATTCTTTCACGCAGTGGCTATTTCTCATTCAGCTGCCTCCTCTAAAATATCCAGAGTTAGAGGAAAAAGTGTGCTAGGATGGTCCATTAATTTCTATTGTCCACTAAATAGGTGCTTCATCCATCTACAGGAGCTGCTGGAAAAGAGCATTTATCAGGAGAGAAACTGTGTGTAAGAGCTATGGAGGCGGATAACCTTTCTTTCCTCTGACAGTAAATTTCTAAAAACCTAGGATGTGCTAAATGAAGTAGTTTTTCAGATGAGTCCTTACGAACCAGGAGTAGTGGCCCATCCCATACATATGGAGTAATGGTATTTAGAAGGATGTCTAATCTTCACTAGTCAGAGAAACTGTTTCTACGGAGTTGAAATACACATTTTTCCTATATTAGGTAGTACTTGCCTTCTGTAAGTGTTGAGAAGCATGGGGAATCTGCATATGAAATGCTCACAGAAAATGATGGGGTTGAGATACAGCAAGTATTAGATAAACACTAAAGGTGCCCAACTAATAACATGGAAAAACATTTTGAGGTTTATTTTTAGCTGTTCATAGGTATGGCCATTGACAAGTAAGCTTCCTTGACACTGTCTTGACATTCATACAGAAAAAGGGATGGTTCTCTAGGGCTTTAAAAGCACAGAAAAAGAAGTGCTTCAAGTGATGGAAATGTCTAAGTATATGTTATTCCCAAATTCTTAAAAAACTCATTCACAGGTGAGCTAAATAGATCAATGACTTTCTATACTTTTATTAGCACTCTTCAGTGGTTGCATAAATTTATATTAATTTGAAGTTATTTCATAATGAAAAAGAAACCAGCACTATATTTGCCTTCTAAAGAGACTTTAATCTGTTCTGATCATGTACCGGTGGTACGTCGTCTTGTTCAGGAGATGGTAACAAACATGCTAAGTACCTGTCCTCATAAATACGGGTTCTGTTATACTAACTGCACGTTCATATGACTTATGGCAGTAATTTGAGGGTTTTTTTTTCCTTTTATGTATGAGTTTTACAGCAGTTTTTTCTGAAATGCATAAGGTGCACCTCTATTTCTCATACAAATATATACCTATGAGATGTCCAAATACTGAATAACTGAAAGCGGGTTACGCAGTGTGCTGAGTGTCTTGCCAGTGCTACCAATGGCAAGATGGTCTTCCATGTCTTCATTCCTTGTATTTTGTACCTTTTCTATGTAGGAGAATCTATCCTTTTTAATAGTTGAATTTAAATTAGCTTATGCATAAATGTGACTAAATCTTGGCTGGGATGCTGAAAGCAAGTCTGCAGCCCTGACTAAATGGTGCTCCATATGCAGAGATGTCTGCCTTCTGTGAGCATCTTGAAGCATAGCCCAGATAGATCTGTTGGAATAGTGCTTGCATTTTTCTATGCACCTATACAACACTGAGTACTGGTTCTTGATGGCTGCAGCAATACAAAGGACATCAGTGAACCAGCTTAGAATGAGGACTCCCATCCCACATTTGAACAGTCTCCTTCCCTGTTTTGTATGGTGCTTGTTTTGCTTTTTTTCTTTCAGAGCATTGGTACCAGGCTTTACAAAGCGATATTGATATTAAACACCGTTATAGGTTGGGGAGGTACGCTCAGTGCATCCTGACAATGAGTTCTTTAAAGCAGAATTTCCAAAATCACTGATAGTCGTTAAAAGAAGACGAAATAGAAGCCTTCTCGGTTTTTGTTCTGACTACGTGTTGGTGGCTACTCTGTTGAAAGGGCCTCAATTTGCTGTTAGTACTGTATAGAATTGTACTTATTTTTTAAATACGTCTGAGGAAAATTGGCAGGTAATGTAGAACTTGTGAAAATAGCTGCACTTAGACCTTGAAAAAGATGGAGAATCTTTCTGTGATTATTGATAGGAAGTATTTTTTCAGTCTCACATCTAACTTGCAAAAAATGCCTTGTTATCTAGGTGTTGTTCACAACTTGTGGTATCGGAGAAACTGCCACCCGCTTTGTAAAGCTAAAAGGTAGCAGCACCAGTCAGGCTTTATTTTGATATGCGCTGTGGATGTTAATTGGCTATGGCCATATAGAACTATTTTTAACACGTTCATCAGTATGAACATTTGAAATTAGCATTTGCCAGTCTTGATTGCACAGTTCGCTAGCTTGGTTCCATTGGTTACAGGATATCCTGGAAATTTTAATGTCTGCGTTTGTGTTAAGAAAAATATGAATGTCTTATCACATCTGTATTTTGAAGAGTTTAATAACTAGTATTGTCGCAAGTAACACCTGCATCTGGAAAAAATGTGCAAACATAGTGTATTTTGTTTCCTTAGGATCTTTGCCAGGCTTATGTATATCCTGGTGGTGTTATTTCCTAGTAGTAGTAGTTCTTTTTTTTTTTTTCTTTTTTAAACTGGAGGTGAGGTCCAACTTTCAGAAACCAAAGAAAAGAAATATGCTGGATCTCAGTAAAAATGTGAGAATCATGCCTGGCAGCTGGGCAGCATTTGCAAATGTCATTTTTCTTTATATTAAAAAGTAAGTGATAACTGGAATAAACAGAAAGTCCTCAAAAAAACTCTTTTGTGGCTTGTCAGGGAAAGGATGGTCTTTTGAGGGAGGGAGTTCTTCCAAATAACCAAGTTTTTGACAGGAATAAGACATTGAACTATGTAGTCCAAAGACTGTTCACTTAATGGCGCATGCAGAAGTTAGTTTTTTTCCCCCATGCCTCACCTTTATATTCTGTTACGTGTAATTATCTTTTTTTTTTGATTCTCCTGGTGTATTTGAAGGCATATGACTTCACTAGTCGTAGTGTTCTCTTTTGTAGGTACTTGTTGCAGTTACATGCTAGCGAGCTAATCTTGGACTTACATAGGATAACAAGGAGTTTCATCCAGTGTCTAATTTCCTTTTGAAATGTCTATTCTGGATTGTGCTGCTATTTTTTTTTCACATTGATTTTTCTTGAAAATCATTTGGGTCCAATGTTCTTTGAATGTTTTCTGATGATATCATTAACCACAGGAACAATTGGAGATGGCAAATGGTCTCAGTCAGTGCGGACCCGTAACCTTTAGAAATTGCACTATGCTAACTTGTTTGTATAAAAATACTTAGGCAAAATCCAGAAGGCTATAATCATGCTTTTTCTGTATTTTAAATGGTCAATAAAACCTCCAGAGTGCTCCCACCTTGATGTGGGTCAAAATACCGATTTTGAATTTACATCCCAGTAGCTCCAGCTTCTGGACAATGTGTAGCCAGAGTATTGTCTCTTCCCTGTATTCTGGTAAACTGAACAAGAGCAAGTATGGCTAATAAAAGCTCTTGTATCGCATCTAGTTATTCTTTGAATGAAACGAAATGAATAAACAGGAATTTGCTGACACTTTGCAACACACAATAGAGCGTCCGTTCTCTGCATTGCAGTAGAGACTGCTTTTACTGATGAAGAATGATTATAAGCATCTTTTCCATAAGGTCAGAGTAAATCTGGTTCATCCTTTTGTATTCCTGGGTATGTGATGAGGGTGGAAAGGGTAAGCTACCTGTGAAATGAAGTGTAGCTGTACTTTAGTTTGAACATCTTTGTGACCAGAGGAGTACAAACAAGGTCATAAGCAAGCAATGTATCTTATGAGGCAGGCCAGAAATGCGGAACAAGTGGGTCACATTTTGTAGGGCTTCTGGCTGTGACTGACCAGTGTGACTTCACCAGGCTTAATTAAATCAATGCTGCTGTCCTTCCAGGGGTCAGAAATAAATATGTATGTGGGAACCAAACATGGTTTCCATATGTGTGCATGCATACAGGCGTTCTGATCACCTGGTTAGACTTCCAGGCTGGCACATGCAGTAGGACTTCCCTGAACACTGGATTAAATCATGTCTATCACCCCCTCTTTAAATTAAGCCCTCCCACTCAAGGAGAACCACTATTTTTTTTTTTTCCCAGTGATTATTGCTCTTTATTTTAATATGTCCCTTATCTGTAATCTAAATTTTACTGGTACTGAACCATCCTACCTTGTTACGTCGTTGTTGGTTTGAAACTCCTTGTCTTTGCTTACCCTTTTTCTAATTCTTATTATTTACTTTGCTCTTTATTTTTTTCTTTTCAAACCTGTGTGGCATGTTTTCTGATCCTACTGTGTATTCTGGCTTCCCTATTTTTTCCAGTATCCTTGTTAAATCTTATAAACTAGAACTCAGCATAATTCTGGTAATGAGGTCACATGAACAAAGGTGTTCAGCTGCTGCTGAAGCAATAATTGCTGTTTCTACTTCATTTCATTTGTTCTGATTTAACTTCAAAACAAAGCAAACTGGATAGAAAAAAATAGGGTTTCCCTGCTGTGGAGAGTCACATGAATGTGTGGCTCTAAGGTTTGCACTTCACACAAAGCGTAGGAGTTCTGTGTAGATGTGAAATTTAAAAAATTGCTGATGTGATACAGGAAGAAGAGCAAGTTGGAAGAAGTGAAGCGTGCTCTTGTATGCAAGGCTATAAGCTCAAAAATTATCTGTTAAATTAGGCTTATTCAATAAGGGGGTTTTGCTAGTTGTTTATTTTGCTTGAGGTTCATGAAGATCAGATTCTAATTGGAAGTATGTTTTCAAATATGTAAAGCTTGCCTTTTTATGCCCTGAAAAGTATCACATTGAACTAGCCATGTCCAGAAGCTTTGAAAATGGTTTTGAAATTGATTTAAGAGTTCATGTACCTACATTTTTAACTGATTATTTTCTAAGCCTGTCTGCCACCTGTCCCCTTGGCCTTTAATGAGTCATTTGTCAACAGATTGATTCAGTGCACTAATGATTCCTAAAAATCGTTTTTCCTTCTGTGTTAAGTAGGGGAGAAAGAGGGGAGGGGGGTTACAGCCAAACTTGTTTTCTAAATACTGATTTTGTTGTTTAGGTATACAATCCTTCCTACATTTAGCATGGTATTTGACAATACATTATTGAACATTGCTAAACTTGCTGGGGAGCTCCTTGCAATTCTCTGCATCTTTAATTCTTACCAAAATGTCCATATTTATTTTTCAGACCTCTTCCAAACTGGAGCAATAGGAGCATATTTTACAAATTGCATGTGCTACAGTTCTTCTGGAGGGTCCTTTTACAACTGGTTAGAATTAATCTCCATCTGCTTTTAAAACGTGATTAATTTTAAAAAATTAAATGTATTTTTAGGTTTAGATCAATTATTTTGTACCCAGTGAAACAGCCAAGAATGCTGGTGATACTAATATTGTATCACTTCCTCTGTGATGTTATGGCTTTGCTGGTAGTTTAACATCTCTGTCTTTATTTTTAGGGGTTTGCTAGGAAGCAGTTAGAGCTCAGCTTAATCTATTGAGAGAGAACTCTGACAAGGACTTTAACAGAATTATATGGGCACAATGGTATGATAACAGATAAGTTACGAGTTAATGTTACCAATATGTTTGACTGGGGACACCGCTGTATGCAGCTTTTGAATGCTTTGGAGGATGTGCTATGGGTTAAATGTAAGCCTTAGCTCCTGAAGGAAGATCAGGGTGGTTTTCTCATAGCTGTGCGGAAGAGTTTGACTCTGCACATGTGTAAATAAGAAGGCAACACATCAAACTTAAACTTTGGTTCATGTCTTCAGTGCCAGAATCAATGTGTCAATTTGAGCTGTCCAAGTTGGAAGTCATACTGTAGGCTCTTACTCAATTTTCTGTAGGTTTGAAAAAAAGAAATCTCTGTTAAGCTCCAAATAGGTTAAGTTTCTGTCTAAAAAAAAAGTCTTAAGAAATGAATAGTTTTTCAGAAGTCCAAACCTCTGCCGTTCTTGTCAGGGCATGTTTTTCTTGAATCACTATTTTATTTTGTTTTTCATGTTATGTAGCAAGGCTTGTGGTCAGGAATTCTGTCTCTCTGGAGCTTTAGCAAGAGAATCGTTTCTTCAGTACTTGCAACTGCTTCTCAATGGGCAAATGAGCGTTACTGCATCTACTGGAATTGCTTCACAGTTTGCTGTATACTCACTATTTCCATGTCAAATTTTGTTAGAAAATATTGCTTTAACAGCTCTAACAATTTAAAGAGACTTCAAGCTGAGTTGGTTACTCAAATGTTTGCCAGCGTGTCGAGGCAAGGGGTGAATAGTGTGGTAAATATTCCAAGGATACTGTATTTCTGGTTATACCAGGAAAAAATGTTGGTTGTTTTTCAGATCCAAGAATGGTGCCTTGAGCACTCGGAGTGCTCATCTCAGAGTTGGGAATAGCAACATGCAGATTGCATGCTTGGACCTTTGGGCCTGAAATAATAGATGTATCAAAAATGAGGATGCAGTTCAGGGTTCCCCACGCAACCAGGGCATTTTTTTGTTGGGAATTTAAGAATCCCATGTAACAGTGGGCACATTACAACAGATTTTTAAGGAACTTCATAAATACATTTTAAAAGATTGTATTAGAGTTAACATTTGCTAAAGCAGTGTTAGAGTAATCACTGGGATTTTTAGTTAGCACTGCAAAGTGATAAGGGGAAATGGTGATATACTTGGTTGAAAACCTAGATGTTGAACATATGCTAGTCCTTCTGACCAAGTCTTGGTAAAATAACTTCGGGTTAAGTCTTAGTTTCTTCTGTAAACAATCTCATTAATTGTTGGTAAGATGTCTACCTGCAGTACTGGAATACGAGACAAGATACAATCTGTTTCAGTTGTGAAAAATATGTTTTAGGTTTTTTATATAATAGTTACCTTTACAGACTGTGGAGAAAATGAGACTGCTTACCGTAACAGTAGTTTTCTAATACACAGGTCTGGATGGTCTTTTGCTACCAGAGAGAATATAGCTTCAGAAGAAACTGATTTCTTTGAAGTACAGGGACATGGCACTGTTTTATCTGAGGAGTAACTTTGCACGCAGACTTGTTCTGTTTTTTAAAGGACTTCCTTTTTTTCCAGTGAAATGGATGACTAAAAGGAAAACATTCATTTCTGGCAATTGACATTATTAGGTCAAAGTATTTTTGAAGTTTTTTTTGTAGGTTCTGTTGTTAAAATAACAAACTTACTGTGCTGTAAAATCAATGTCATGTGCTTTTGTAAGGAGAGCTAACTAAAACTAAGTTTCTGGCTTGGGGAGATGTTCTTGTATGCTTTGTTTGAATGTGAATTCATCTGCTTCCTGTCTTTGTGGTTAAAAAGGCAAGTAGATATAAGATGCTTATAAAGGTTTTTTAAGAAATTATTAAAACTCACAGGGGAATGTTAAAGTTTTCATTAAATTTGTGCTTGTACTTGAACATCTCTAGCATGTTCTCTCAGCTTTTGCTTACAGAGTGAGGGTGCTGCTCACACAGCACATGGAGTCTTGCTGCCACCACGCGTGTGTCAGCCTTGGGCAGTGTGTGTTCAAATGCCTTAGCGTGTAGATTGAAAAGTGGGGTTTTAATAACTGTTCAGAGCTCAATGTAGTAGTGCTTTATCTGCGTGCTCCTGATGGCGTGAAACGTTACTGCGTAATCTGTTTGGTGTCAGATCATGAACTGTAGCGTCCTGGTCCTGCTTCACGTAGCACACATGAAACAGGGCAGAAATGGACCTCAAATGGCCTTTGTTGAAAAATGCAGCATCTAGAGAGGAGTCCTTTTCCCCACGGAGCTACTGCCTTGCAAAAAAAAAAATAATATTAAGGCCTGGGGTGTGTCGTAGAACACCTAAAACAAATAACAAATGGTTGTACTGCTGCGGTCCTGTGTAATCCAGTGTTGTGCTTCTGACAAAAGCTGGGGATGGTTATATGAGTACGGCAAGTGCATAGTGGTGCTTTCTTTGATCACATACCCAGCTTCAGTCTTTTGTGGTTCAGGGACTTGGATATCAGGATTTAATAGCCCGCGATGGATTTTTCTGCTGTATATTTGTACAGACACTTTAATACCTACGTAAATTCTTAGTATTTATAGCATAATGTGGCAGAAAGTTCTGCAGCTTAACTATGCGTTGCATGAAGAACTGTCTCCATGGTTTGTTTTTTGTGAGCAAGCCAACTGATATATTTGCTTATCTGCAGGTAAAAGTCAGTTTGGGCATAAAATTAGCCGTTGCTTTTAATAATTTCACAGATTTGCATGAATATTTCCATTTACTCAAACAGGAATTACTCGTGTAAGCTCAGGTATTAATGGGGTCAGGGCTCATGCCTGTGTTTAGCTCTAGGTATTGGTGAGTCATCCATTGAAGAACTTGTGTTTTTTTTGTTGTTTGTATATATAATTTTATTGCTGCATCCTTTGTTCTAGGGGCCTGCTCAAGTTTTCTAGGATCACAATAGATGATTTGAATATATGCTTTATGCTTTGCCTTTGGATTTCCACTTACAAATGTTCTAAAATAATGCTGGTTGCTAGATTCTGTGTAATTTTTAAAATATTTTCAAAGCATCTGGTATCAAAGAAGCTATTCATTGTAATTCTTCATAACTTGGGGAGTATTTTGGCTTTGTTTTCTAGCTGAGGTGTTGCAGTGTTTTGATAATGATGCAGTTGAATATAGTGGACGTTTAGAGAAAGGAAGAAAAAAGTGGACAAAAGCAACCTGAAACCACATATGGAGCTCTCATAACTTGTGTTTGTTCAGCTTTTAATACTAAAGTTGCAATCCTGTGTGGAGATCGTGGAACTGTTACTTTTTAATATTTGCTCTGCTCTATTTCAATACTTTGAAGTCTAGGTTTCATCATAAGTCATTCTTGTGTTAAATTTCCCAGGAGAGTGCACGGTCTTAAATTTTTAAATATATTTGTGTCTTTCTTTCAGCTTTATCAACAGGGCCGATTATGCCAGCTGGGCAGTGAATTTTGTGAACTAGAAGTTTTTGCGAAGGTGCTACGAGCTTTAGATAAAAGGTAAGCATCTCAGTATTTTGTTAGTTCTCATTTCAGCTCTTAGCCCTTGATCGGGGTTTTGAATCTGGAAAAGGTCTCTAATTTTCTTGGGTTTAATATCCCATGTGATAACCGTAGGAATACCTCTTCAGATTTGCAGAAGGGTTTTTAAGGTACAGTGTCTCTTTCTCTGTCATAAAATAAAACAGTTGTGACTTCCATGCAAATACACCGAGTCGTCTGTGATGCTTGGTACTCAGATGGCTTTCTTTTTCTACTATGCAGTTTGTGCTAGCCGTAAGTCTTGTGATTGGTTTCACTACTCACCAATACCATGCCTTAAAAGTTTTTAGACCTGCGGGTGTTCAGTTCTGTTACCAAATGCAGTGTATGCTGTGTGTGGAAATTATACGCGTGTTTATTTCCATTGTTGTGACTGTTCTTAATCAGATGAGTAAGACGTACAGGCCAGTCAAAGTATCTGTTTCTTCAGTTTGCAGCTAATCCTAGGGGAAGGGTTATCAAACTGATAGGACCACCCCAGTTTAAAGAGTTATCCCGTCTTTAAATATTACCACTCTGTATTGTTATGATCAGAACTTGACTTCTTTAGATCAGATTCTTTGTAACCAAAATAAGCTTTGTGTCTTCAGACGTATCTCCCTTGCCTTGTTGCGTGTGTGGTGTTAATGGGTTCGTCACTGCTCATTTATCTGCAATTTCTGTGGGAGATGTGGGGCAAGGGTGCACTTTGAGGCTTCCCCCCCTCTGAGATTTAGTTGAAAATGTTGTTTTCCAGTTCTAACAATGTGTGGGTAGTTTGTATATCGCTTACACTGGAGGGTGTCCTTGTAAAGAACTTTGTGTACACTCGTTCTATTTGTTGGCTAATCCAACAACTGTAATCCATTAGCCTTGAGATTGACAATTATTCTGTATTCATCTGGTTTTGGTTTGAGAGAAGGTCGGAGTTATTTCTTTGAATCACTACTCTTTTGAATTCATGGCACTGGAGCCAACTGACTGCAGTGTTTTAAAAACTTCATGTATAACTAAATTCTGTTTTCTTTTGTTTCAGACATCTGCTTCATCACTGTTTTCAGGCTTTGATGGACCATGGAGTAAAAGTTGCTTCTGTACTGGCCTACTCTTTCAGTAGACGGTGCTCCTACATAGCAGAATCGGATTCTGCTGTAAAAGAAAAAGCAATCCAGATTGGTTTTGTTTTAGGTAACTGATGATAGGCTGTTAAGTATGATATTCTTTTCATTCAAGCTTCAGTCAAGCTAATGCTATTTTTTTCTTTTTAATGTCTGTAACTTTTTTTAAAATAATGTGTATATGTTTGGAATATAAGTTTTTAGAAAGCTACTTGGTGTCTTAAATACATTGGATTTAAATGTCTGAGAATTTCAGGCTGCTATCTGCTTTTTGAATGTTAAAATTTGCAGGCATGATGCTTATTTTTTTATTTTTTATTTTCTCCAGGGGGATTCCTATCAGATGCAGGCTGGTATAGTGATGCTGAGAAGGTATTTCTTTCCTGCCTTCAGCTGTGCACCCTTCATGATGAAATACTTCATTGGTTTCGTGCAGTAGAATGCTGTGTAAGGTGAGCTCACCTTTTCTGCATGAGAAGTTTTGTATCAGTGTTTGCTGAAATTACAGTTAGTACAAGAAGAATTTACCAAATACGAATGATAAAAATACAGTTGAGCAGAAATAAAAAGAAAACATACCTTTTCTGATAATAGATCCAATGTGTTCTTGAGGTATTTAATTATGTAGTTAGGTAAATTCAGGTGTCTAGTTCTTGTCAATGCCTTCAGCCACAACTTAAGCATTTGGAAAAGAATTTGTTTTTAGGAGGCATTTCGTTTTTGCACCTGGCTGGTTTCACAAGACCTGTAGTGGGGTCCATTCAGGTAAGATCCCCTGCTCTTACATTCATGTACCTAGATGTGGGACGCTGATACAATCTGCAGCAAGTAGTAACGCTGTGACTGACCTCTTCTGTGTGTTACAGCTATGGGCTTGGATACCTATGTGCTAGTAAGCATAGATAAATTTGAGATTATTTTTTTTTAGCTGCTGTAATGAACAACAAGGTATCCTGTTTATCTGAATATAGACAAAAATATTGTTTTGGAAAACAGCTCCAAAACAAAACTGCACCTCGTTTGTAGTTGGGTAAATGAGAAGTAAATAGGTTTGCCAGTAGCTGCTTATTTTATGTATTTTTTTCAGCGTTGGAGAACAATGTACAGCCCACACAGTTGTGAATAAAATATTTTCATTTTGTGCTAGAAAAAACATCCATCATTAGAATGATTTCTTCTGAACTGGAGATGTTAATTCTGTTTGGGCAGAAACAGCCATTGTTCTTGTAATGGAAGCTGATGGCCTGCATATAACATTAAGTCGCTCTGGGCAACAGTGTGAATGGAGAGATACTGCTTTATGTGCTGGCATCTCCCAAACAATTAAATGACAGCACAGTTAAGTTGGACATGTATCAAATAAAAAGAATTTGAAACAATTTCAGAAGGGCTAAGTATGTAAATTCTAAAAACCCTTTTGTGGGAGAGAGCAGTAATTGTACTCAGCTTCAAAGTCATAAGGTAGATAAACTTTTTGTTTTTACCATCTAATCCCCAAGGTAGAATAACTTGTTTGAACCACTTGAATAACTAGTTTAAGACCAGCACTTGGAAATACAATGCTCTAAGAAGTGGATCTTTTTATGCTAAAACCTAGAAAGTCCAGTCTCCAAGGGTTTAATTAATGTACTGTATTATTAATAGAATGCAATTTAAAAACATAAACCTTTGTTATCTAGACATGATTTGGAGTTTCTTTGTTGTACTAGCACTAGTAAATTATATGAGAAAACTCAAGAATGTGATTTGGGTTCTCTTATACAAACTTTTGTGCTATTTCCTTTCAGGTATAGTGCTCCTATTGGCTTGATTTCTTTCATTTTTCAATCTCCATCAGTAAGGCACAAATATGTAATACAAATACGTGGTTCTCCCGGATCATTGTTTCACATTATGCCAATTATTTTTTGGTGTTTTTAGCCTTACCAACATGTTGTGTAACCCTGTGGTTGCTGTCTATTATGCTATTAGAGAATTATTTTACTCTAAAGGCCAGCATTGCAGACATTAAAGAAGATGGGAAATTTTTAGCTTAATGGTTATAAAGCGTCTATTCTACATCTTGTCTTTGTCTTTTATCTAAAGGATTGGGTTAGGTTTAGCTTGGTTTCTGGTTGGTTGTTTTCAGACACTGCTGCTGAAGCACCAAGGTACTGGATATTGTCTTTCCCATGTGCATATGCAAACTGCAGTGCTATCCCCACTCACATACGTCATTACATGGGATGTGGGCTTCGTGTTTTTGATGTTAGATGGCAGCTCCTCAGCAGCTCAGTAGTTAGAATAGTTTCCTCTCTTTCTGAAAACTACAATTGCTTTGGTTTTTCTCTCCAGTTTCTTTAAAATTCCTGCCTTTATTGCATCTAGATAGTTTTCGGCTGCCTGTGAGCAAGAACACAATGCATTTCTGCATCATATTTAGTTCTCAGAACTTATTTAAGGGAAAATAATTGTCTTTTTTTTTTTTTTTTCCCTCTGGGTCTTTGTCACCATGTTTCTCCTTGGAAAGTTGATGTTTGTTTGCTTAGCATGTTTCAGGGGTTTTCTGAAGGTCTTTTCTTTTGATCATCTCTCTGCATGGCTAATATACATCTGCTCTGTGCTTGCCTGCCAGTCCCTGCTTGTGAAAATGTCAGCTTTATTTCTTTTCTTGTTAGTGTTTGATTTCATGATACATTTCAATCAGAAAGTATAGGAAGAGTATTATGGGTAGGCTGAATTTATAGGGCAAATTTAAATGTATTACCTTCCTGTTGCAGGAGGCATAGCTACAGTAACTTAGAAATCTCTACTCAGAGTAAACGCTTACAGGAAACAAGTTTAAAAAAGAGAAACATTGGTCTGAAACATAATTGATCTTGCTTTCCTCTGTAACAGTTTATTGGAAGATCTAGTGTAATGTATCATAAAAGGTATAAAATATTGCACTATGCATTAGCTCGTGTTTCCTGAATTTAGCCCCTCTTTGCAGTACAGAATGGATTTTATGAAAAATAAAATAAAAAGCCACAGCAAAGTGGTTTGAGCACTGGATATACGTTTCATCAACATGGAAAAAATCATTTGACATTTCCAACTGTAAAAATTCTTGCTGTGCAAAATGCGCAGCATGGAGTACTGAAACCATGTTCTGTAAACAGTTCTTTTGTATTACTGAATTCAAACAGTGATAGCCCAGTTCTACTGAAAGTATAATGCCAAAGTATAGATCGGTGATAATACTGTATAATGAAATGGTTTATTCAGACAGTGTTTATAAGATCTCTTTGTATCTTCCTAAGGTTGCTGCATGTTCGAAATGGTAACTGTAAATATCACTTGGGAGAAGAAACGTTTAAACTAGCTCAGTCTTACATGGACAAACTTGCAAAACATGGTCAGCAAGCAAACAAAGCAGCACTCTATGGGGAGCTGTGTGCACTGCTTTTTGCCAAGAGCCACTATGATGAGGTGAGTGGGATTAGTTTGTTTTTGTTTTACTTCAGGAAACTGATCATGAAATCTGCTAGGACTTTCCATGGCTGGCTCCCTATTCATATTGTATTTCTAGCCTAAGTTCCTGATCGGTTTTGGTTCTTGTGTGGCAGTGTCAGAGGAGTACTTGATTTACCAGCTGACTTCTTTGTGTTCTTGTTAGTCTACAAGCTCTTAATGGTACTTTAACCATCATTAATAATCTATCACGTATAATTTCCAAGTATATTTTGGTTATCAGGAAATGACACGTTACAAAAAGCTTATTTTAATAGGTAAAAATGATTCGGAAAGCACAGATAGCACTTCATTGCAGCTAGTTTAGAAAAACTGCAACTTCAGTGTAACTGCTGCATAAACTGCAGTTTTCTTTTAGCTTCTAAATACACTGACTAGGGAGCTGTTGTTTACAATAGAAATTGTAAGGATTATTTAAAGACTATTGAATACTTTTTTGTCTCTTAAGCTTAAGAGGAATCTTTAAGTTGGCCTTCTCAGATTTAGCTGAAAAAGCTTTATCAAACATAAGCAACTAAACAGCATTTTTTTAAATTTTGTAATGTAAATGATCAGTGTATTTTTCAGAGCCAAGTAATGAAATTCCAGATTAAATATGTTGGCAACTTTGTTCAACAGGCTTATAAATGGTGTATAGAAGCTATGAAGGAGATAACAGTTGGCCTGCCTGTAAAAGTAGTAGTGGATGTTTTGCGACAAGCTTCAAAGGTAAATTTAAAATCTTCCACGTTCCTTTTGTGAGTGAGTTACTACCAAAAATAGGTGAGGATGGGTAGTGCCTCCAGAATACTCAGGTAGCCTGGTCTGTATCGTGAGAGTTATGGTTTGTTATTTGTCTAATTGGTCTATCTCAGCCCTGTGGATTTTTTTTCCTTCTCCCTGAAACTGACTTTCAGCTGTTCAAAGGAACCTCATGACAGAGTTAACCTGAAAGCATTCCATGAAAAGGTGGTCTGTTTCCATCTTTGTGGACTAGGTGCAGTACTAGCACTCTATTTAGTCATTTATGCCAGAATAAAATGTTTATTAATGTTATCTGTAATTTTTTTCTTAAATAAATTGAAAATCACTTTAGTAACAATGACAATATTTTGAAATCAGAAGTAATAGTGAGCATTTGGGCCAATATCTGAAGGAGATGGATTCTGAGGGTACACCTCTTCATGTGCTTCATTTCTATGTGTTTAGGCTTGTGTTGTAAAACGTGAATTTAAGAAGGCTGAACAGCTGATAAAACATGCAGTATACCTTGCTCGGTAAGTAGCATTCCAAAAAATACCTTTTAAAATTTATGCTTAACTTGCCTCAGTTTGTAATATAAGTATATGTTTCTACAGGGAGCATTTTGGAGCCAAGCACCCCAAATATTCTGATACGCTACTAGATTATGGATTTTACTTGCTCAACGTAGATAATATATGCCAATCTGTTGCAATCTATCAGGTATGCATCAAAACTAAATGTCTGTCTTTGGTTTCTATTACTGAAAAGCTCTCAAATTTTTTTTACTGAAACTCACATGCAGCTAATTCAGGGAAAGAGCCAAAAGTTGATTTAATTACTGTCAAACTTTTTCAAAGAACAATGAAAGCAACCATCAGTTTTTTCTTTTGTTTTGCCCTGAATCCTGAATGGATTTTATATATTTACTGCATCAAGTGTGTAGATATAGGCCTACAGAATTTCAGAACCATCTGACGTTTTTTTCCTTTTTTACAGTGACAAAAATTCTTAAGTTGTTGTTCTTCTTTTATTTCCTCCCCTGTATTAACTGATGAAATGGTGTTCTAACTCTTTCAGACAGCTCTTGATATTCGGCAGTCAGTATTTGGAGGTAAAAACATACATGTAGCTACAGCTCATGAAGACTTGGCTTACTCTTCTTATGTTCACCAGTACAGCTCTGGAAAATTTGACAATGCACTGTGAGTACATCAGTTTGAGGTAACGGCAGTAAATCTAGTACTGTAGATGGGGGAAAAACACTTTTAAATGATATAGATTTTCTGATCAGAACTTAAATGTATCTGTTCATTTCATTAATGTTTCAAATACTTTACCAGTTAGCTGCTAATTTAAATGAAAATCTGGCTGCATCTATTTAAACTTTTCAGATTCCATGCTGAACGTGCTATTGGCATTATAACTCACATTCTCCCAGAAGACCATCTTCTCTTGGCATCTTCAAAGAGAGTTAAAGGTAGTACACTTAATTGCATTACTTGGAACAGTTTAATACTATGTCAGTGGAGATCAGTCATTCAGATATGTTTATCCTGTTCCCCAACAGAGGCATTGTAACTTGAGCTTTTTCCCAAATGGAGGTCACTCTAGAAGACTCTCAGCAGTCCCCGGTGCTCTTTGTCAACACACTTGTAGAATACAAATAACTTCTTTAAAACTTAGTGGAAGACTCATTGAATAAAAATAGTAAAAGTATAGATTATATTAAAAAAAACAGGTTGGTAACTCTGGTCATACCATTTGAAAGCAGTTTGTAATAATCATCAAGTCTGATTTAGATGTCTCCCGAGGTCTCTTGGGTAGATGACTTTCTGCTACCTACAGTTAGCATGTTATTTGTTTTGAACACAGTAACGTTGCTTGGTTTTTTTTTCCCCTACTATACGCAGCACTTATCCTGGAAGAGATTGCAATAGACTGTCATAACAAGGAAACTGAGCAGAGGTTACTTCAAGAAGCTCATGACTTACATCTATCATCGCTTCAGTTAGCTAAAAAAGCTTTTGGGGAGTTTAATGTACAGACAGCAAAACACTATGGCAACCTTGGAAGACTGTATCAGTCCATGAGAAAGTTTAAGGTAAGATTATACTAATGTAAATGTCTTAAGATCTACAAGACCCCTATAATTCTGTCACTGTAAATAATTTTATTCTGTGTCTATAATTCATAACCTCAGTTGATATTTTTATGGCTGGAGAACTTGCACTTTAATATCTCACTTTGCTTTGTGCAACAATAATTAAGATGCCTTTAGAGACAAAGTAGTGTCAATTTTGAAGACAGAAGCAGTACTATTTGATCATCTAAAACAGTATTATGGTTTTTATTTTGGTTTTCCTAGTTCTTTTATACCTTTTATGAAATAGTACCATCTATTTAGCCACTAAATATTTATGTTTCTGTCTCCCCTTTTTATTTTTTTTATTTAATCCAGTACGGTGAGTAGTCTGACCTATATGAATTTGTTCCTCACAGGAAGCAGAGGAAATGCACATCAAGGCAATTCAGATTAAGGAGCAGCTTCTGGGTCAAGAAGATTATGAAGTTGCCCTGTCAGTAGGACATCTAGCTTCTCTCTATAACTATGATATGAATCAATATGAAAATGCTGAAAAGCTTTATTTGAGATCCATAGCAATTGGTAGGTGATTCTTGCAATATTTGTCTACATAGTGCATTTAATACTACAGAAAAGCTTATTACTAAAACCTTTAAAACCCAAAATCTAATACATTTTCTTAAATGTTCTGCTGGGGACTGAATTCCAGAATTTTATTACTCCCAGGTTTGCATCAGAACTCACTCTTGAAAACATCTAGAAACATGACTAATTAAAAGCTTTGGTGTTAGTCTTCAGACTACATTTTGGAGTTGTAGCTTTAATGTAAATGCAGAATGTGGTTAAATTCTGAAAGAAATGGAAAGCCATTGTGCCTGTCAGCCTTCCTTGTTTATTAATTATTTTTTTCGCCATTATCACTTGCTGTGATAATAAGTGTATCTTTGGGCCTTGCTCTAGCTCAATTTTGAAAAATGAAATAAGATTGCCTATTGTTAACGTGTAGAGTGGGTTACAAAAAAAAAGATTTTAAGGTAAAAGACTGAAAAACATTTTTTTTAATTGAATTTGGACTGAAATTGTGACACAAATGATTGCCTTCTGTATGAGGCTGCTGGATTCTGTGCATGTAAAACTATGACTTGATTAATTATGTGGTAGTAGAGTCCTTGAGGACAAGTTACAGTTCTGTTTAAAGGAGAAGCTTGATATCAATGTCAAGCATTATCCAGGAAGCTTGCATGTTGTAACAAAAAGGTTCATGTTGCTGGTAACAATGACTTGAGAAGTAAGGTACAATGTATGGGTGGATTACCTTTTAATTTTATTGTCTTCTGGGTTTCTTCAGGAAAGAAGCTTTTTGGTGAAGGATACAGTGGACTTGAATACGATTACAGAGGTCTCATTAAACTGTACAATTCCATTGGCAATTATGAGAAAGTTTTTGAGTACCACAATATTTTGGCCAATTGGAACCGGTTGCGAGATCGGCAGTTCTCTGTTACAGATGCTCTGGAGGACGTAAGCACCAGCCCTCAATCCACTGAAGAAGTGGTCCAGTCTTTTCTGATGTCTCAGAACATTGATGGACAGAGTAGCTAAGAACTTGGTCAATTAACCAGTTAAGGTTTTTTCCCCAGATTACAGGGGAAAAGTCATACTGTGAAATCTAAACCATGTAGTTCTCTGGGGGCTGGAATTTGCATTGAAACACTGGTCCAGTCTACTGAAGAGTGCCCATACGGATGAATGTGTGTTAAATTCTTATCAGCATGTGTATGGCATGTTTAGTTCGGCTCACATTTTTAACTGGGTATTCCAGAAAACCCCTACCTTCTCTCTTCTTTCGAAAGAACCTACTTTACAGAAAGTCTGCAAGAGAACATTAAATAAAACTGTTTGAGTTCAAAAGAGTTGCATTCTTGTTATGAATGGAAGGTTTCATCAAGAGCTTTCTTCTGATATACAGAAAGAATAAATGCTGTGCTATAAGAAATTATACAAGAGAGGTCTTTCTACTGTATGCATTGTAGCAAAGTTAATCACAAACATTAAGAAAAGGGAGAATGCCTTGGCTGCCACCTTATGAAGAGAAGTGGCAAAGAACCACTTGGGAGAGAGCAACGTACTCTTTGTGAACCACGATAAGTTGATGAGCAAATAACCACCGTATGTTTTTAATATCCTGAACTGGACCAGTGTTCATCTGTAAGCGATAGAAGATCCAGTAGACCAGCAATCTTAGTTTTCTTTGGTACCAACCAAGAGTGCTAACTTTCATAACAGGACCAGGAAAATCAAAAGTGGACCAGCCTGCTAGAAACAGTTTTTGGACCAGTGGCTTTAATTTAATATTTCTGCCCCTGCATTCACTTTTACAGTAGAATTATTTCATTTAGATGTATGATCAGTGCAAAATTATATTCATGTAATAGATACAAAACTAGGAAGTGAACGTTCTTTAGCAGTTGCGATGGCATGTCTTTACTTAGTAAGCGTATACAGATATTAATGTCAATGCCACACACAAAAACTAGAAATGCTTAACTATTTGCTGCAGCCATTTTTTATTTTTACTTTTGAATGGGCTTACTCTAATAATAGAGGCAGTAACTTGTTTATACTGGTTAATAGTTTTGTATTACAATCCAGTTCAATTTTATGTTTCTGGAGAACACAGCTTATTGTACAGTTTGCAGGGGTCAGTGGAAAATGCCAAAAAGCACAACAGGTCTTTTTTGTGATGCTTCATTTCTACATTAAATGATAGTACAACCAGAAACTGATTCCTTTACGTTAATTTAAAACGCAGAAGTCAGCTGTAAAGATCCTTTAATAATGCCTATCTCACTAGCCTGTCTTAATTTTTCTTCTGTTGGGGCAGGGGGGCTGCTTTGCTGTGTTTGTTTTTGTTTTCTGAGTGTGTGGGTTTTCTTTTTTTTTTTTTTTTTAATTGTTGAGGTAATACTCATTTGAAAGTCTGTGTAACATAGCAAACTAGAAACAACTCACTGCTGTTACCTCAGTTCTTATTATAGTGGCACAAACAGTGCTCCTATAGTTAGGATTCTGTCAGTTTGGGTTCCCTTCCCCCCCTATTTTCAGGGGTTTGTAACTTGGCCATGAAAGTTCAGTCCAAGCTGAGGCTCTGCAAGCAAGGTTCCTTCAGGACTTGGACTGGATATTTTGTTTTGGGTTTGTTTTTTAATTTCTTTATAAAGCTTGGGACAGGGAAAGCTGCTTGATGATCTTCAAAAAAGAGTGCAGAGAAGAAACAAATGTCAGACACTACTTGGAGCTTAGCAGCTCTTTTAAGAACTGAAATTGTAGAGGCCGATAGTTCATATACTGGTGCCTTCAAGTATAACTTGGCGGGAAAGGCTGAATAACACCAACTTGAAAATGCAGTTATAATTAGTACAGCTTTAATGATTGTACACTTGGAGTTCTTTTACTGACGTAACAAGTAGTATTTGCATTTTTTAGAAAAGCTGGTATTAAGACTTACATTGCAGTGTATCCTCAAAGGCTGTTCAAGGAAAAGCCAACTTAAAATTCTGCATGGATTTTAAATCTAATTTTTTCATAGTAATTTTTCTTGTTTATGAGTGCTTCAGGTACTACAAGCAAATCTGGCTGTCTGCCAGGCAAAATATTTTCATCCCCAAATGTTCATACGTTAGGGCACTGATGAATTAGTTGTTATGAATTCTTTTCTTTAATCCTATAAATTCTTTAAGTTAAAACTACTTAAATGAAGCTTGCAATATTAGTATCAGAACTTGGGCAGGGGAGGCATGCTTAAAATTGTCCTAAACAAGCTGTGTAGCTTCTGTACAGCAGAAAGGTTTAACGGCCTCAAACCAGGTACGTGGATTTACAGCGCCTGGGGTTCCCAGTCAGTTCTCTGCTTCTAGCTTTGACTGACAAAACTCAAAGGTCTCAAGGTTTTATGTTTGGGGTGGGGAGCATTGTTTGACTGATCCCGGTGCAAGTAGTCTCTGTGAACCATTGCTGTTATTTCAGCTCTCGGATTTGTGTGTTTGTTTTGTGGGTTGCCTTCAAGTTGTGGCAAACAGAAGGGCTCCCGGCATGGGACAGCTTAGGGAGGCGTTACACTGCTGTCTGAGAACCAAATGCATTTATTCAATTCCTTCAATGAGTAGCTTTATTCTGTTTTTCTCAGACCTGAGTGGATGTACACTTATCTTTCCTCAAGCTACTTCACCAGCATGTTGTATACCTCGGTGCATTGGCTTGTCTGGAAGGAGTTGATGTCCTATAAATCACCCAGGGTTCTCTTGGACGGTGAACTTTGGCCAAGAAACATGACTTGGAGAAGAGCACTTGCAGTGATCCTTGTAGGACTAGTAGCGTGCTTTTCATGTGATTAAATTAAATCCTGACTTGACTGTTGGGTTGAACTTCTCATTGTAGCACTTCAGCAACTCCAGTCGTGCCAAGGCATGCACATTTTCGAGAAAGGGAGCTGGGGCTGATTGCTGAAGTTGTCAAAGCGCTGGAGCTTTGCATAACAACTTTGCAGCTGCCTACAAAACACTTTGTCGCCTGCTCTGCATGCCGTAGCTCGGAGCCTTCACCTAATGCTGTCCTTGCTGCAGATGCACTCTCCATGCAATAACCAAACTGACCTTTCTAGTTTTTGGTTCTGTCTCTGGTGGTGTTCTCAGAAGAACTTAGCTGTCTGTATTGGCACGTGGAGATGATATTTAAAACGTGCTGTTCATTGTCACTCTGTCACTGTCTCTGCTGTTACAGCTCGTTGTTTGATATCCCTGAGAAAATAGGATTAAATTGGGTGACTTCAGAGGAAGGTAAATGACTTGTCCTTCCATAAGGGCAGGAGCAGATCCAATGTGATTGGAGTGGGTTTCTTTGTACTGCTTCATCATTATGTCATGACTTCTTCTGCACTAGGTAGAGCTAAAGGAACAGATCGTTATCCACTGTGTTCTCCGTACCACATGGCTTGTTAGTACAGAATTTGCCAACACAGACCCTGTACCTCTCACCCATTAGAGGCAGAAATAAGGAATTCCTGTCCTATTTTTAGCCCTAACACAAGTTTTCAATACACATCTGATTGCAAGTATTGGAGAAGGAGGCTACGTGGTTAGCCTTGCATGGTAGGAGACCTTGTGCCTGCCGAGATTCAATTAGCCAGCCATGAAACAATAGGTAAAGTCGATTAATTATTTGCATTTTATATGTGTGTAATGCACCTGCCACTAGCTGGGAGAGTGCTATTTGGTGCTGGTGCTAAAGGGGGAGAACAGGGCTTGCACCTCCAATGAAATGCATCTTCAGAGTTGTCCCGATGGTAAGTAATTGAATCACTCGAGTAACTGGAAACAAGTGCTGAGGACAGGTGTCACTTTATGGAAAATTAACTATTGTCTAAGCCCTTGATTTATTTTCAGCATAAAGCTTTTTGAATTGGTAATTTGAATGTCTTGTTTTAAGCGACCACTGCGATTTGTAGAGGGAAGAATGAGATGTCAGGATTCCCACGCTGGGACTTCGGCTATTCTGGGTGACTTTCCTGTGGAAAGGGAAAAGCATGCAAAGACTTAACTGACAAAAAGGGAAGGGGAAATTTGCAGAAAGATGTTTGAAAATAAGCATATCCCTCAGTTACTTGAAGTACAACACCTAGCAACTATTTGGCACCAAACGGTTGTTTGGTCACTTCTATGATATTAACTCTGACCAGCCAGTGTCTGCCTCTGCATCCTGGTCTTCATGTGCACACTTTACTTGTATGCCTGTTGTTTATTTTTTTTTCACACAGGGTTTTTGTTAAAAAAAAAAAAAATTGAAGGTGTTTTTGTTGTTGTTGTAATCTAACTTATTAGGACAACAGTGTTTTGGGTTTTTTTACCTTTAAAAATGAAGTTTTTCTCTAAATGTGCTGCAGTCTGAAACTTGCTAAAGGTGCCGTTGCGCTGCTTCTCATGGTACAGAAAATGCACATTTAACTTGATTTCCTTTTTAGAGTCAGTTTTGTTGGTAGAATACAAGAAGGAAAATGCATCGTGCCTAAAACATGATTGAAGCTATTGACAAAAACTTTACTTAATTTATATGGATCAGATGCAACTTTGCAGGCTAGCAGCAAGTAGTGTGGGAGAGGTGTTGCTGTTGGCAGTCTCTAAACAAAACTCCTTCCCTCTGCTGCCTGTGCAGAGACTATATTTTATCTGAAGCTCGTTGTATTCCCTTTTTTCCTTATGGTTTCTATAATAAGAAAATTACTGGCCAAATGTTAATTGCAAATCTGACTGTTGTGGGTGTTTTCATGTTTGACATGTACGGCCTGTTGCACGTTTCGTTTCTTGGCCTTCCGAGGATTTCTGTGAGAAGCAGGGAAGAAATTTCCTTTACCTAGAGATAAACTAAACTGCGTACAGAAAATTGACAGCACTGGTAATGCTTTTTTGTCCCTAAATCTCAGGAATGTTTTAGGCAGTGAAACAGGTTTCCCTTTGGTGATATAAAGGTGCGTGCTCTAGGGTCTTGTTTAACAATATTTCATTGCAATCCTAGGTATCTATAGCATGAGTGGCCTTAGTGAGTTTGTTGAAGTGCACATTTTTTTTTTTCAAAAGTAAATTTTAAGATGAAAAAGATATATACTATATAAATATATAGAGATATTTAGAAACTTGGTTTGTGGTGCACAAGTTCAGTGTTGGATCACTAAATAATTGTCGCAGGTACCATATGTGTAACTTTTTTCTTTTATGTATATTCCTTTATGGGAAGCAATGTTGCCATGGTAACTAGAACTTTACAATTTCTTTACTACTTAACGATGTGAATGAACTCTACATTTTATTGAATATTACCAGGTTCAGTACTATTTTTATACTTTATTGAACTACAGGGGATTTTAATTTAATAGCATTCTAAAAAAGATGTTGCTTGAACTGTATAACTGTATAAATTGAACTACTTATACAAAAACACCTCTAAACCAGAATCTTTACCTGTAGTGCCACAGCTGTTTATATGAAAATATCTTGATCATTACTAGATTTGGAAGATCACCCTACTTGTGTCAAGACTAACGTTTCGTATCCTACTTCTCACAGACTGCAGTGCCCGACATTATTTGTAACCATCAAACCATACTATGTTTGTAACCAGCATTGTGATATTCTGTAATTGTATTGCTGAAATGAAATATTGACCCAATAAATATAGTGTTCCTGCATTTTGAAGTATCTGAATTGAATTTGGTTCAGACTTTGCTTTTGATAAATACCCGCCCCTTTCTTTATCATAACCCGTGTAAAAGTGGCTATCGAGCTGTCACTGTACCTGTGTTCAAACAAGGGAGCGCAAGGCTAGGAGGTGACTTGGTCTGAGTGCAGCTTGCAGAGGGCTCAGCCAGCAATGGGTCTGAGCTTTGTTTCCTTTCAGCTGTTTTGCCACTGGCACCTTTGCCCTGGTGCTTCAGCCCCAGTGTGCAGCCAAGCTGGGTGCTTTGGGAAGGGAGGAAACCGCGGACCTCGCTGGGGTCAGGTCCTCTCGCTGTCACCTTGCACCTTTCCTCTCCCTGCTGTGTGTGGGATGCGGGGTAGTTGCAGTCCAGTAACAGCAGGGAGAACAGGTCATGGAGTGGACAATTTTGTTTCACTCAGTTTGAAAAACAGTGTAAATGTCACCTGGATAACTTCTGATACCATCACCACCTTTATTACTGCAAGGTGCCGTAGAAGGCTGATTTAATTTGCCTGGAGCAAGATGATAGGTGATTGGTGTTTTATGGAAAATTTAACTTGGGGTGCTTATCATAGCTGGCCCAGTTGACTTTGTATTTTGATATTCTTTATGGCATATTCTGTTGTAAGCATGGTTGCCTTTGCACTCTGGAGCTTCAGATACCATAGCAGTTGTATTAGAAAAGAGAAGCACTGAATGAAACTATTTATATGGGCTGTAAGTTTTGGTAGCTTTAGCTTTTCTATTGTGTTTTAATGGAAATCTTCAGACAGTACACTCCCCAAATAGATTAAAAAGTTGCATTTATAGTTCAGTAATTCAGACCGTGCTGTGTCAGCATGGTAATATCAGTGTGCGACAGCACCTTTAGCTCTTGGTAGACCCTGGAGGGAGTAAGCCTGCTGCCAGCTTTAATCTGAAATGTCTTCAGAGACAGGGGAAAGGCAGCCCTGGCTGCTTCCCTGGGCTGTTTCCAGGTGTGTGCTCACAAACAAGAGTGTTTGCACATGGGGAGGTGCTGCCATTCCTTCTGGTTTGGGTTTTTCCCCTCTCGCCTTGTCTCATTGTTTACTCAGTTCACCATTTTTACAGACTTATCACCAAAAAAAAAAAAAAATAAAAGCTTGTTGCTGGTGAAAAGCTGTGCAACTTCTTATGTTCTCTGGCTATGTAAAGGCTCCCGGACAGTGGCTGTGGCCTGGCGAGGCCTCCTGAGGAGGAGCAGGTGTGGCCCTGTTCTGTGCCCATGTCTCTGGTGCCTGGGAGGAGCCGGCAGGCCCGACCTTGTCCCTTGAGCTCTGAGGGCCTGTGCAGGATGTCTGTGATGAGCATTTAGGTGGGGGCCTTGTTCCTGTGTCTCGCAGGGTGTCTGGGCCCCTGCTTTGCTGGAATTAGGCCCTCTGTGGGCCTTTTCCAAGAGACAGGAAGTGGCACTAGGGAGCTGTTTCTGGTCCTTGTTTGTGCTTCTGGAGGTTTTTACCCTTGATTTGCCACCTATGCCAGCCGCTTTGTGTTCTTCTGGCCACTCGCTGTAACCCATAACGCTCAGACCTTGGCACAGGTATGAAGGATTTGTGGGTGGGGAAGGTGGTGCCGCGGGTGTCACCGTGAGCTGAGCCCGGTGGTGGCCGAGCCCGTGGGGCGCCTCTGAAGCAGGAGCCCCCGGCAGCTGTTGGGAACGGGGCCTGCCGGCTGGTTTCTTCCCCCTTAAGGCTCACCTTGTCTTAAACGAGGATGACTCCTGAGGCTGAGGCTGAAGTCAGGGTTGTGGCCCTAACCTTTGTGGTTGTATAGCCCAGTATGTCCTACCCATGCCAATTAAATAGGTGAATGGAGCAAGCCACCGGGCACCCACACAACTTTCTAAATTCTTTCCCTTTTCCTCAGGGAAACATTGACGTTTTGGGGGTGTTGAAGCTACCAAGAACAAACCAACAAGTGGAGGCTTGGTAAAAAGTCTAAAAGCTCAAGGTGGCATGAAGGAAGGACCACCACCAGCAAAATAAAACTGCTCCTAGTAAGGTAAGAGTACAGTGCTGTTGGAAGTGGAGGTGTGAGGCCATCCTGCTGATTTTTGGGGACTTAATGAGTCAAACTGGACAAAAGCTGCTGTCCAGTGATGACTTTCTTCCCTGGTTAGTCTGAGCAAAGCCCCGGAAGCTGACATCAGCAAGTTAGTGCTGTGACAGTGAGTAGGGCGCAGCTTCTCAGGCTGATGAAATTTAACCACAATTCCCCTAAACATGGCTTGAGGTGAGCTGCTGGGGGGGGAGGTGGTGGGGTGGTGTTTCGTTGCGGTGGCCGTGGTTCGTTGTTGTTTTTTTAAGTATTAAAAGAAACATTGCCTTGGGCTGTCTGAGGTGCTGGCTGATCTTCCTGGCTGGCTGCAGGTCTGGAGCATCAGGGTTGGGGATGTCACCCGCTGTGGGCAGCACCAGTTCTGCTTATTCCTGACATCTTTTGTTAGGAGTGTTGCTGCTTTCTGTGGCTCAAAGTATGAGCTTTACTGTCCTGAGCTTAGCTGTCAACAAGGGGCCTTTGCAACTCTTCAGGCTTGTGGTTTTAGTGGGGGGATTTTTTTGGTCTTGTTCTTTTCTTTGCTGGTTCTGTGTCACACATGGACACTTCACAAAATGCATGGAAATCTTGCTTTTCTTAAGAGCCAAACCCAAGGTTGTGCAAGACTTACATGAATTCCCGGATGCTGCATTTAAACAGAAAAGAGCAAACGGCCTGAGTTAGGACAGGCGCGCGGAGTGCTGCGAGTCTTGCAGTTGTGCAAGATGGCTTTGGTAGCACTGCTGCCTGCCAGCCTTCAGCATTGCACAGCAGGAGAAAGCAATCCCTGTGACGCTGCATTAGAGGCACTGATGTGTTCTGTAGTTTGTGCCAAAGGTTTTCATGTAATACATTCAGTGTAGGAACACCGCTTCTTGCCTTCCTTTGCCCATGTCATCCAGTGGAGGACTCAGTGGTGTGATTTCTGGCACAGCTCAGTTTTCCTTGAGAGCTCTCCTGTCACTTCTAAGTTCCCTCAAGTCCTACTGGAAAAATTGTGGAATAATCCAGACTTGAGCAGGCTTTAATCTTGCTCAGCTTTGTCTTAAGCAAGGGTGACATTTTGAGGGCATACAATGTTTTCCTGATGCAGCCACGTGTTATTGGCTTATGTAGTGTGTGCTATGGGGGAAGCTTATAACCTTTAGAGAGAAATATTGAAAATCAAGCCTAGTGAATCCTAAGATGCAAGCCAGCCAGGTTTGTTACTGTTTTCTCTTCTAATTACTCCTGTCCTGAAGTGTTAACTCCCTAATGAGTCTCTTCCAGCAGCAGGAGTCCAACAGGGCTACAGACACCTTCGGGCTGGGTCAGTGGAGAGCAGCTGCAGCGTCTGCCAGGCCCACCAATGTTTGTGCTGGCTCCTGGCCTTTATGAGCCTGGGGCAATTCAAAATAGCACGTGTGTGTGTGGAAGTTCGGAAACTTGTGTGTGTGTGTGTACCAGAGTATGTTCCATACACCAGCCTCTTCTCTTCCTCTTTCGGTCTCTCCTCCCAGGTCAGTGTGGCTGCTGGCCACGTGGAGGGTTTGTGTGTGTGTTTGCGTGGGAACTAATGGGGAACAGATTCTGCCTTTGTCAGATGAGGGTTCCTTCCATAGCAAGGAAAGATGGAGCTTTCTGCCTCTTCATACATGCTGCTCTTCCATTCTTAGGTTTTGTACAAAAGGAAAGATGTGGTAAAGGTAGGGCCTGATGCTTATGCATCCCTAATGGAGCCTTAATGCTGGTGCACAGCTGCTAGGAAACTCCAGCGTAAGCATGAATAAGATCACATGATTGTTAAATAGTGTCATTTTCATTTTGCTTGGGTCAAAACATGTTGCTATGACGCTGCAAGTAATACAGTATTTTCCAGTTTCAGGAAACCATTAGAACTTTTTATTGTATACTTTCTTCCTAGGGTGCTGGGTGATGATCCCAGATTAATTAACTCCTGTTGGTCTCTGAGCTGTCCGTGAGAACCTTAAAAGCAAAGAACACAAAGTGAGTGGGAGGGCCGAGTCTCCTGAGGAGCTGCTGCATCCCCGCCAAGAAGATGGGAGCATGGGGCTGCTCCGGACAGACCCTCACCCAGGCTCTCAAGCAACCAGCAACCCTAAAACCCTGACACCTTGCTAACGTTTCAGTTGCAGTAACTCCCAGTATTGCATGTGCTTTGTGATTCTGGTGTGTTTCTTGCTGTAGGGACTGGGCAGAAGCTGTTTGCTCCATTTCTGCAGTGGAGCAGACAGGGGGAGGAAGATTGCCTGGAGCTGCGGAGCCGGCGGTTAGTGTGGGACTCCTGCTCACCTCCCGGACCGTGCTGTCTAGCTAGTTCTTGGCTTTTGACTTTCAGTTTTACCAGTTTGGATTTTAAATTGGTAAAATTTAGCTGTTGCCTATGTAGCAGGTTGGTCTCTTCTAGAGGTAAATAGAGAGTCTTGGGAGAAAGGAAGTGAAAAACAAGATGGTTTGTGAGCACTCCCACGGGACACATAGCTGCATTTTAGCAGCTTGAAAACTGCCGTGTGGGGGACAAATCCTTCTGCAGGCAGACTGTGGCAGCTGCCTGTGGCAGAGCCAATCTTGCCAACAATTGCCCCAGTGTCCCTTTTTCCTTCCTCCTCCCTGTGTATGCCAGGGTCTGGGCTGCAGCAACCAGGCTGCCAGGAGCTCTGGTTAGCAAGTGCACCTGTGGCAGGTTGGTCGGCGTTTCTGCTCCATGCTGTGAGCGTGCGTGGCTTTGTGGGGATGGGCCCAAAGGCAAACCACAAGCATGCCCTGAGCATCCTGACTGCTATCCAAAAACATGCTAATGAACCTCCGCCAACGTGGGCCACCAAAGGGATGTCTCCTGCTTCCTCACTACTGCCTTATGCTAGAGCAGCTTCTCCTGCTGCTGTCTTTTGTATTTGTGTGTCTGAGACACCAGTTCAACCTGCCCGACTTCTCCAGCCCCACCACTGCTTTCATCTTCACCTGCTGATTGTTTTTGTGAAAATGCTAGGTGTGAGTGGCTCTGTCTGAACAGGGCAATGCTGTCCCTGGCTGTGCCTGTGAGCCCTAAGCTCCCAGCAGCAATACCTCAGCCGTCGTTCTCGCCGCTGGGCTGTGCCCCGGTGGGTGCGTTCGTGGTGACGGCCTCTGTGCCCTGGTTTGCTCCCTGGTTTGTGCCCTGGTTTGCGCCTTGGTTGTTTATGGACGCCTCTGGTACCTCCGTCAAGGTCCCAGCTGTTGTAGGGCCGCTCCTGCATGTTTCCCTCAGGTTTCTTCCTGGAACTGAATCTGTGCTTTCTGAGTGACAGCACAACAGCTTGAAAAGAACAAAAAACACTTTTAAGGGTGTTTACATGACCAAACACCACACACTGACTCATGCTTGGGCAACACAAGTCTTGCTTCACCGTGGCCCTGTGGGGCGGCAGTGGGTGAGAAATGCCCGTGCTCCCCAAAAACCATCGCCCCGTGGTTGCACCATGAGCTCTGCTGGACGTGGGATCCCCACTGACCTCTGCAGAGCCACATGTGCTGGGAGCCTCAGCTCCTGGGCACCCAAACCCCGTGTTTTAAAGCAAGAATCCCTCTTGGTGTACTTTCCAGAGGACCAGCATTTCCCAGGCCCTTTGGGAGGCGGTGGGCGGTTGGCGGTGCCGTCTGGTGGCTGTTTCGGACCAAGGCCCGGGTGTGCGGTGGGATGTGGGTGCTGAGCCCCGGTGCTGCGGGCGATGCCTGTGTGGGGACGGGTGTGCGCTGCCACTGGATGTCACTGTCGCCTTGTGGTGCTTGGAGCACTGGGATGTCTGGGGACAGCGGTCCCTGTGACAGCATGGCACTGCAGTGGGAGAGTGACAGCATCTCCATCCTCCTAGGTAGGAGATGCCAGGAGAAAAAGACATGCTGATTGCCTTTTTTTTTTTTTTTTCCCTAATATTGTAGGGCTTCAGTTAGTCTGTGGGAGTGAAGAAGTAAGTTGGACCAAGGCATGGGGCTAATTCCTACAGTGAAAGAGCTTTTGGCAGTGTGCAAGAGCCAGTAGATCACTCAGGGATGTGTGGCTCCGTTCTGCTCTGTGCCAAGAAGTGGGATTGGTCTGATGCTTTCAGTAAGTCTATAAACTGAGCTGGGACCAGTGTTTAAATTCAAATGTCATGGCTCTTTTTTTTTTTTTTTCCCCCTAAATTTGTTTTTTAAAAAAGGGCCTAAAAGCTCTCATGTGAGGAAAGGGGATATAGATCTCCACCTATAAGAAGTCTGGTGAGTAAGGCTAATGGATGGCTGCTCTGCCAGCCTCTCTCTAATAAAACTCACAAAATTATCAAATTACCACGCTGCCAACCTCAATCACTTACTAATTGTGTATTGATTCTGTATTTTTATGCCCACTCATCTAAATAACGAGGCGTTTCCAAACAGTCTATTTCTGTCCTCCCCCCCCATCCCGGACCCGCAGCCTGCTGTTTGTGCTCACGCAGGGAGCCACTGCTGTTCCCTCCCCACAGAGGGCAGAGATGCTGCTTTTCTCCCACTCGTCTTGCATAACAAAAGGCGTTTGTCAGCCCTTACATAACGGCCGGGGTTGTCGCTGCTTTTCCGAGGAGGCCTCGTCCGGAGCAGCCATGTCAGGGCCTGGGCATATATGTGATTGCTAATGCTTGGCACCACCACTTGCTGCTCTCCTCTCCAAGGAGATGAAGATGTGCATTTTTAATTTTTTTTTTTTAACAAAGCAATGGGATGGGAAGGGGTTTTGGGTGGTTGGTTTTTGGGGTGCTTGCTGTTTGCTGCCTCCTGCTCAGGGTGGCTGCATAGGCCGAGGCCAGGCCCTTTGGAGCATGGCTGCTGCCAAGCAGAGGCCGCGTCCTGGGCCTGGCTGAGCCTCCGAGGGGCTGGGAGCTGGGCTCGGGTTGTTCTCCGAGGCTGTGGTGAGCTGAAGGCAGCACCAACACCCGTGACCACCCAGCTGCCCTCATTTGTACTTGCTTTTTTTCATATCCCCAATTAATCTCGGGTGTCTCCTGCTAGCAATGTGATATTTTATTTTTCCTTTACATTAATTTCCTCATTGTTGGCATGCCTTTTTGGAGCCCTAGAATCAAGTAGATGGTTTTATTTTGCCATAAACTAAAAGAAAAAGCTGCATGGCTGGTTGCCAATTTGGGAAGGGAAAGGAGGCTGCTGCTACCTGCAGCCGCTGCTTATTTACAGCCACTTTGCTGCCAGTGGCCAGATGACTGCGGCCCTTTTAAACATGGAGCAGTGCCTGGTACGTACACAGGATTGTGCCGTTTTGAACTTACTCAAAACATTTTCCCATTTAACTTTTTTTTTTTTTTTTTTTAACAGCATGTCTTTTTTGTTATTTATTTTTTTAAATAAACTTCTTTAAGTGTTTCTTATGGACCTTTGAACTTCCTGGTGTGCTCAGCCTTTGCTCAGGAGATGTTTATGGGTGGCTGTGAGTGTGCTTAGGTGGCTTAAACCCTCAGGGCTGGTGTTCTCTGGAAACCCTTGGTTGCAGTTTCCTTGGGTGAGGAGCTGATGCTCAGGCACAGAAATAAGCCTTAGCAAACACTGGCTTTACCTGAGTAAGTTGCTTGTTTCAAAGTTTAACTCTTATGTCACCAGATAAAACCAGGGATCAGACTTGGTCTGTTAACATGGCTGGAACATGGGATCAATGAACAGCCCCAAAAATCATAAGCCGTGGTGCTGGGGCCATGAGCTCAGCTTCCCAGCGCTGACATGAGCCACTGCGACAGCTCAGCACCCACGCTGTGGTGGGAACTGGCAGTGCCCACAGGATTCGTGCCCTTCTGGCAGGTGACTACTTGCACAGTGCAGGTTTCTCCTCTGGCATGAATTGAGACCTTGCATGCTGCGGTCATCCCTTCAGGTGTGTGCAGCGGGGACGCCTTGCGGGGCGTTGCCTATCCTGCTGGCTTACCTTAAACTTGTCCATTCTGTTGCTCTTGATGTACTTATACAGCTTCTGCAGCTGCCTTTCGTCCTTCTCCGAGAAGAGGGAGACAAACCTCCACATCATCCTGGGGAAAAGACACAGGGATGGTACACACAAGCATGGACTTCAGCCCTTCCTAGGGCTGGTTCTGGCTAGTGGAGTGGGACCACTGCTGTACTTTTGCATGATGTTTTTTCTTTTTTTTTTTTTCCCTGAGGCTTATAAGCTCCTGAAGAACAGCCCTTCCCTAAGCATGGGAAGCACCAGTCTCCAGCAGACCCCCCAACCTGACCAGTGTCTGGAAATCCACGGCCAAATTGCATCTAAATTTCCCATGGGAACCCATCTAGCTATGACCATCTCCAGCGCAGGATCACCAGGCCAGTAAGAGGACAAAATCTTACGTCTTCCAGTGCTTGACCTCCGAGGCTCTGCAGTGCTGCTGAAGAAACATGTTGATGCGGTCCCCGATTATGGTCAGGCTTTCCTTTGTGTACTTCACTTTTTTCTCCTTGGGGAGGTGCTGGGGCAAACGCAGCTTCCTGAGAGACTTCTTAAAGGGCCTCAGGAACTCCTTGCACTGTAAGGGAAGTGTTGGAACAGGCGCTTAGCACTCATTCGGGGGCTTGGATGCTGCTTTTTGTTAAATGAGCTGATTAGGATGATCCCAATGAGCTGGGAGTATCAGGGAAGCGTTGTCTGCATTGTGTAGGGACGGGGGAGATGGAGTGGACCTCAGCAGGTCCCTTGCCAGAGGTTCCCATTGCTGCACAAGAGCCTGTCCTGCACCTCTCTGGGTTCACCATGCCCTGGGCACAGCCTGCGGAACGGAATTGAGGGATTTCCACCTCTGGGAATTCCCTTCTGACATCACAGGGTGAAACATTAACTTAAGGCTACAAGACAACTGCAGGGAGGGGAAAGGGAACTGCTGCTCGCATGCTGCTGCTTCCTGTGGCTGTGCCTGGGATGGTGCAAACATCAGCTCACGATGCAAGAGCCAATGCTGCATCTGCACGCCCTCCCTTTTGCCCATCCTCGTAGTTTTGGGTCTGTTTTTTTGCCACTTCTGAGCTGTGACCAGGCCGTGTGTGGGTATGCCTCTGCGCACCGGGAATGCAGGATGTGGGAGCGGGTGGGCAGGATGCGTTCCCCGAGCAGGGCAGAGGTGTGAGATGGAGTTTTGGGGCCATGCTGCCGGTAATATCGCTGAACCACGCCACAGAAGCGTCATGTGAAATGATAAAGCAGCAGTACGTGTTTCCAAAAACCGGGTGGTGTATGTGAAGTGTGATTTTTGGTGGGGGTGGCTGTTTAACTCAGTGCGATGTCCAGTTGACTGTAAAACAACGATGAGGTTAACATGCAGGCATGGCAGAAAGCTGCAGTAAGATGATTTATCCTGCTTTTTGCTCTCTCTCAACAGCCTGAGTTACCACTGATTTTTTTTTTCTCTACCACTAAAGTCTATTTAGTATCTCACAATTTTGAAGGTGTCCCGATCGAGGCTGGCCACGTAGCTGATGAGCGGGGTCCCACGTTGCGCGGCGTGTGAGCTGCCCGTCCCGGGGGCTGCCTCACCCCTGCTGCCAGCTGCATCCCCCTCGGCAGTCTGCAAATTGCCAACGCTGCAGGTTAGTCACCCGTTGGTGCCAATCCTGCATCCTCCCCTAAAAACATTGCTGAAGGCAAACCTTATCCTAAGGCTCAGAAGCATTTCTCTTCCTGCCAAAACTATTTCAGATTGAGTTTTCAGAGGTGCTTAATGAAGCTAGGTACTCAATTATAATTAGAAGTCCATAAGAATTGGCCACCTACTGTAAGGCCCTTTTGGAAACCCTACCTCTAATAAATTACAAGGTAAACAATGGTCACTCATTCCTAATAGCATCCATCAAACAAGGGCTGGCATCCGCTTACTAAGTGGAAATCGCATCTACAATGGGCTCAGTGTAACGCGGCACTGCTCCACGTGCAGCTTTTATGGACAGCAGAGGCACCCAGGTGGCTGCTGCACAGCCAGCTGGAAAGCTAAGCAAAATCCTGAGCCGCTGGGCCTGTGTCTCCTGGGTCCTGGGGAAATTCTCTTACCCAGGGTGCAGGTTTTACCTGCATTGATATTTGTGTAGCTAATTCCTCCACTCATTTTTTTGGAAAGCAATTATTATACAACCAACTGAAACACAAGCTTATGGTGCCTCTTACTGCATATAGGAAGAGCAGTCCTTCCATCTCAGGCACACCCTGCTCCCTGGGAAGATCCCTACTGGTTAAGGACTGGATTTACAATCAGGTTTTGGAGGTGATGCTGAGGCCAGGTTTTGCTCTCACCATGCCCCTGCCCCTGCTCACCTTGGCCTGCCCAACTGGGTTGTCCCCAGCTGCCCCAGCTCCGCTGCCCGTCTCCGCCATGGGACACAGACCCCTCGCCTCCTGCTCACACCAGGTGGGATGGGGAAGTTGCCACGGGAGTGCAACCACTTGTTTGAACCAAAGTGCGCTGGGGTAACCTGGGGCCTGGATACCGGTTCCGAGTTCCAAAAGCCATGGGAACAGCTGGGGCGCTGCCCAGGACAGCACTGTCACAATGGGACAGTCCTGCAGGGAACGGTCACCTCTCCTGATCAGCTTTGCCACCTGAATTGTGGTTCTAAGGAAATGGGCTGAAACCCCTGGGGTTTTTCCCCAGGTGCTGTGCATGGAGCTTCTTAGAGCAGAGACCACAGCTCCCACTGCAGTGTAATGGAAATGTGGGGGCATCTCCTTCACAGGTGGTGGTGGAAGCCACCCACAGCGAGATGCAGCTCTCCCTGGTAGCATCTCTTAAAGCTCTGTTTTAAAAAAAAGAATAAATTGTTTTTCCCAGGAAGAAGACTGGAAAGGCTTGGAGTTGAGGGCAATTTGTTTTGGAAACTTACTTCAAGGCAAAATGATTTCACAAATAAAAATGTGTCAGGCTGCCTTCATGCCCTGACCAGTCGGACAAGTGCAATTGTTTTGTCCCTTAGACAATTAGTGTAATTGCTGCAGCTGTGATTCAGCTGGGCTCCTGTTCCAGGTCACTTCTGGCACCAGGAGTCATCCCGATGGCTGTACAAGGGTCCCTTTCCCTGAGTCCCCCTGGGCACAGTGTGCAGAGGCATGGGCTTTGCTCAGGGCAGCAGGACGGACGCTTCTGGCAGAGCACCCACCGCGTCCCACTGCAGGACAGCACCGAGAGGTTTTGCAGAGGGGATGGGTTCTTATTTTCAGTCCTTTACCTGTGATTCAATTCAGTAATGACAAAAATCCACTAACTCAAGCCCCATAAGATGTTGGTGGTGTTTCTCCCTGTTTGCTTTCTGCCACCCCCACGTCTGAAGTTTTGCTGTCAGCTTGCTGACGTGGGAGCCTCGCACGGGCTGGTGCTGAGCAGGCCAAGGACAATCGCCTCCTAGCGCTTTGCAGCTAGGTTTGCTTTGACCCTCTGAGGTATGTTATGACTTGTTTAGTCTATACTAAGATTTTAAGGTATGTTATGTGTTACTTAACACGAGGCAAGGTCACCGCATAGCAGAGCGGAGGAGTCACGATAGCGTGGATAAGCGTTACCTACACGAGCTTCAGGGTTTTGCAAGGACTGCGTTGGAGGTGGTTTTGTCGGAGGGGATGTTGAAAGTGCACTTGTCTTCTCAATGCCTGTTGCCAATGCTTCTCTTTTGCCTGCAATCACGACACCAGTCCCCGGTGTGGCAGGCAGCTCCTTTCCTTTTCACCTCCAGCGGTTTACACCAGGAAGCTGACAGCCTGTGTCCTCAGCTCTCAAGTCAGGGTGCTGAAGGGCAGCGTGGTCACAGCAAACAGGAGCACCAAGAGCAGTAAAGCTGCATCAGCGCAGGCTTTAACACGTGGTAGCAGGTAGATTAAAGGCCATTCAGGAGCCCCAGGGACATACACCGGTTGTTAGCATAGCCATAACCCATATTTGCATGCCCATATCTGTGTACTTGGGAGATTACAGCCTCCACAGGCATGTGACTACAGTGTGGAGGGGCTCTCCTGGTTTATCATGAGAATACTTCACGTTTCAGAGGATGGAGAAGGCCTTTGATTCCCCCTGTAAATCCCGGTCTTTGTTCCACTTTTCAGTGTGCACTGCACTCGGAGCGCAGCCGAAGCCATAAATCCTTAAGCAGGAGGTTCAGGTGGATTTCCCTGAAAAGCCTCCACCTGAGGATCTCGCTGTATTTAGGCGTTGTCCATTAACCAGGCTAACAGCAGAGCAGTGATCTTAGTAGGCTTCTCCAGCATTACTATGTACAGCAGCAGAGCCGGGAACTAAAAAGCTGAGTCTGCAAAATGCCCCTCTCCACTGTTGAACTGTATAATAATGCTCAAACTGTACTCTGACCACTGAAGCTATAAACCTTCCCTGCCTCTAGAATTTCTTTGGTAGCACTGAGTCAGCCTTCAGTTCATTTTGTCCATCATGTAAGGCCTGGTGGATGAGTCCACTCCGGTGAAGACAAGCATGAGGGATGCCGCTGAGCCTTCGCCAGTCTGTGGTCGTCTCCTTTCCCCTGCCGCCCTGCAAGACAACATTAATTTCTACTTTGAGGCCTATCGTGCTGAAGATAGCATAACCCAGACCACATCTATGTAAATCTACCGGATTATATTGCCTGCTTGAGGTCAGGAATCCTCTGAAACAATGTTCCAGTTGGATGGGTAAAAGTCAGGAGTACAAATAGATTATGCATCTCATATTTCCTCTAGTGAAGGGAAGGGAGCCCAAGTGCCAGTCAAACACGCTGCTGCAACAGTACACCTCGGGGAAAACTGTTCCTCTTCCCCTGACAGCTCTTCTGTGAAGAGCAATTTCTGCAATTTATTGAGTGCCTGGCTCTTCCAGGAGCTGTGCGAGCGCAAACAGTAAGCAACCTTTCTTGCAAAACAGCTCTTCCAGTGCAAGATTGGGCGCGTAGCCAAAAAGGAAACATTTGTGAAGATGCCCTGCTCATGTTACTATTTGCTGTTTTATGCAGATTTGGCATGAAAACAACATGTGATTTGATGAGTCAGGTTGCATACAATATATGCAGGTATCTGATGCAATATTTGTTTAGTGGTAGGTCACAGGGAAGGAGAGTTGATAACTGCAGGTAATATACAGGGACTTTACATTATGCTTAAACCAACTGCGTGTTCAGGTGGTTGAGCTTCATACAAAACCCAAGCAGCATTGCCAGACGTATTGCGATGTGATACTAAAAAGGAGTGGTAATGAGGAATGTTTTCAGTAACCTGTTTCTACGAAGTGGATGGTGAACGCCTCGTTTGATAGAGTGATTAATGATACTCAGCATGACTGCTCAGCCGGCAGGGGTGGAGGCTTTGCTAATTGGATCTGGAAATTCCTTTCCTCGTGCTTAAGGATGATGCAAACTTTCACAGCCAACTGGAGACCTGTCCTCCCTGCAGCTGAATGCCAATAAACACAGCTCAAGTTAATAACCCTTGTGTCAGGGGAAGAGATCCAAAAGAGAATCTGGGCCTCGTTATTGTTCGTATGTGGCATTATTAGAGGCATCGTAATATGCCATAGGAGTCCCTTTTCGTTAAGGGGTGGGAGCTGTTAGTTTAATCGCTTGTCTGAGTAAATGTGTTAGAGACCCCAAGTGCTATTTGTGACCAGTGGCATGTTGAACATGAAGCCGTGGTTGTTGAACACAAAGCCACAGCCACGTCTGCATCCCTTTCACCCTCTGTCTCTTCTTGCAAAATCGGACCAGATGCAGTTCAAGTATTTGCATTCTGGAAGGCACAGCTGAGCCTTCCTCAGCGCCCAAAGCTACTGGTGACCAACCTCATGTACTGGGTTCTTCACTGTCAGTAGATGCATCTTGGTGTGTTCCTACTTTATTTTATGCTTCAGCAGGTTTCTGGCTGAGTTTCTGCCTTTATGTTTCCAGTCTGATGTTAGGACGCTTGTTGGTGTTTGTTGATGTCATATAACTTTTTTTTAAAGCTGTCTGAAGTCCTCAGGAACTGAAAGAGCATTATCAGCTTCCTTCACGCTGTGACAAACGGGACAGTTACAGGCCTTCCTCCTTACTACACTTCAGAAGCGTTCGTTTTGTTTATGCAAATTGAAATATGCATAGTTAATGACATGTCAGTGAACCTTTCCCTCTGCTGCTGCTTCTAAAATCAAATCTGGACCAAGGTGGGTGGCTTCATACCGAAACTGGTCTAACTTCTGTTAATCTGTTTTCTGATGCAGTGTGGATTGTGCTAGGTGCTAGCTCCTTGCCCTCTTTCCCCTCCTTAAGAACTTTGCCCACCATCTGAGCCACAGAGGAGCCTGGAAAATGATGAGGCTGGCACGGCTGTGCCCAAAGGTCAGATCTGCCCAGGAATGCGGCATGAGATTAGCAAGATGTGCAGAGAGGCATTGAAAATATGAGCCTTAAAGGTGATCGCAGTGCAGAGGCAGGGTGCAAAAAGGACTGAGGGAGAGGTGGGAGAAGTAAGCATTGCGTGGGGAAGGAGAGGGTTGAGAGACAAAAGGCAGGCACAGCTGGGAGGGAAACCCAGGAGCTCTCAAAGTCTTGATGTGGGAGGGAAAAAAAAAGCTTGAAGCAGCCTGGTACGGAAATGCCCATCCAAGCAAGGTTGTCTTTGGGTCGGTGATGCTTTTTTTCAGTCTGTTATAATGAAAATAATTTTCTGGGAAAAACCCCGTGGGTTCAGAGCTCAGCACCAGCCCTGAGCTGGGCGAGGAGCAGCACCTCTCCATGGAGCACCCCGGTGCTGCCAGCCCTCCTTGGCATGGTGCTGGTCCCCCACCAGAACGGCCTCTTTGCAATGCTGAGGAATAAAATAATAACTCGCAAAGTAAAAATAATACAAGATACAGAACAATAAAAAGGGATTTCCCTCTCTCTGCAATAGAGAAATAAATGGCTGACCACCAGAAGGGGTTCTTCTCTCCTGTCTGAGTTTTCAGTCTTGAGGCTTTTCTCCGAATGACCCAGCAGGGGAAAAAAAATCACCATGTTGTATCTGCCCATACAAAGAGGATGGAAAACAACAACTGGTCGGAACAACTGGGGCTCGGAGCCAGGATCCTGCATCAGTCCCCTCTCCGAGCCACGGCACCTTCCGTTTCAATGCCTCTAATTATGGCGGAGGATCCCAAATCTGTGTTTTCTTTCCACCTCCTCCCCCCTCCTTTAGAAGATGTTGGTACCTGGCTCTTGTGATCTCGCTGTTTGCACGGGAGCACTGCACTGGGCGCATTTCCAGCGCAACCCGTGCCACCGGGCTGGCTGCCTGCTGGCGCGTGGTGTGACGGGGCTCCTGGGCATGCAACGTGAGCCGGGGTAGCGGGGTTCAGTCTGCTGGCAGCACCCGTGTCCCATCCCTCTGCTCCAACCCGACCGATGCCCTTTTCTTGCTCATCCTGCCTGGCGCCTCCTCTCCCGGCCCCGTACCCTCGCCTCGCTGCCCCGTCCCGACCCCGGGTGCGAGGTGGGCGGCTGCTGCTGGGGGGATTTTTACAATTCCACTGAGCGCTTACCTCAGCTCATGGATTTTCCAGAGGAAGTCAGGTTTGGGTTTGAGGGTGGTTTTTATAAAATTATTTTTGCTTTTAATTTGAAAAGAAAAGAAAGGAAATTCCCCTCCAGCCTACAGAATGTAGCTTTCAAAAGAAGTGGCTTATTTTTTCTTAAAACATTGAGCACCCTGTTATGCTTAAAATAATAGAGAAATAAAGGCCAGCCCTGGTTGTGTGATGGGTTTCGGTCTCTTGTATTGATGCTGCAGTGGGGTAGCTGTAGTGAAATGCAGGCTCTGCTGAGACAGGCAGAGGGAAAAAAGCAGTGTGTGCCATTTAATTTCTGCAATGTTCTGATTCCCTCCTACCAGCCTGAAAATACTAAACATGATCCTTTGTCTGGCATATGGGGATTTGGAGAATTGTTACTAATTACTGCAGTTGTGCTATCTAGCTTAACTGGTTTAAATAATATATTAAGTGCTTTTATGTTCTTCCATAACGTGCTGGAATGCAAAGAGGTGCATTTTATGCCATTTATGGCAGGCACGAGATGTAACACTTATCTGCAGAGAAACTTGGGTTTGATGACTTATTGCTTGTCTTACTGACAGCCAGGGCTCCAGATGACCAGAGCCAGTTGTGCCAGGTGCTGTGCAGATACGGGGCGAGCATCTCTGTCTTTGGGGGCCTGAGTTTGCCTGCAGGGAAAGAGGCAATGCGGGGCTGCAGGAATGGTGGGGCCAGAGAGCTGGGGAGGCCAGGCGAGGAGCTGGGGACGTGGCTGGTGGAAGTGCTGCGGGGTTTTGGTAGGTCTGATGGCAAGGGCACAAAGCCTGGGATCTGAAAGCATCACGGGAAGTTGTGATCTAACTTATTTAGAGAATGTTTTTATTATTTTAATTGCAATTTAATATAAAATGTGTTGCTAAGCATTATATTTAGAAACGAGAGCACTTCTGGATCTAGAAATGCTTATCCAGAAAAAGAAGGCAGACATTATAGCTGCTCAAGAATCCTTTTTTACAAGGGTGGTGAGGGGAACAGTAATTCTGTTAGTCATCTGATTCCACCCAAATTCCAGTGTCTCTTGCTTCAAAATCTGATTTTCTTTTCTGTTATCTGCTGTTGCATCTAGTATTTAAACAAAATGTGAGAAGAGCGTGCTGTGAATGTCTTGTTGCTGGACCTAGTGTGATGAATAATTATGGAGCAGCTGAGCAGTGCTAGCCAGAGGCTCAAAGAATCTGGTAAGACACGTGGTTCGTTTTTATTTTTATTTTATTTGGGGGTGGGGTTGAGGGTGAGGGGATAAGCAACGACTGACACTTCAGGATGTTATAAACCACAAAGGGAATTAGCGATAATGATAAAAAGACTTGCACGTTCTGACCCATAATTTGGTTTAGTAGCTCCCTATAAAATCACAGCACTGTTAGAACGTGCTAGTAATTAGCAGTATTTTATCCACTTGAAATTAAGCATTGTGCATGCTCTGCAGATTAATGAAAATTATGTAGTTGGTTTTTTTTTTTTTGTCTGGTTTTTCTTGCTAATAGCCTGAAAACAGGGAGGTGAAAGACTTGTGTCAAATCTTTGAGAATAATTTTGCAATTAAAAGGCTGGGGAGAAAGTGTGATCTGAAGACCTTCAGTTTCCCAGCTGTGACATAAAATTTACAGCTACCTTCATTCTGATTCGGTTTTAATATTCCTGCAGAGGAGCAAGCAAAAAGAACTCCCCAGGCTGGCTTCAGTGAAATGGAGGAGCTGATAGACAATAACAGGGTACGGGCTGGCTGAGGAGTGATTTTTGTTGGTGCTAGCAGGCTCGTGTTCGCACAACGCTTTGGATGCTATAAAGTGATATATGTCTAATGCTAAAAATTGAGAGATGCTCTCTGGGAGATAGGAAACTTGGTGCAAAGGCAGTTTCTGATTGGCTACACGGAAAAATTCAAGGTCATATATGCGCCAGCTTGCAGGGTTGCACAGCTGGTACCTCGGCACTAAAAACAGCAGAATCAACTAGAAAGCTGTTAGTGAGCTATGTGGGTAAAAATGGAAGGATACGCTGAAACTACCTGAAAGTGGAAGAAACAGCTGGGAAGTGATAAGAGAAAGAAATGAGAGGTAAAACTCTTGCCCATCAGTGGCGTCCAAGCGCTCCGTAACAACTTCAAATTGTTCCCTTCCTTGAATGCACCAATTTTCTTTTTCAAGCTGAAACAATTTGGCAACCTCCAGCTCCTCTGAGCTGGTCGTGCATTGCCGAGAGCTGCTCAAGAATCTGCTCCATGGTCCAGGCCTAATGTTTGCTCGGGTAGTTGAAAGGAGCTGCTAGGCCAAATGCATTGATATGAGTAGCTGGGCTTCTAACCAAAGGGGGAGAGAGAGTGCCAAAGGCTTTTACGGATCATTAAACAATATGTTTAATATAATAAAAACATGTATAAATGCTTAACATAGCAGGCAAAACATTTGATTAATCCTTAGTGCTTTACCTTGCTTCATGGGTGCAACCAGCCCACAAAAGCGGCAAAGCGTAACGCCGTGGGAGCTGCTTGTCCAGCGGCCGTGTGCCGTGACTGGTGTTTGAGAGTCCACTCTTAGCACGTCAACAGCCGCTGGGTGCTCAGCTGAAATGGCAGCTAAACAGTCTGGTCATCTGCATCCTGTTGTGGCTTACTGCTGCATTGAGGAGAAAGAGGTGTGATGTAGCGGTTTGAGCAGATGGCAAGCCGTGGGACCTTTTTCGTTGTGCTGTTGGCCCGATCAGGAGCTCGCTGTTGACTCTGGGCGGATTAAGGGCATGACACTAGCTCGGATAATGCCACTTTGTGAAGAAATGTAAAAGCCTTAATCACTATCATTAGCCATTTGACACCATAAAATAGAGGTCTGTTATTTTAATGTCTTTCTTATCTCTGTCTGCAGCGTCCTTAGCTCAGGCGGGGAGGTGTCACTTTTGGATCGCCATCCGTGGCAACGTGCACACCAACAGGATGTGTGTGCATACGGATTCTTGTATGCAGACATCCAGAGTTATTCTGTTGTCTGTGTTGCTAAAGCGCTGAACTGAGACAGTCTGCTGGCAGGGCGAGGAAGGCTGACAGGTTTCTATGTGGGGATCTCCTTTGCCTGTTCAGTGCTTGAATTATGTGAAACCTTAATTAGCAAATAAGATGCTTTGGCCTTCGCCGCCGACACCTGAAATGGAATTAAGGGAGGTGCAAGGAGGTGCCAGATGACATGGCAGTCCAGGCTCCATGGTTTTTGTTCTGCTCTGCTGTCCTGCTGTTCTGAGAAGCGCTTTCCATTGTGTCAGCTGCTGGCAAAATGTTCCTCAAGTTGTTACACGTTTTATGTTTTGGTATTGCTTTTTCTGTATGCAACAGTCAAGCTGCTAAGATGATGTTGGAGACCCTGTGTGCAGCAGCTGTTGAGCTAAGAAGAAAGAAGCTCACTCTTTGAAAAGGAAAGCTGCCCTGGTGGGCCGCAGTGGTAAGCCACTGCCTGCTGTGCTCTGCCGGTACTGTCACTCTCTGGGGGCAAAGCAAGCATCCTCTTCCTATAATGCTCTTTGGACTTTTCTGAAATGGGGTAAACATTACTCACTCCTTGCAAAGCCACTCCTTTGATTTGCTCTTCTGTTATTAATTACATGTGCTTCCTTTTGTCACACCACTTTTTTTTCCTTTGATGCTGAAGATGGGGCTGTAGAGAAATCCGTTACCTCCATTTCAATGGCAGATGGGTTATCAGTCTACAAGAGAGTACAGAATTGCTTTTATCAAACATATTTCTTTTGCCATTGTTTCCTGATGACAGATACTACTCTTAATCTACACAGTGACAACACTCTGAGATGGGAGATCTGTGTTGCCATCAATTTTTGTTACGGTGATAAATCACAGCATATCTCACTTTCTGAATGACATGCTTCTGGATTTAGGTCTGCTTTTTTTTTTTCTTTGTCACAGTTTTTCTTTTTCAATGCCAGCAACAACCTTGCCAAAGCTCATCTGTTCCTTTAGCATTCACTCCAGCACGCTGATTAATTCTATCACACGTCTCCCCATACATAGCATAATCAAACAGGTTGATAGAAAATCAGGAAGGATGAGATATTTACAAAATTTCCTAATGCACCATGCTTATCTTCAACTTCCGTTAGTTGTGGCACCTTGTTTCTTCTGGGTTGGAGGGACGTCAGCAGAGTCTGCCAGGAAAAAGAAGGTTTCTCCCCCTGTTTGTGGGCCTCAAGTGCGATGGTGTCACCCTGCCACACATGGGGAAGTTTGCTTACGAGAGCTTTGCATGGAGGGTGCCTTATGCAGTTTTCTTCTGTGTTTCAAGAGCGGCTTCAGTAGAAGTGGGGGATCGCTCACCCACAAATCTTAAAATAGTAAAGAATGCAGGCCAGGGACCTCATTTCTTTGGCTATGTAGATAGCGCTCTTAATAGCATGAGTCAAAAAATGTATCAGTAGGAATACAAGCAGCAATTTCAAGTGGCTTTAAACCTCTTCTGAGCTCCCTAAACAAAACCATCCGGGGGGAAGTGGCTGAGCAAAAATATTAACTAATCCTCCTCTTAAGAGGTGGCAAAATTAAGCAGAGGCAGTCCACAGCCCAGATAAGGCTTCTGCCTCACTTGTCTTTCCCTGGCGAGGATGGAGAACTGCTGCCCACATTGCTTCTTCCTGCCTCCCCACCGTGTTTATATGGTTTATGTGGTACTGACTCAGTGAGAAAGAAGGTACTGGGTGTCAGTGAGCTTCAGCCAAGCAGCAAGGGCACTGGAGAGTGGGGTGGCAGGAGTGAAAAGGGAAGGCCCCGTGTACCGAAAATAAATGGGAAAAATCCAAATCATCTCACTCTGAGACCCAAGGCAATGCCACGCTGCGAGCCCAGTGAGTGCTGCATTCATTAGCAGGTCCCGTCAGGAAGGGGGGGGATTACTGGGTTTGTAGAAATCCCATTTGAGAATTTGCGGTTAAAATATAAATGCAAAATTTATTAAAAACATGGTGGGGCTTCCTGAGAAAGAAGATAATGTTAAGACCTCATTTTCCTATCTGTTGCTGCTAGTTACTGTGACGTTATTAAAACTGAATTCTATAGGTATTAAATCTATTTTCTTCTGTGTGTGTGTGTGTGCATCTTGTTTTATTCAGTTTTGGCCATGAAAGCCAGGGGAATGTTCTGCTACAGAATTCATGCTGGCTGTGGTGCTGGTGTGCTGCCTTGTATGGTGTGACATGGGAGGGCCCTGGTAGGAATCTGTTCCTTTTTATTTCTGCTTCTAGTTCATACGAATCTGTAGTGAATGTCACCCTCTGACTACTACTCAAAACCACTTCCAGAAAAATGTGGGATGTGATAAAAGTTGTAGTTTCCATGTAGAGTTCTGCTCTTCTTTGAGGAAGCCTCTTGTGTTTCCCCCTCTCTCTCTGATGACATCAGAATTAGATTGGCAGAAGATATTTGAGGTATTTCTGTCACTCATCAGTTAATTATAATTAAAAAGATATGAAACTGTTCAGCTATCAACACCGCAGGCCTATGGTAAATGAATACTCTCGTTGCACCTTGATATCTCTCCCACCTTCTGCTCTTTCCAAATATTTGAGATGTGCTCTGCTGCACTGCGTTCCCACTCTCTGTGAAGCACAAGGGGTAGGAGCTGTCTCATGTTTGTACAGTGCCTAGTACAGTGTCTCAAACCTTCACTCGTGGCAATAAATGCAAATTACAGATGATAATCTGGCCAAGCAGTTCTTTACCAAGCTGCCTTCTGACTGAGCGGTGAAGATAGTTGTTAGCTGTGTCTGTGCTGGAGATCTGGGATCTCTGTTTCAAAAGCACATAAATGTCTGGAAAGAACAAGCTGTTTGATCTAGGCCTTTGACATGAGTTTTCCTCTCATTCCATCAATTCCTCATCCCCTCATGCTATTTAGTACTTCGTGTCTGCTGGGCCACCACTTTCTATACAACTCTTCTGGCAGTTTTAGCTTTAATTTTAGCTCTTTTTCTTTTTTTAATATTTCTTCTTCTTATTATTTTATTCCCCATCTCTGTGCTGAAAATTCCTGCTCCCTTCTGTCTGGTATTAAGTCAAATGCTAAAGAATAGTGTAATTTTTTTATTTATAGTTTTATTTTTAAGAGCATCTTCAACATAAAGATTGCAATTATCCTGGAGAGTGCAGCATTTCCACAGAAGAGGATGATACATATTTTGAGGTAGTTTACAAAGATCAAAACATATATGATATCCCTGGAGGGAGACAGATGTTGGGAAAGAGGCAGAGATTTGGAGGCGAGTAGTACAGGGGCCCAGAAGCTGCATTTTTGGTTCCTTTTTTTTTTTTTTTTTTTTTTCAGTGAACTTTAAATCCGGAAATCCTAGGGACTACACCACTCTTCTCAGAATTGTTTTTGAATTCACCGCAGCAGTTCCACAATTACTTGGCTCGTGTCTTTTGAATTCGGGTCTTATGAGTGCAACTTGAAACACATCTTTAGCAGATGCCCACTTCAGCCTTAGCCTGCAGCTCAAGTCCGTGACTGTTTTTCCCTTCCTGGTAGCCTCGGGGACTGCCAGCCACCCTCCCGGGGACTGTCAGCTGCTCTGCCAGGAAGGCAGTGATGCTGTGCACCTCCTGCAGCCTCTGCGCAGCAGTAAATGTCTGCTTTTCCACAGATACTTGATGATACTGCAAAGACACTTAAAGATATTTGCTAAACGCTTATGAATCTATTTGTGATTAGAAAATAATTAAATAAATCACAGCAATCATAAAGACACATGGCCAGTTAGTTAGATTTGCATATATAGCACTTTTCAAACAGAGCAGAGAAGCTCAATTCATCTAATAGAAGTCTAAATTCACTGTATCTTAATTTGATTTACCTTTGACACAACATTTAAATAGTAGCAACATCTATAATCTTGTGCTCCTCAATAAGGCTTCATTAAAAACTCACTGCCAGATCTAATCCACGGTTAGCATACAAAGTCTTATCTCTAGGTTCCTGCTTCAATGCCTTTGAGAACATGCTTAATTTAATCTGAACAAAGACACTGCCATCATAAGCCTCCAGTCTGATTTTCCAATCTAGAATATCTTTGTTATTAAATTTGGTGCAAACCATGGTGCATACAATGGATACGGCAAATTATTTTAAAGCACTGTTCAAGGAAAATTCTACTGCTTGTAAGACATCTTTTATATCTGTGGGACGTAAGAAATGTCACTTTTTTTAGTGTCATACAAAAATGCAGTATTAGTCTTAACAACTTAACTTAAAAGTGGCAAGTTTTAATGTAATGTATATTTCTTGACCATCTGAGAAAGAACGTTGTTTTTAAATGTATTAGCCATCATCATTAACCGTTTTTTTAATCCTTTTTCATTCCTTTAGAGGAAGGACCATCTCACTGCATGTTTCTGCTTCCTCATTTGCATCAAGTACTAAATCAGCTGTTTGTGGCTATACCTTAAGCTGGGATGGTGGCAGGATCTGATTTGCAATTATCATTTCACACGTTCATCTTTTCATGATATAGCAAGAGAACTAGATGTCATTAAAAGCCCTGTACTGCCTAATAATATCTGCTGCCTGAGAACAGGGCTTGTGTATGCTGCAGTTAGAGGTCTTTCAAGACATAGATAAAACCTGAATAATTTTGTAGAGTGCTGGTTATTCCATTTTCAGCAGAGGCCTAAAGCTCTGGTGATCCATACTTGTAAATGTGAGCTGAAACTGGTGTAAAGAAAATGTGCTAAGATTTGGTGAAACTTTATATTAGAGAGGCAAGTAGTAGAGCTTAACCTGTCTAGTTTTTGAAAACAAAAGCTGAAAAGAGACAGACTGGTGTCTGTAAATACACAGAAAGGGCTGTTGGTAATTCATCCAGGTCCCAGTAGGGAATTTGGTAAGTGCAGGAATGCGTTTATCAACGGTGGTGGTTGCACTAGCATCAGAGGGAGATCATTGCCCTGGTGGATCCCTTTGCTCCTACGTGCCTGGATGAAACAGGCCCAAGTGTTACGTCAGTTCTGCCATGTGCCTGGCTATTTTTGTTGTTGCTGTTTAATAACAAACTCACTGAAAGTAAGAGGCTTACGGGAGGTTAATAGTCATGGAAAAATCGGTGTGAAGATGAGAAGAATTTGGTGTGAAAACTACAGACAGCTGCCTTACAACACCATTGTAGTTGCTTCCTGCTCTAATTGCTTTCAGTGGCTGCTCTGCCAGTTTGGGTCTGGCTGGATCCCAGTGCAGCTTTTTGCTCCAAGCAAAACAGGGACTCTCAATGTATCATTATCTCCGTAATTCAGAGGAGCAACCAAAACATAAAAAGATTATTACCAGGCATAAGATCACACAGGAATAGCATAGTGAAGTTAGAAATTAAACTGTCTCCTCAGCTGTGAGTTAACACTTTTAAAGAGTGATCCGTCACAAATGGAGCATGGCAGAATGAATGTCGTTGTTAGAAGCGGGAATGGTTTATTTAATCACAAGATAAAGCAGATACTTTTCCAGCTGTTTTGAGTATTGCCAACTTTGTTTTTGATTGACATGTTGCCATGTTTGTTGTATTCATTCTGCAAAATATTTTAGAGTTTATATTGTATTTAAAAAGAAGCTTGCTTGAGTGAGGGACTACAAGGTGCAGTGGTAAGAGAGATGAAAGGGTAGAATAACAATATATGAGGGCACTGAAGACTCAGGCTTGTAAGTGTGGAACGAGTGGCTGGTATGGTAATTATGTTCCCAGGAATTTCACTTGTGTTTTTAAAAAGCACTTAAACTTCTTCCTCCTCCCCATATTCTATCTTCCAGGGAGGTAAAAAGGTCCATTGTGTTGTTATGCTTGAGTGTAATAATTATATTCTTGGTCACGAATATAAGATACTACACAATTCCAATGATGGCAGAAAAGGAGGATTTACAAAGTTTAGTACATTTGCAGTGACTCTGCAGTTCAGTAGTGTTACATGGAGAGAGATTTGGCCTTCAACCTAGCTTCTCTGTGAGCTGCATTCCTGGCTTTGCATATCATATGAAATTTGTTTGGAATGTTTGCTATAAAAATACCTACGCGTGAACTTACATCAGCGAGAAAATAACTTTGGCTTGACCTTTTGTTACCTCTGATGTGGTAAGATCATTCAGCAAGGAAAGCTTACGTTAGGGAATGACTTGCAACTGGTGTTTTCACAGGCTTGGTTTCCACACAGGAACAATCCTTGGAACGAACCGCCCCTAGTAATCAATGTTTTCTTTCCCTCTCCTTATTTTCTCCTGGAGGGCGACCCAGGGCACGCCACCTCGCTTAATGCCCGAACGCAGCCATCTGGGAAATCCTCCTGTTCTGGGCGAACATTGGACTGAATACTAAATCCAAACACCCTGGAGAGCAGGGGAGGACGGGGACAATCTCTGCTCCTTTCACCGTTCGTTCTGTGTGTGTGTTTTAGGCACTGAAAGCCCCTTTCCGCGAGGGGCGATGACACCCATTAAGCCAGTACCAGCACCTCAGCTCCCCCAGGGCCCTCACACTCCCCCCTCAAGGGCTGACTGCGCGCGCCACAGCCGTTGGCGGGCGGCGCCGCGTCACGTGACCCCCACCTCCACGCCGCTTCGGCGCGCGACGCCCGTTAGGGGCAGGAACGCGCTGGTCCCCTCCCAAGGCTCCCCCGTCACGTGACGCGGTGGAGGGCCGGCCCCCTCCCCCTGCACGTGACCCGCCATGGAGGCGGTGGCGGGGAGGGCGCGAGGCCGCCTCCTCCCCCCGGACCCGCCCCCGTTCTCCCCCCCCCCCCCCCCCCGCCCCCGGCCCCCCGGAGGCGGGGGCGGCGCAGCCCGGGCCCCGCGGCGCCCAGCCGGCCGGCGGGGGGGGGCCATGGACTGAGTGGCACCATGGGCGCCAAGGAGTCCCGCATCGGCTTCCTCAGCTACGACGAGGCCTTGCGGAGGGGTGAGGGCGGACGGCAACCGGAGGGGGGGGGGGAGGAGGGACGGCGGGCCCGGGCCTGCGGCTGAGGGGACCGGGAGGGGGGGGCGCCGGGCCCGGGGCTGTCAGCGGCGCCGTGACAGAGCCGCTGGAGCCGGCGCTGCGCCTCGCGCTCCCTCAGCGCCCCTTTATTTTTGTACCGGAGACCAACCCCCGGCAACGGAGCAGCCTCCACCGGGAAGACCGACCTCCACCCCCCCCCACCCGTCCTCCCGCAGCCGGGCGGGGGCTTCGCTGCCACCGGCCGGGCCCCGCGGCCTCGCCTCCGCCTGTCACCCGCCGGCTGCTCCGGGGGCCGGGCCGTACCGGGGTGTACCGGGCTCCCGCCGCCCCCCAGCCGGCTCCTTGCGTTTGGCCGCGGCGAGGAGCGCGCCCCTGCGGCCGCCGGCTGGGAGGGAGCCGCGGCTCCCGTGTGCGCGCTGCTGCCGGAGCCGGGGCTCGCCGGGAGGAACCGGGGGGGGGGGGACGGGGACGCGTAAACAAGCGCGGTGCTGAGCCCCGAGGCGAGCTGCGCCCGGTGCTGGTACCCAAGGACAAAGAGGGCCGGGGGTGTTCACAGCCGCTGGTTTGCGAGGAAGGTGGGTTTTTTTTTTCGGCGGCGGCGGCCTGCGGTGCGGAGCGCTCGGGCAGCTCACCTGTTCGGTGGTTGTGGCGGTGGTGAAATGGGTGAGCTGCCCTTCGGGCTTCTGCAGGCACCTGAGAAGCGTCTGAGGTGCTGAGGGAAAGCTGGGAGGGAACACCCAGCATTAACTGGAAGAGAAACGAAGTGATGTGACATGGGATGTTTATCTCATTTTTTTAATATATTTTTTTTTAAATGGTGGAGCCAGTGAGGGATGCCATGTCAAGTAGGAAACGGAGCAACGTATTCTAAACGCTGTCAAGCAGAGGAAACAAATGCGATTCAAACTCCTTTTCATTACAGGTTTCAGCCATAACAGCCCCGAAGAATTTTGCTTCTAGTGAAATCACATAAAGTTTTAAAAAACATAGATGTGCGTATTTTTAGAGGAGCTGGGTTCATAAACGTAGTCTGGTAGAGATGTGAAATTGAGTGCATTCATTCACTCAAGTTGCATATTCCAAAGTTAATAAATACAAAAAACGAAATGTCTGGAATTTAAAGTTAGATTTAAACTTGTATTCTGCCTCAACATCTAGGAAGCTAATGTGGAAGCTTTCATAGGGAAAACTTTATTTGACATCAAAGTAAGATTGATTTTAAAGTTGTTTATAATTTTCTTGTACGGTGAACGTGTTATTTCTCCTCAGTGTTTTTCTGTCTCTATGAAGCTGTTAATGCTGTTTTTCTGCAGGAGAGCAGAAAGGTTGGTTTAGGCCCTGGTATAAATTGATGTTTTGCTAAATAACGGTGTTGTTTACTTAACCAGTGAATCGTTGTACGTATGAGACAGGCTGGTTATCAAAGCCTTGTTTGTTGGGGCCCTTCTTGCTCGCACAGAACTGCGCTGGGGCTTGTGGTATTTCTGTGGACACAAGCAGCAAACGATGATAACAGATAAACGTACACATTACTGAAGCAAAAGCAAAGCTCTGTATGTTTACATCCAATTAGATAGATGGAGCTTTTGTAACATTGTGTCCAGGTTATTAAATGCTGACAAGTTTTCTATTAGGTGATGTACAAATTCTCTTTGTGCAATGAGTGGTGGCTACCTGTGTTTGTAGAAGCAGCGTTCATTCAGAATGCTGTGGGCCTCTTTTGAGGTGCTTTCAGTTGTTCAGGATATCTGGAAAAATGCAAGGCGTGCTGCTGGTCCTGTAAGCTTCAGGAATTAAGGCTGACTCTTCAAGTTATGAATGGAAACAATTTTACTGTAATTTCGAGAATAACCCAAGGGAGTGAAGGTGAGGAGGGTTTCTGTGGTCAAACACTCACAATATAAATAACTAGCTGAAATATAACTTCTGTTCAAAGAGGTGAAAATGTGAGGGCAGCTTGGTGTTATTGGCCTTGTTCACCCTGGAGCATGAGATAGTGCTGTGATTTTTTCATTATTGTTCTTATTTTTCGCTCATCAACACAGACAGCTGACTGCAGCGTGGATGATGCAGCCGTGTGGATGCTCCCGATGAAGTTGTCTTGTGTCCCCCCAGGGCAGCTCCCGCTGCCGGTCTCCTTTTCCTCTCCTGCCCTGTAAAATCTTTGTCTGGTTGTGTAGCTTGGGAGTGAAACGTACGGGCGACTATTTTGGACATCTGTTGTTACGAATTTTGCTGAGTTATCATCATCTTATTTACAGTTGCCAGGGGCACGGCCTTGCCTGTAGTTGGGGGAAAGGTAAAAGGTTTGGATGTGTACTGATCCCTGTGTGGAGCTCTTCCTGGCCCTCAGACCCCCGGCTGAGGTTGACTTCTTTGTGAGGAGATGAAATTCACAGACAGGTCGTTAGAGGTGAAGTAAGTGCTTTGTTCCAAGTCATGCGTAGAGTAATCAGTTATTTCATCAAACTAAGTTTGGAATGGCATAAACTGTCAACATGGCTCATGGGTTTGTTGCCTTTTTCTTAGCCCAAGGTCCAAGAGCATCTTTTTTTTCCTAGGGCGCTGCTCACGTCAGCTCAGTCAGTATCCCTTTTGGTTCGGTGCCTTCTCCAGTGCGTGCCTCTCGTTTCTGCCCCTGCTCTGTTCACCAGGCTGTCTGGCTGCTTGCTCCTGCTGAGTTTGCCCAGCGCAATATCTTACACTGAGGAGGTAGTTCTCTGAAGCCTGCCTTATCTTCCACTTGTTCTGCTGGCAGCCTTAAAGGGCTGTGTTTGGGAAATGGGACTTTATAAAGGAACTTTATTACTGTAGCTACAGTGCAGCAGGTCTGCTGCGTTGTATACACAATATTTTAATAAGGATTCCTCAGGAAAGAGATGGGTACGTGCTAATAACCGATGGCCGGTTTATTTTGGATCCCTAAGGACTGCATTCTCCACTGACTGTTAACGCATCTTGATTAGGTGACTTTTAAAATATAACCACAGGCTCAGACCATACATTTATAAAGGTATTTGAAAATTATGAGGTGATAGAAATCAAAGTTTCTGTGAATGCTGCTTCAAGAAAGCAGGTCATGCTAACTCGGGCTATTTTCAGCTTATGTCTGCTAAATATTCAGTCAGGTAACCACTTAAACAAAAGAAGTGTCAATGAATAGTCATGGATCTGTAAGATTTGTGCTGGGGAGGAAGGCTGGGTTTTCCTTCTGCTCAAAGCAAGGTAAAACTGCTGTTGGGTGGATGCTGGGATGGAGGAAGGGCGAACTGCAACGACAGCAGCGTGGCCAATGAGTGTAGCACTGGGCGAAACGGATGGCTGCGGATCGGTCTGTTCCGTTGTGCTTCAAGTTCTGTGCACAATGATCTCTGAGAGAAAGAAAACAAATAGCGTCATAATTCAGAAATGTGCATGCACTTCGTGTGCCTGTTCATATTGAGGCAGGACTGCCAGGTGTGTCTGTTCCATGGGATTTGCCCCTGGGCATGAAGTAGGGGTTTCAGAAGAGTTTTCTCTCCAGCGTCTCAAAGACGCCACCAATTTGAGAAGAGCAGCAAGCCCTTCAAAGCGATGAAACGGGAGCTGTCCTGGCCCGTGGCAGGGGGTGGAACCCTTCTGTGATCTGGTGGCTGGTCATTGATGTCCTTGAGCTCACGGCTGTCGTAAGTCTGACAAGAGGATGATGGAAAACTTACTTGAATGTACGATCATCTGTTTGAGGTTGTCTTGTTCTCACCCTGGTGACAAAGTCCACAGGCTCAGCCCTTGAGCCTCTGCAAGATGCCTTGTTTTTTACCCCTGACTTGGAAATGAACTTTTTAAATCCCAGATGAGTTTTTAGGAAAAATGAAGGGAGAACCATTTTTGTGGTTTATTCTCTTCTTTTTTGTATGTCATGAAGGCAGTTACTCTTTCTTTTCTCCCATATCCGAAAAACAGTGCTTGAGCAGCACAGGTAGGCAGGCATTCTGCTGTTTTCCAGGACACACCATTTTCAAGGGGTATAAACCTGTGTCCTGTTTAAGGAGCTTTGAATTTTCAGGTACTTGTGATGAAGATGCCTAGATCCCTTTCAGCTTCCTTTCTTTCTTCCTTTAGCTATCAGAATTAACAAGATCTACTACTGAGCCTGCCCAGATTCAGGGAGCCTTGTGTCAGCCAGCATCTGCTGGCTTTAGTGCTCTGCCACATGATTAAGGCAGGTATGAGCGCACAGCTTCACGCTTCCTGTTTATACATCTGTGAGCTGCGAGGAGCTGCTCCATCCCCAGAGCAGTAATTATTTCACAGCTTTGGCATTCAGCTCTGATGCTTCTTTTGGGAGGGTACCTCAGTAGTCTTAGCTGAACGTATAATGCGATGCACAAGTGACTTGAGGAATTCTACTTAAACTTCCACAAATTGTTACCAGAAGTGAGTTTTTTTTCCCTGTAATTCTTCAGCTAAGCTGCAGTGACCTCTTTACTTTCTTCCTTACTTCAGGTTCCAAGTTGAGAGTGGTTGTCAGCCTCTAACATGTGCCCAGGTTACATACTATGGGAAATGAGGAATATTTGTACAGTGCACTTCAGGCAACCAACAGCGTCTCCTTTCCTGGGATGCCTTTTGTGGTCTTTAGGAGAAGTTATGAAATATTGGAATTAATTTGTTTGAGAAAATGTTGCCTTCTGTTTAAGGCTCTGAGTGCTGTGGTCCTGAAGGAGCCGATTGATGTGGGTACCTTCTTTGTAGGTTATTCTCTGATGGTTGCAAAGCACGGTGGCCATAATCTGGGGAGTAAGTGCTCAGGTGCTGGGCGTGCACGCAGCAATAAAGTCTGATAAAATAGGATTTAAGATTTAAGAGTGCAGGCATTTCATAGACAAGAAATGGTTCAACATCTTAAAGCAAAAAGGCCTCAAAACCTTTAATTTTGATTCAGTGTGTTGGGAGTTCTCTGGTTTCTCACTTGAACGGACAAAACATGTCTCTAAATAATAGCATTCTCATAATATCAGCTGCACTGCATAGATCCTGTCAGCGTGTTACTAGAGACTCAAATCAAAGCGGTCAGGAAGGCTGCCAAATGAACGTAAATAGATAATATCATTTCAGCCGTGGTGGCTGGGAGCTGAGGGATAAGCTGGGCAAATCCTCGTTTTGAGTGTTGGACAACTTGATACACGCTAGAAGTTTGCTATCAGAAGATTATGCCCGTGATGTATTTTCTTCTATTGACATTGTCAATTAAAATGGAGTGCTGGAAACATTTTTGTTTTGTTTTATAGAATATATGCCTATATCCCATCGTTCATACAGCTCCGGGTTGTTCCTCTTTGTCTTACATTTTGATCAATGAAATGAGGTTTTTCATGGTCAGCTCTTCCTTGTCAGTTTCTAGTTGTAACTTTCTTGAGTAGCAGCAGAGGTTTGGGTTTTTTTAACACGTGCCCAGAGAGATTGTTGAACTCTCATCCTTTCAGGTTTTCAAGACTTGTGTGGACAAAGCCTTCTGCAGTCTGCGCTGTGTTGAGTGTTGGCTTGGCTTTAAGCACCAGGCTGAACCAGGCGACCTTCTGAGATGCTTCCCAATCTGGTAGATTCAGTGAAATATTTCTCTTAGTTTTGAATTTTCTAAAGCCTTGTTTTTGTGCAGCATAACTTCAGGGTCCTGAATCTACCTGACAGTGTCCTAGAGAGATGATAAAATAAGACAAAAATAGAAACTAAAAAGCTTTTCAAAACGACACGAAGCATTTCTAATGAAATGTGAAAGACCAAAAGAAAAGTGGGGGGGACACTACTTGAGTCCTGCTGTACTTGACCTGTACCGGTGTCAGGCTCCCTGGCTGCTGGCGCGCTGCAGGAAACGAGTAAAACGACCCTCATTCCCTTTCTTATTCTCAAAAGGAAGCCAGCCTACTGTCTCATTTAATAAAAGAAGTGTGGCATTTGGCTCTTTAGTACTCAAAAAAATGAAATCACATTCAAAAAATGGGCCTGTGGAGGTATGACAAGCTTTGAGAGAATGAAAGAGAACACAGCATTAGCAAGTTGTGATCAGGTGAGACGTGATCTGTCTATTTAATTCTATAATTTAAGATTATTAAACAACTGCTACTTTATGATAGGACTGATTATGATTTTTCGGTAATTGAAAGAAGAACCAGACGCTACTAATATCTGTCATTTTTAAATGATGGAGCATCTTCTGCAAATTGAGTGTGTGTATATATATATTTTGTTAGCTTATGAATTCATAAAGTCATTCTAAATAATTTGGTATATGCCAAGTGTCAGGTAGGTCTGAGTGCTGTATCCTAGAGGTCTTACGGCATAGCAGTTATTTGTAAAATGATCCTGCTTTTATTTCTTCTTGGATTTTGGCCCAAGAAGAAATCCCAGATACAGTGAACGTTCAGAAAGGAATGGAGGAAGTATAGAACAAGTGTTGTGTTTCCAAATACTGGAAGGCGGTGTGTGTTTCGTTTTTATTTCCTCCCGGGTGATTTAGCAATAGCCTGTTAGTTCCCAAAGATGTGCTGAGCGGGGAGCTGAGCATCCATCCACCTGCCCCGCTGAGCTCCCGAGGGAGCTGTTCAGTCTTACTGCTGCTGACCGAGGGCTGCGGTGCTCCAAGGGCACCGAGAGGCGTTTGGGACCTTACAGAGCAGGTGCTTAGGGAAGTGAAGTTGTGTTCTCAATGAGCAGAAGCGTGTGAGTTGTTCTGCCAGTCCTTGACTGGTGATTCTTCGCCCTTGCAATGAGGGACATGTTTGCCATCCTCTTCCTTATGCACCGCAGGTATCACAGCAGCAACTGCTGCTAGTAACCGATGGCATTACTTTAACAACATGTGGGGCTCGGGGCTCAGTGGCATTTGATTTGGGCTGCCCCATCTCTCTTGAGGTGAGCTCCAGCGAGGACAGGTGGGGTAAGCGAGGCACGTTGGGTGGGATGGGAGGTGTGCTGGGGGCATCTCTACAAGTCTTCAGGCTCTGCTCTCATGCTTTCAGAACTACATTACATCTTTAGGAATCCTCATAATACAAACTGTCATTTTCCATTTTAGGTTCCTATTGTACCACACCTGTATAGGAAAGGAAGTTTTGGAGGTTAATTCTAACTAAGACTTTCAATTTGTCAGTATTTTTAAAACAAGCTACTTCTTAATTTGTTACATTGCTTGAAGCACTTGCGTTCTGTTTAAGTTATACTTAATCTAAATTACTGTGAATATCCGTGTGATATTTGCAGTATTGAAGAAATACAAAAAGCATCTTTAACATTTAATTTTCACATGAAAAGGTCATTTACATAATGAGACAATGAAGCCTTTGGGCAAAGATGAATGTAGAAGGAAAAATCCATTAACGTAGATTCTGCCTAAGAGTTTGAAAGGGCCTAATTCACCAAAGTTTGAATACTATATTATTGCTAGCACTTACTAGAATAAAAATACCCTGCTTGCCTAACAAGTGGCAAAATCTTCATGCACATTCTGTTTTGTGCTTTCTTAAGGGACATCTCGCTTTTGTTAGCAGTGACTGTTCCTGAATAGCTTTAGTCTTTTCAGCTTAGCTGTGTAACGATACTTCGCGTTCCTTTTTAATGTAATTAATCTTAACACCTGGAGTGGGTTTATTGCTAGCCTGTGTTTACAGCTGAGCACCGTTGGCCTAGGCCTTGTCGTAGGTAGGGGCACACTTGGAAGGAGTGCGTGTCTTTTAATTGCACTTTTATTAAATGGATGTAAAAGATTCTGATTCTGATTCTTAATGGGCATAAGCTGGGCTTGGGTCTTGGTTTGTAACAAAACATGTCTGCACAGAATTTTTGTAGTGTTTCAACTAAATCTACTTAAAAACTGGTGCCAGTTATAATCAATCACAGCGTGCTTCTGTGTAGACAGTTAGGTCACTCATCATAATGGCAATAAAAACAGAAATCCTTCACTATTTTCGTGTAATCCTGACAGGCAGCTGAGCTCTAGGAGGTAGAGATGTGTGTTAAATAGTATGGTAGTTGCAAAAAAAACAATACTTAAAAATAGACTAACATAAGTAACAAGGCCTTTATTTGCTTTTGAGGCAAAACAGAAGATGCCTGAGAAAGGTTTGGGCGATTTATAATCCAGGCGGGCTGCAGTGAGCAGGGTTCATTCCCTGTTTATATATGTAATTTGATGCAAAAACAGCCAAGCAGTGAGTTCGTTACCTACCCAAAGTTCATTCGTTACCTCCACCAAAGCGATAGCAGGCAGCAGCCAGGCTGACTGGGCGTATCGAGTGCCCTGATCTCCAGGGTCCTTAAGTCTTGCTCTCTGTCCCCTCACAGCCTGTCAGAGTGCATAGCCCTGAGCATAGCACCACATGCTGATGAGGCTAACAACTCGCTGAGCTTGTGAGCTGGTGAATTTGGGGCAAAACAGCGATATTTCCCTGGAATGGTACTGGGAAGCTGCGGAGGCTAAGTGCCTTCACCTACATGTTTGGGTGGAAGGTGCTGCAAACCATCGGAGCTCCTCAGAAAAGGGTGCCCCGGGCTGGCACGATGGAGCCTCTGGCTGGCTGGGACAAAGGGGGAGGAAGGGGTGGAAATATCATCATCTTTTACACCTTGCCATGTACTTCAGTTCTGACTTGAAGGACGTTCTTAACCCGTTAATGGTTCGTTCTGTGTTAAAAAGGGGTTTGACTTCTCTTCTTTGCTCAGGTTCTCAGCAGCCACGGTCACAAGCAGCGCAGCAGGGCAGCAGACGATGCTCTGGGGTGAGGCTGTGTCTGTCATCAGAGCGCCGTAACAGAGCCCTTGCTACCTCCTGGCAAGGGAGAACGGAGCTGTGCTTGCCAGGGTCTTGAATAACCTTTATTTTGATGGTAATTTTTCCATGTTCAAGACCTTTGAAGCTGTTTCCCTTAGTCCTGGAGGTAATAGCTGGCTTCTTGGAGCTTTGCAAGGGTAAAGAGAAACGTAAAACTTGGCTCTGACTTAATTTAATGTAAAGCTTAACCTTTTTCTAATTCTGAGCAAATAACTGTGATGGTCATACAACATCAGATTTTAGATTGTAGAGAAAGAGGAAAAAAATTACTCTGTGCTTAGCGGTCTTAGAGAGAAATTATTTAAAAGCAAGACTTGACGCTTCAAGAGTAATGTTACCATTGTTTAGTTGGAGTTGGATCCGGTCGTTCTGAGAGGTAAGGTCACTAGGCCAAAGCAGGAGGTAATTGCATTCTGCATAAAAATATCTTTCTCACACTTAAAACACTTATTACAAGCCCTCTTGATTCTTCCTCACACAAGCTGCGTTTTTATTCACGTTGCATTGATCTTTTTTCACTTGGTATTCCAGTTTTCATCCCCTCTTAGAATATAGGTATTTAGTACAGAACACATGCTTACATTTCCATTGTGTTTGGAGTTGATATTCCTCATCCTAATTTGTAGAGGTAATGGAAATGGTCAGGTTTTGCCCTGCAGCAGGCTGCTTTGGTCATGAATGGAAACACTTTAACAGGTGCATGCTGCTGTCACTGTGTAACCCTGCGATGATCATAAGGCTGATTTAATTGGATTTTTGGCGATTATTCTAAATGATAAGTGTTACTGCATTAGTTTTCAACATTGTATCTTTGAAAATGTGAGACCTTGAAAGAAAAAAAATATGGAAGAAGCTCAGAAACTAAGCAGAGCAGGAAGTGCCGCATTTAGATGGGCTGTGTACATGCATAAAGAGAGCTGAAAGTGTTGGAATAATTACGAGAGCTTTAGCTTCGGTCTATAAATGAACTTGGATTCTATTTTGGATTCAATTCGAACACGAATCTATTTTGGGTGAAGAAGTGCTTCCTTTCAATCCGTGTTTCTAGTGGTTTGGTGTTATCCAGAAACAAGATTTTTTTCTGCGCTGGAAATTTCCTACTCTCGTGAAGAACGTTTTCACCACGTTCTAGCTAAGTGCGATAGAGTTAAATACTGGATCTTAGTTTAGAAATCAGGAAAGTGAAATTGTACTTCCTAGAGCTGAAGCAGCACTGCTTCGGAAAGGTAATTACCAGCAGTGAGCGTGGTCGGCACAGCCTGCTCTCCGTCCTGTGAGGGTGGTAACGAAGGTGATAGCGGTGGAAAAGGAATGCAAAATCTTCCTAGCCCGTTTGCCAGTCTTGCAGAAAAACATGGTTTTTCTTTTCCTAAAGAATTACAATCAATCTTTTTGCCACTGACTAATTTACCACTTTGTGTGTGTTTGTGTGTGTGTTACCTGCAGCTCTGTCGTCTCATCGCCCTGGTTAAAGAATGGCTGTATGAGTGTCTTGTGCTAATAATTAGTTAATTCCCTAAGTAATGAGTAGATTGCGAAGTAGATGGGTTAAAGGAGGAAGGAAACATAATGTACAATCATTCTAATACAGAACACCGGGTAAATACCTGCAGAAGCCGCAGAGTATTATAAGAATATAGCTTTAAAAGGCAGATTATAAAGTATTTGATAAATATCTCTTCATATAAAGCGTTCACAGTTTATTCTGTAAATGTGCTGCTTCGAGCAGAGACAGCCGTGTCCTTGGGGATGTCTTGAGAGTCTCGGCAGAGATTCAGGGAGAGTCTCCAACTGCTGAAGCTATCCAGGGCATTGTAGCTATTTTGTATTAAGTTATTCTTACTTATTATTATTAAATTATTAATTATTATCTTGTACCTTGTGAAATAGCGGATGGTGGGGGGGACCCCACATCAATCTAAAGTCACTGACTGCAAAGTTACGGGAAAAAACCCATGCAGCTGTTACTTGATATATCTAAATGCAGTGTTTCTTCCATTCTTGTGAATGTAGAACCTTAGGAATTGATTACCTCTGATGATGAATACTTTTAGAGATAGACCTGCACTCTGTTACCAAATCTACTTAAAACTAGTGTGGCATCTTTCAGGATAGCTCTTCAAAATGAGTCCTCAGCTGTGTGTGGAGAACTCCCTGAACGAGAGACACAGCAGTGCAGAAGGAGTTTGGAAGCAGTGAGGCTGATTGTTTGCTGCTGTCAGAAACTGCCTCGGATTCGATTCTTGGTGTCATGCTGCAGGTGTAGTAGGGCCCCAGCACTGGCCACGTGTTTGTTTTTGTTTTACTGCTTGACTGCATTGGCTCCTGTCTCTATTTGTGATTGGGGTTTTATTTTTCAGCCTTTCACAGATTTGCATAAAAACCTTGTTACGCATCTCTAGCAGTGTAACAGCAGGCATAATTTTGTGACCTGACCCTAAAATAGCGTGGTTGGCGTCTGAGGTTTTTTTCCACCATTGTTTCCCCAGCAGCTGAGGATAGGAAGGATTAAAGCACAGAGCTGGCTGCATGTGTACGTACATGTGTGACGTGGTTGGGGCAAAATGTGTGGCTTCCAGGTGAACTGTGTTTTTCTTCCAATTGTTGAGAAACAAAAATGTAGCAGGGCACAGTCTCTGAATCTTTATTTTTTGTTACTTGTAGCACTAACTGCTGCGCTTAACTGGAGCTGGGGATCTTGTAACTGCCAAACGTGTGAGTTAAATACTTCATTAAAACTACAGCAGCAACTGCAAATCCTAACTCCTTGCCTTTCACCTTCGCTACAGGCTAAACGAAACACTGCCCTCACGTGCACGAGTTGCAGATTCTGCTTAACTTTCAGGCTTAGGTTTCTGTTGTTTTGTTTATTAAGGAAGTACCACTTTGTAGTATAAATGCACTTAGAGTCTTTGGCACTGTTGAAAGAGAGGATATGAAATATTCCTTATATTAAAGCGTATTTTTAGCAGGGTTCTTACGCGGTGTTTGCCCTTGTGTGGTTGGCATTGGTGGCAGTGCCCTAAACCTGCCTTCAGACAGCCTGTACCTGCAGGTGACAGAGCTCTCCCCAGGAGTGCTTTTGCCTTTGATTTTAACAGGCTGTTTATTTCTTGGAAAGGAGCTGTGTAATGTAATTTTGTATATCTTACCAAGCATAAACATCTAGATGATTTTCATTATGGTAATAAAGTGGAAGCAGCTTTTCCGAGTTGTGACAGAAGCCGCTCTGCTCGCCCAGGGGAACAACAGCCGTCAGTGAATTGCCGGGAAAGCTGGGCAAGGGACAGCCCAGAAAGCAGGTTTGTTTCTTATCTAAATGGAAACAGCTATCCGTTCCAATGCCCTTAGTCCTTGGTAGGGCCAGTCGTTCCTTGGGGTGCCCAGAGCTGTGGCAGCACCTTGCCTTGCGGGAAGCATCCTGGGCTGGAGGGTGGCATCCAGGGCTGAAGCTGGAAATGGCTTTGTTCTGCTGCTGAGGAGGAGTTTGCCACTTCTTTAATTGCTAAGTCATTATTTTGTCTCCAAGCCTGCAGTCGGTTGTGCCTAAATTCGTAGTAATACTTATGGTAAAAGTTATTGTAATGATCCGCGGAGCTTTCTGAATTTTCAGGTACTTTCAGCTTTCTTCTGTGGCTTGTGGGGTTGGGCTGGGGAGCATATAAAACCAGGCTCCTCTAATTCCTGAGGATATAAAATATGGCCAATAAGATTTAAGTGCTCAGATGGTGGGAGGATTATTTCACTGCTGGGGCTATTACGGAGCAATTCCTATCCCCACTCGTCTGATGGGGAAGGTTGTCACAGAACCTGTACTGATTAGCGTTGCTTGAAGCAAACATAATCCAAATAGCAATGTGACAGTGTGTGCCCTGATGGAGATACTTTACAGATGGATAAAACAGGCTAATAATACTTAATGGCATTCTTTTTGAGGATGGTAACTGTGAGAAGTAAGCTCTTTGAAGATTAAAAGTGTCACATAAATGCTAAGTATTCTTGTTACAGAAAATTGGCAAATCCTATTGTAATAACTAAATCTGCTGCTGCCTTCCACGCACAAGATGTTAAACCTTTGATATGCATTGTGGTTAGCTCTAATAGCACCAAGAAAAGCTTTATCTCCACCATGAGCCACTACTACCAAAAAACAAAGAACAGGTACGAGGGAAAAAAACGGATTCAATAACCCGTTTTTTTTTTTTAATACCAAAACTCTGTTGCTATTATCCTTAATTTCCTGTTGCATACCGTCACTGGTAAATGTCACGCTAAGACTGTCAAATCTTCACTGAGACGCGCTGAATAGTACAAACAATGCGATTTTTAATGTCCTGGTTGGGAGCCACTCCTTCCGAGGGGGTCGGTGGTTTTGCTGGGGGCAGCCTTTTGTGCCTGCCCACCCCAAATGTTCTCAAGTGGGCTCCTTTTTTTTTTTTTTTTTTGCAGGGATGGGTGGGTGTGGAGTTTGTCTTTTTAATGACAGGGCTGGTTCATTTATTTCAATTGTGTTCTGCAGTTTGGGATTTTTCCCAAACATGTTTTCTGTTCGCTTGTACGTTTTACCTCTTTGAAGCTTTTTAGTAATTGGTTTGGTTCTTGACAACTTCATAACCGCAGCCATTGAGTCACAATAAAGACTAATGAAAAAAGTAATAAAATTTCCATGTATAACTAGGAAGAAGATTCCTGAGGGAAATATTGAGCAAGTGATTACAGGGAAGATAATTGTCTGGTTAGAGAATTATATGCCCTGTGAGTTTGATATTGAACCTGTAAAATTGTCACTTAAAAATCCAAATATTAGAATTATTAAAAGCAGAGGTGGAAGTCAGAGCTGGAGGTAGGTGCATTTTGCTTGCTTTCTGAAGAGTGATCGAGTTGTCTGCTGTTGGTTTTCTAACCGAGTTTCGGTTATTTTTAGTAAAGAATAAATGCAGTGTTAGGCTGCTGTATGGCTGCAAATTATTGCTTGCCTTGTGTACCTGAGATCTGCAGGGCTTTGGGGCTTTATTTTTTTTTTAATAAAGGCACTGATGTAGCGAGCTGCCTTTTATCCAGTAGTGACTGGGTAAGTAGTAGGAATTCCCATTTTGTTCCCTGTTTGTAGTGTAGTGTGGACATTTTGATGCTTCCATCCCTACTAGATACTCAGCAAGGTGCTTTAGCCAGATGAGCTCACTGTGTCTTTATCTTCCCCTTACCTGAACTTTTTATCCTCTGTGATGTTTTCTTCCTGATTATGGAGTGATTTGTTTCCTGTTTCGATTTGCAGCACTGTCAATACCTTCTGGTTTCTGTCCGACTTTTTTTTCCCTGCTCACCTGTGAACTAGAATATATAATTTCCTTTCACGTAGCCAAATGAAATATCGTCGGCTTTTGATACCTGGAGATCCTGCCAGCTCCTTGGTGCTGTTGCTGCCACCTCTGCAGGTGCTCGTGGTGCTCTGCGTGCTGGTCTGAGCAGAGGTAACCAACACGCCGCTTGCTTCCAGCAGCCACTGCTTTCTCTTGTAAGATGAAAGCAAAGAAAACAGCTTGGCATGCTGTTTCTGTGCCCAGTTTGTTACAGATTAGGTTAATTGGCTCTCGGCTGATAGCAGCCCTGGCAGATTAACTCCACCTCCTCTCAGTTCAACTGCTGGGCTCCTGTCCTTCTCACAGATGGAAGCAGCTCCTTGGTGCAGTACTTTTACAGACCATCTGAGATCATTTATAAAACAACTGTCTGATGTAAACTAGGATTTATATTCCTTTTGTCATTTCTGTGCGTTCTGTTGGAACTAGATGATCTGTAAGGTTCCTTCCAGCCCGAGCTGCGCTGTGACGGTGCGATTTTAGTGCTGAGACACTTAAGGCACGGAGAGGTTAAGTGCCTCTTGCCTCAGTGTCTCAGCATTAAAGAGCTCCAGTGCAATGCTTTTATTCCTCTTCTGCTACAACAACCAACTTCTTATGCTCTAAAAAGCTGCGTTTTATATCTCATTCTGTATCACGGCGTTTTATATAATTCTGCTTGGATTTTGAAGATGAGGGGAAGAGGCGTTGTAAAGGAAGGCATATTTGTCTGGTCCCGATGTTCCCAATGAATGTGAAACAGGAATTTAAAACCCATGCATTGTGCTCACTCTTGTCACACGTCACAGGCAAGGTATATAGTAATTACCTCGCATAAGCTATAATAAAACCATTAAGCTTGACTAGCCACTACTTTTAACCTTCAGACAAGCTCCCTTCAACATTCATATTAGTTTCTTATAATTTCTTCACGTGTGAACTGTTGCATCCTAAGCAGCAGTGCTTGCTCATAAACTTTGGTGTCCCTTCTCTTCGGTGCCTTTGTAAATCTTTAAACTCTGCAAGGGCGATGGAGAGCGGCCGCATGCTGAGAGGCAGGCGGGTGGCGTACAGCGGCTGTCGCTTACTGGGGCCAAGCAGAGGTGCTGCTGCGCGACACTTGTTAGGTTCCTGACCTCCGTAGTGTTCTTAGCGTTGCTTTTTTATTTAAAATTTTCAGATTTTAGGTATATTTTAATGACTTCCCTACAATATTGGAATTAAAACATGCTATTGAAGTAATTGTAAGAACTTCAGGCTAGGTTCGTTAGCCTCTGAGGACGTACGACAGCGTTTGCAATGTTTGTGCTTCCACCAGTGAGAACTGACTTTTTGATGCAACCATTTCCTTCTCTCTCTCTTTCCAAGACAGGCAATGAACAATCACGGAGTATTTATATGAGGTGCATTTGGTTATAGCAGTCAGATTTTTATGATGATTCGATAATATTTTGCTAGTAGCTCTCTAAAGGCAGCGTCCTTTTTGCTGAGCTAGGTGTTTGTTTCCCAGCTTGCTAAGTTTTCCGCAGGCGTTTGTTGTCTAAAGCAGGCCTTTTCAGTCTCACCTTTGTCCTGAAGTGACAGAGGCTGTGCTGCGTATTGAGCTGTGCATTACTCACATTGCTTTTTTTTTTTTTTAATTCTAAAAGGAAAATTCCAGGATGACTTGGTAATAAATACCTAGAGTGAAAGCATTGGGAAGAAAGGGCTGGCTCCAACATAGGACTGCCCTATTGTGTAACTGTTTTTGGAAGGTGCTATACACATTTTTAGCTGGACAGTTGTTAGTTTAAAAAAAAATAATACTAGAATTGTAAATCCATACAAACGGCATTACGTTTAACACTATTAAACTAAAAATAACCTCGGCAATTGGGTGAGCTGCAGGTCTGCTACAATTACTGTAAGTTGCGGTGGCATTTTTAGCTGAGGTTGCACAGTTTCATTTAAACTTTATTAAACAAACTGGAGCTCAAGTATTTGAGTATTCCCCGGAGAGCTGGATGCAGCACTAATCTTCTGTTGAACTGTCTGCAGCGTTGCTGGAAAGCATCCAGCCAAGGTAGCGTTAAGGAGGTTTGCATTCGCAAAGTTGCCTGGATAGAGCAAGCTATGACTTCTCCTTCTGTGGAAGAGGCAGTTTGCTTCTGCGATATGTTACTACTGAAACTTGCTTTTCCTATTTTGAATTCAAACCTTAGAATAAAAAGTCAGCTTCTGTAGCCTTGAGGAGTGAAGAACTAGGCGCGCGGTCCCAATTAATAGCTGCCTTGCTTCCTGTGCAGTAACGCTGAGGTTGAGCCACCTGTTATTGGTAGGAACGATGAGAAGGTGTTTTTTTTTTTGCTGTGTTGACTATCATAAACTTATTTTAGGAAGTCTTACGTGTTCTGTTTTTCCCTGTCAGACCGTGAGAGCAGCAGCAGCGTCTGTGCTGGTGTCGTGTCTGTGTGTGTGCAGGGAACGGGGCTGGGCAATGGTCTGTTTGTAGGGACGGCTCTGTCCTGGAGGCGCTCGGTGAGGCTGCCTTTGGAAAAACTGAGTCTGCTCAATGCAGGACCTTCAGTCAGTGGATGAAATGAGGTTGTTAACTGCGTTTATGTCTAAATGTTGGTTTAAAAATATCTCTGTGGTCTGTGATGCTTGCTGCTGCTCAGCCACCTTTTTATCTGTTGTGCGTTGTTTGTAACAGATGCTGATTGAATGCATTTGCAGAGATCTTGAGCAAATGTTTGAATACCTTTCTGTAAGCCTCTTAAGTCTTGAGTTGTGAAAGACAAGAGAAAATGGTCTTTCTTGCACTTCTTATTCTTTTTATTTCTCCCTTCCCTCCTCCACAAAAACTTAAATAAAGTCTCCAGCGAATACAATGAAGTGCTATTAAAGGCTGCTGTCTGGAAGCGGGGGGCAGCGTTTGACATTGACCTCTTAATAATATCCATTTTGCATACATAACACCTCTGACCTTGGTTGGATCGTCTGTTCAGCACAGGATTTGTGCAACTGAGACAGCAAAGGGAGCCTGCAGGCATGAGGATCTCATTTTTATTACAGTAATAAATGTATTGCTTCTGGAAATCTTACTTTCATAATTTAAGAGCTATTGTTATTTCTTCTCTACAGGCTATCATGTTCTACCTCTGTGTCAAATAATTGGAAATTTTGTATTCATATATTTTATTTGTCTTCCAGACTTAAAGTAACCATTGATAATATCTTTGATTTCTACTCAGCTCGTTTCAGTCGTACTTTCGTGTGCCTGGCTCTAAATGTATAATGAACTTGTTTTTGCAGAGCTTTGCAGATGATTGTAGATGGCCTGCATCAATCATTTTAATGTGTCCCAGGGAGGGAATGGAAATGATTATCTTTTCTGTAATTCCATGACCTGCTTTGTAGTTCCTGCGTGCAAACAATAATATTAAGTGATCTCCAGCGCTAGCAGTTTGCTTTTGAAATGTAGCACAGAGTAGCAGCATCAATTTAGCATCTACTATTAAATGATGTGCTGGCAGTCCTTGCCGAAGATGCTAGCAGCCTTGGTAAAGTCGTCTTCCCAGCCTTCCTTTGGCCAAGCCATCCGCCACTGGGACTCGAGGCACGTTTCGAGGCAGGTGGGTAGGGGCCGGATTCTGCAACCTGCCAGCACCGCCCGGGGAGATGCTTGCACCAAGGGGTGCTTGCATGGCCACGACTCCTGGGGATGACTGCCTGAAACTGCTTGGTATTCTAGCCCATTACATATAGGCAGTTCTCATTTATTGCATAAATAACATTTTCTATTAAAACAGTTATTAGAAGTTTTAACTGGTTATGGGCTGTTGTATTTCTTTTAATTAACCCTGGCAAAAAAGTAGTGCAGAAGTATAGACAGAATTGCACGTACTAAGAGGAACAAAGAATTCCTCCCCTAATACGTATGCAATAGGGCAAATGCTGCAGTTGGTTTTGACTGCTAGTGGAAGGAAACTGCAGCTTCTAGTTGAAATGGATTTTGCTAGTGTTAGGATTGTGAGGAGAAGACCTTATTTTTGCATTCATGAAAAAAATAATTTAAATTTTGGGAGGGAGGGGGAATTCTTGCTGTTTCCTTCTTAATCAGAAGGCTAAATGCTGTGGCTTTAATCAGAGCAAAGTCTTGAGGCTTATTTCTTAGATCCTTGTGTTTTTTTTTTTTTCCTGGTGAAAGGTACCCAGAATACCTAATAAAATTTGAGAAGAAACACGACCCCATCTCTGTTTTTACACACTGTCATAAAGTCAAGACCCAGTCTGTTTCAGTGTCAATGAGGGTTAAAGTCAAGGAGGAATGTTTCAACATCATTTGCTTCTAAAGGAACGATTTTCCTTTGATGAATGCATTAATTGACATGTGGACGTTTTGAAGGGAATGCTGGGTGAAGTCCTGAAGTGCTCTGTTTTACTTTGGCTGGCAAAAAGCTGGACAAGCTTCTGGCCGTGTCGGAGTTGCCCTGTCTGGCTGGTTGTATCAAGGGAAGGAAAATACCTTGCTATAAATACAGTGCACTGGCTGTCACGGGCAGCATCGCTGCGTTGGCTTCGGGCTGGTAAATGCTCCTCTGCAGTACGTGGGAACCTACCTGGGATCCAGGCCGTGGCGTGTCATGCTCTGCAACCTGATTTTGACAAAGTACTTGTTTTGTGCAGTGAGATACCTCTCAAGCATGCGTTACGTTTGTGGACCTAGAGTAATTCTTTGCCTTGCTCAGAGCTGCTTAACCACGTTGTTAGAAAGTCGCTTTGTGCTTGTGAAGTAGGAAGGCAGGGACTGCTTTTCAGGACACTCATGCAAGTATAAAGGGCAACTCTTCAAACTTTCTACTTTTAGTTTGTGAAAAAGTTTGAATAGGTTTTAGCTGGTAATCAGGCTTTGACTGCACAAGGAAGTCTTAGGTGGAGAATTCTGTTTAGTCGCAGCTAACACTGCTGTTCAATTCAGGCTTTGCTGTACTATCTCATAAGCCTGTAAGTGGTGATTACTTATTTTTTTTCTACAGAAAAATAGACCGGTTGCTAGATGAGGCTGTTTGAAGCATGCTGCTAGAGCTGCTCTTCATAATATTCACCACAGTTGGTTACAGATCATTTCTCTAGCTTATATGCAACATAAATTTGATCATAAAGCTAGCTTATTTTCCTTCTGTGTGACAGTAATGGTGCTTAATTTAGAACAAATTATAATACATTATTGTAGTCAAAGAAAACAGGCAGTGAACTGTTTCAATAGTTGATGTTAACTTTAGGTCTACCCCCCCTTTTCTTTTTTTCGGGGAAGATGAAGATTACTAGATCTCATTTTCCAGTAGTTGAATTTTTCTTCTCTCTGGGTGAGATCATGCATTAATTCTTCTGACCTTTTATTTTTATGATGAATATAACATGTACGGGATTGAGAGTCCTTAAGGTGTTATGTTTCTATGACATCTTTACTGACCAAATCTTTTTCTCCTCTTACTCATTACAGTTACAGACATAGAGCTGAAGCGACTGAAAGATGCTTTCAAGAGAACTTGTGGACTCTCATATTACATGACCCAACAATGCTTCATCAGGGAAGTCCTTGGTGATGGAGTCCCTCCAAAAGTTGCTGAGGTAATTTATAAACTTTTCTGGAGAGATGTATGTGGTTGATACTGTGTACCTTAGATGTGCACACACAAATATGGGCAAATTTAATTTCTTTCAATTTTTCATCCAATATTAGAGTGTGTGTTCTCTAACTGAAGGTAACGTTCCAGACTTGGATCACGAGCTGTCAGTGATGTGTGCTTGACTGAGTCATTGCCTCACACTCATCTAATAGGTGGTAGATGACTTTAAAGTAAATCTAGGTATCCAGGGGTAGAGTTGGGGAAGTGAAAATCAGGGAAGTTTTAATTCTCTATATGAAACCATTTTAGTAGAGGATTTTATTTACTCTGGAGGTGAGCACGCTGTTGGTTTCTCTGAGATTCCATAGGCTTTTACTTTGTTTCCTAAAGTGCAGATTAATCTTTACTAGCTCCCAGAAATAATTTTTTGTATTTTAAATATAAAAAAATGAACTGGGCAGTAGCCAGAACCAAAATATGCTACACAGGTATCAATAATGTGTGTATGTGTGTGTGTATATATATGTATGTAAGTATAAATATGTGTGTGTATATATATACATAAAATAGTGATACTATCCTGCACATGTACTTTGAAAAAAAAAAAAACCTTTCATAGAGTTGTACGTATCTTGAGAGAAATGAAAATATTGTTCAGAGAAGAATAAGATTAGCCAGACCTTTCAAGTGATATTTTGCTCCATGTCATTTCTAATCACAGCTTCTATTTCTGGTATCTTCAGTGTTACTGACCTTACAGGCAGCATGCAACTCTTCTAGTGTTATTTAGATATTGTGCATAGTGAGGTGTGTGTTTGTTAGAGGGTTTCTTTTTTCTAAGCTTACTATTTTCTCTTTTTTTTTTTTTTTCCCCAAGTATTGACAAAGAGGATATTACTTGCTCCTGTAATATATTTGGCAGTTTTATTTTTGTATGTGTATGCAAGCACTTAACAGGAAATACTGTCATGTGTGTTAGCACTGTCAAATTGAATGAAAGTATGAGATTTCTTGTAGCTTAAGGCTTCAGTACAAGTTTTGGCATATTCTGCATGAATACTTTGTTAGTAGACAATAAGATTTAAAAAGTAATAAAATAAAGATCTTATACTGTACATGATTTTTTGAAGTAATATGAAATATTAAAATTTTCACATTGTGAATTAATTTGTACTTTCATAACATCACTACGTTGCCAGTATTAATGGTTAAATTATTGATTTGGATGAGATAAATTTTCACAAATAGATACTCTGGTTTTCAAATGTCTTCTGTTACCCTCTACTTTTTTTTTTTTTTTTTTTTAAATCTGATCTTAAGGACACAATTTTGATCATAATTGTGTCTCTTAACGTTACAGTTCTATTGCAGCTCTTGGTTCCCATTTGGTGAAGTAAAGTTAGTGGAAGAATCACGACTCTTTTCTGATGTGATCTCATCAGAACTGGGATATCAGCATCTCAAAATTCAAGTACAAATGACTGCTGAATTACTGTGTACTTCTAGCATTCATATGCAGGCAATGCAGTATTCATTATCTTTGAGCTTGAATATTGAAAATCTGGACAAAACTTGGACTTGACTCTGCTCATATTGTAATGGGATTCTTTGTAATTCAGTGTGGAAAGGCAGGCACGCTCATTAGACAGCTAAAGCCTTGTTCTGAGTTTTCAGCCTTTCAGTCATTAAAATGGATTATTTTGAGCCTGGGATTGCTGGGCTGTTTTCTCTGCATGTGTTGAGTAATGGTTTGTTGTATCTGAGGAGTGATAGGCCTTCAGGAATTCATTAAATTAAAAACACTGATAGAGCAGGCATGCAAAAGAGGAAAATGAAGTCCGTGGAACTTCGATCAATTTACGTGATTCTCATGCACCCGAATCACTTAAATGTTCCGGGTGGTTATGTTCTGAAAGGATCTCTTAGAAAAATGAAATTGAAAATATTAATAAAATGAATCAGAATGGGCTGTGTCTGCATTGTTTTAACGGCAGGAAAGCTGGTCAAGGGCTGAGATGCATGAACACAGCAATTATTTTTAAATCTAGGGAAATAAAACAATTAAGATATGCAGCTGTAGGTACCTTGATAGAAAAAGTACTGTTCAGAGGAAATAGAATAGGTAATATCTTAAGAAATAGTTTTTAGTAGCTTTGTATGTTAGTCTCAGGAGGGGAAGAATGCTGAGAAGGACCTCCTAACTTTGTCCTGTGCAATCCTGTCCATGGCTAATTAGATTATACCTTTATCAGCTTAATTTAGAGGGAGTTGCATATCAACCTTACTGGAAAAGTAATAAGCAGTGATTTTTTTTCTTGTTAATTTCTTCCTATGTATATTATGATTGTGAGAACACTTGTGCTGTTTTTTTCTCCAAATGTGACTGTAAGTAGAAGAGGGATGCTAACGAAGACATGCAGGACATGTAGGGGGAGCTGCCAAAAGAATGAGAAAGAAGACTTCTCAAGGACTGAAAGAAAAGATGGGTCATAAGAACAGAATCAGGGAAGAATCCAGGAGGTTTTCTACACTAGAGCAAGGAGCCAAAAGTATGCCTTGAGCATCCTCTTCTACCCTTCCAACAGGCTTACTAGAGGCTGTGGGCACAGGGACACAAAATAGCTTCTTGACAGTACATTTTATTAGAAAAAAGTTTTCCAAATAACATATTAATGTGAAAACTTGTGGAGCTACTTCTTTAGAAATGTGAACTAATCGTGGTTGTATGTTGTGTGCAACTTACTCAATGTTTGTAAACTCTCACCAAAAAATGATTAAGTGACTGAGGTAAAGGTAATACCAGCTGCTGATTGTTCTAATTCAAAGGTGTGCTAGATACTAATACCTTGAACATTATCCACAGAATTCCTTTTTATTTTTTTAAATCTTGAACGATACGTTGTGTTAAAATAATATATAAACGTAATAGCTGGCATTCAAATGATACTGAAACCGAGATGTGCGAAGTTCAACTGAAGTGGGTGGAAAGTTCAGAGATGGGTATTAATTATAAATATGCTTTCAGATGGATGAAGAGAGGAGACAGCTGTATTCAATGTGATTTGTGAAATAAGTGTGCTGTAAAAGTCTAAGAGCACAGAAAGGTGAAATTTGAGTGACAGAGAAGAATAAAGAAAAGATAATCTTTTAATCAAAGTTGTGAAGAAAAAGTAATGTTTTCTCTTTCATTTGGCCGTATTTATATATGGTCTTTGAAAGTACCATTAATCTGATCTGTGAGAATTCTCTCCCTTTTTATGCTTAGTGTGCTTGGATTTTTGTTTTTTTGTTTTGTTTTTTTTTCTTCTGGATCTGAAGGAGCTATATTAAGACTTACGTATAGTATTCAGCAGAGCTAACTGCTTATTTAAAAAGAAAAAAAAAAAAATAGCTCCAGTGTAATATCACAGTAAATCACTGATATATGCAGTGTAGCCCTGAAGGCATCTTGTGAAATCAGAATGATTAGAAGTACAAAGTGTGGAATTCAGATCTCTGCCATGACATAGTCCATGAAGCATATGCTGTGTCCAAACAGAGCACAAATTTAGTTTTAATAATTGGAACTCCTCATGCATTTGCAAATGGATTAAACTTTAGCAATAATAGATCACCTGAGCGTGCTCTGGGAGGTTAGCATATGTGGGTGGTGCTGTCTTACAGCAGAAGGAAATGGCAGGTTCTACATAATGTCTTCCATACTACGAGATCCTTCTGTGTTCACTTAAATTTACCTGCTCTCAGACATCTTTAGATTTTGGGGAATTTTCAAAGCCTTGCTGTGGTCCTCTTGCACCTCCCTCAGCAGTTCCCTCTGGCTGCTGTCAGCATGTTTACTTACTGCTCAGAAGGCTCTGGGAGGCGTCAGGTTACCATCACGGTGATTTACAAGTACTTTAATATGAAACTATTTAAGTGATTTGGGAAAACTTTACTTTCTCTGTAGCCTTTTCCCAGTGCTGAGTTGTTCAAGACAAAGTTCTTGGTAACATAATCTGTAAAGTTTTGCTTTCCTGGTCCAAAAGGGACAAGTTCTGTTGAAGTATTTAGCTGATTTTTTGTCTTCCAGTTAGCGTAACCCATTCTGATGTTGTCAGCTCTTGGGTAAACAGTTTCCTGGCATGTAGACCAGTGTGAGTGAGACAGTAATGTTTGCTGGTCTTGTTTTGGAAGACATGGCACTCACGTTCTGCACAGGGATTTCAGTCTGTTAAAAATTGATTTTTCTCCTTAATACTCTTCATTGTAACGTGCTGTCTGGCTCCTTTGGAAGGCACAACTGATAATAGATTGCACTTGATTACACTCAATGTCCTACGCAGTTACGGTAGTATATAGATGTTCTCTTGTAATATTTGAAATGTGATTTATGTAATTATTTCGTGCCAGTTTCATGGGCAGCTTCATTCTGGCTACTTACTTGCAGCCTGAGGTCACCCACTTAGAGTGCACTGGATTAGTGAAACCGGGTAACAAAAATGGTTATTTCAAAGCCAGGTTGGTTCCCTGCCTGGTTTCACTCATAGTCCTGCTACAAGAATGCTTATCCTGCTATCATAAGCAGTGTGTCTGCAATTTTCTAACTAATATGAGAATTCATACTTTCATGTAGTCGTTTTACTTATTGATGATTTAGAACTGGATTGTTTTGACGTGTTTAAAACTTGTTCGGTAGATTCACAGGATGTCACACGTAAGACTGTTAGGGCCATGTATCTTTTTTCCAAACTGCTGGTAGTCTAGAAGAGAAGTGTCACTGCAATCACACGCATCATCTCTCACTTTCATTTTCTTGTCACTTGTGGGTGTAAATGTTTCCTGATGGTTATGGTAGATTTTAAAAACAAACAAACAGACCAACCTAGAATGCGTATTCGTTCTTTAGACTGGTGGATTTTGGTCTGTGGGTCGCAAAGGGTGGCCTCATGGCCTCTTTCTTAGTCTTGCAAAAAAAGCTAAAATTAATTGTGCAAACTCTTGTATTTTCAAAGATTTTTTTTTTTTTTTTTTTTTTAATAGAGGTTAGGAAGTCAAAAAAAAAGTTAAAAGTGTTGCTTTTGCTGTTTAGAGTTGTATGGTGGTGGTTCGTATGTTTAAAAACAAATGAAAGGCAGGGGAAGGGATGCAGGTGTAGCAGCAGTTAAGACCTGTGGGTTTCATGCGGTGGTTTGGTAATGATTTCACTCTGCTCTGTTGGGTAATTCACAAAACAGTGGATCTGCCTGCAGTAACGTGGAAGCCCCACTGACCTCTGAACTCTGCTGGGGCTTTTTGGCTAAGATGCCATATAAAGAACATGCTCAAGGCTTTACTGGAAAGAAATGAAAAAGCAGAACGTGATTACATGGATACATCCTGTTTGTAATCTTGTTTATTTAGAAAGTAACTCAGTAGCAAGCAAGGAAAATAGTATTTAAAATGTACACAGTATTTTAAGTGCCCTGGTGTAACTTGTTGCTGTTAGTTGTGATGTCTGCTCCTGCTCTCAATGTTCTGGTTTACTTCTGTTTTATTCTCTTAGGTTATCTACTGTTCGTTTGGAGGAATGTCCAAAGGGCTGCACTTCAATAACTTGATAGTTGGATTAGTTCTACTTACAAGAGGCAGAGAGGAGGAGAAAGCAAAATGTAAGTAATACAACTTTAAAAAGTAATAACAGTATAGTGTATGTAGAATACACTTTTGTGAAGGAACCACAAATCGTGCTGTAATAAGCCACTGTAGTTGTATGTAAGTGGGTATACATTTGCCAATAAAGATAGTATATTTTTAGACACCTTTAGCTGCATATTTTAAAATGCAATGTATTTTAGTTTTCTATACCTAATGAAGTGAAATATTTGTTAAGTTCCCATGATTGTGGATGTTAGGATCCTACAGAAAGACTGTTGAGTACTATATGTAGGCAGAGAAAGGAGGATAGCACTGGTATTTTTCACAACAAACTAAAGCATCTGCCTACTGACTTCTGTTGTTTTGTCTTCCTTGTTAATCTGACTTGATAGTATTTATTTTTTGATTAGTGGGCAATGGTGAAAGAAAGAAAATATTTATTGATCTAAACCCTATTAAGCTATACTGTGAATCAAATTGTTGCACTGCTTTTGGCATTCTTAGCCAGTTTTAAACCTAGTATTTGGAAAAATGTAACTACAGTAGTTGCTTAAATATTTCTCTTCTTCCTCAGACATTTTCAGTCTCTTCTCTAATGAATCTGGGAGTTATGTTGTTCGTGAAGAGATGGAGAAGATGCTGCAGGTGGTTGATGGAAAAGTGCCAGAATCTCTCAAGAAATGTTTCTCTGAGGTATGTTTTGTACAAGTTTTGTCTTAACTGCATTCACAAAAAAGTTAATATTACATTAGGCAGTTTTTCTTCTGCTATGTAAATTCATGTGTATGTATGGCAATAAGTTAACCTTGGTTAAAGAGAGGAGAGGTTTTTTTATATCTTATAATATTACATGTGATTTGCATTGATATAAGCAGCAATTTAGTATATACAGGCATGTCCATGCTGTTTTACTTACAATGCTAGTTTGAAAGATATCATTTCCAAAAGGTAGTTGAGTAATCAAGTAAATTTAAGTGTGAATATTGCTAGTGGAATTTCATTGATTAGTGTGGATATTTTATTGCCTTTGGGAAAGAAATCTAGAACACAGATAAAAAAAGGAAAAATAAAAAAAAGCCTACCAGCAGTGGTTGCTTAAAATAATAGTTTTTGAATATTACTGCCGTCTCACTGTTGATGTCCTCCCCTGAAACAGGCTGTTGTTACCTGTAAATATTCACAGATACTTCCTCGGCCCTAGTCACCCTACTGAACTGTCAGGTTTGTTTGATTCAGTTGTTGCCTTTAGTTATTGACCAGCAAAACCTAGTTGTCATTATACATTCTTAGGAAAAACTGGTTGAGGAGAAGCTTTATTTGTGGATTCCAGATTACTTAATTTCCTTACCAATTCTTATACTGTATTTACGATAACTTTGGTAAGCTTGTTACCAGCATTGGCTGAGGCAAACTTGCTTAATCTGGCAGTGGTGTCATGTTGGCTTTGTGGGCAACAATTACATTTTTTGTTCTTGCATGGGATCATAAATCGTATGTATACTGCAGTCCAGTTTCTGGAGCTGACCACTTCAATATTTCCTACTTATAATTCCCCATTAATATGGTGTGATGAATTATACCCTAAAAGTTAATTGCATACTGTCCAAGAAATCTAGAAATACTTCATGAAGATCTTGCAGGGAAAGAAGTATCAATCTGGCTTGATACCGTTTTCCTGCTCAAGAAAATTCTCTATATCGATTTTCTTTTAAAAGGAAAATAGTGTAATAACCCACTCAGCAGGATTTACTGGCCTGTTAATCATACTAGGTCATTGCTGAAGAGAGAGAAAGTTTAATGTTCCTGCTGTGGGTCTGCCTTCCTGCCGTATGGCAGATGAGTTTATGCTTTCCAGGATGATGTTTATAGGTACTTTCATTCTTTCCTTCAGAATTACTGCATGTGTTCATCTAAAAATAAGAGCTTTGAAGCGTATCTATGTTTTCCTCATCCTTGCTTTTGAAGAAACAAATTCAGTGATATCTGCATTGCTCTAGTTCCATCATGGTTCAGTTGTAAACCTTACATGCCTCAAATGCCCTTTTCCCAAAGCTTTTTTGTGCCCTATGTCTTCTTTGTTGCTCTAATCAATTAGAACGACACAGGAGTCTTGGTGAAACATGGCACAGTTCTTGCTCCATTTACAGAAAGCAGTGGAAAACAAACTAGTAGGAAAGTAGAGTGAAAGAGGTAGTAAGAAAATGATCTTGAGTCTGATTCAAATTGCTAAAGAAATTTGAAAAACAAAACAAAAAACCAGCATGTTGTGGGCTGCATTTTTCTCTCTGTTTGACAGCAAATTTGCTTTTGCTTCATCAGGTGGTTCCGTAATCGGCTAAATCCTGCAAAGTCCGAGTTGTTGACTTACCCTTTTCCTGGCAGTTGTTCATCCCCCTGCTCTTGTGCTGGCTGAAGTAATTTTATGATGCCTTGATGAGGTGGATTGAGAAACTGATCTGGCTTAGAAGTAACCCCTTTTTCTGTAGCTACTGTGACTGCTATTGCAAAAGAGAAGTGTTGGTGCCTGTAGGAGGAAGGTTAGGATCCCTGCTGTTGGTCAGTCGTGTGGATATGTACTGATTAAACAGATGATGGAATAGCAATGTAGCATCTTGACTTCCTCGAATTGTTGTCATGTGGAAGTCTATGATAGTGCCTGTAAGTGTTGGGATATCTCTTTGTTCCCCCCCGTAAATCCTGTGGATAAATTTGCCATCTATTCTGCTATCAAGTTCAGTTTAGTTAAAGGCGGTTGAGTAGCACAGTGCTCCGGTTTTCCAGCAGAGAAGCAAATGAAATATGTTCCTAAGTTGTACCTTCCTTCTGTGGTAAGGTTAGAGAATCTTTCTCCTCTATGAATTACCAACAAAGATTGCCAGTCTTCCTTCCTTACATTTTTTTTTCAGTTTTCTGTGATAGTTCCATTTATTTCTGACGTGCTTAGGTTGACTTTTGTACTGGATTTGTTATACAAAGAAGTGCAGGTAAAATTCCCCAAGGTGATGCAGGGCTGTAAAGCTAGCAACAAGCACAATTTTTCCCCTGTTTATTAGTAAAAGGAGAGTCAGGAGGCAATTGGATCACAATATCTGCATGTATTTATAGGGAAAAAAATATAACACTAATGTGGGAAAAAGAGGCATAAAAAGAGCCAGTATCTGGAATCTGAAATAATCCATTACAACTGGAATATGAAGCAGATGATTTAGCAGCAGTGGTGATTAACCATTTTCTTCAATTGGCGTTTGCAGATAGTCCACGCCCCGGTGCAAATTGTTGGATGCTGTAGAGGTGTAATTCAGTGAAGCTTAATGGTCTGTGATATTAGGGAAGTTTAACTAGTCAATGGCTCGAAACCTCTTCCAGTTTCCAGACCTCTGTTTATTTACCATGGAGATTAGGGCCTCCATATAATGAGTTTGTCTACTGATAATAGGGTTGCCTTTATTGTAGTTAGTTTTCTAGGCAGTGAAGAAATAAGTCTGCTGATCCCTATGGTTTCATAGCCACAGCTTGAAAACTGTTCAGCTAAATGGTTTAAACAGCCTCTTCAGCAGTTAGACTCAGTGAATCTATATTTTTTACATACTCCTGAAGAGGTAGTTCCATGAGACATGCAGCAAGAGCAACCTGAGTTAGGAGATGCTGTGAATGTCATGTTTACCTGTAGGCTGCAAGGTGTTCCTTGGTCACCAGCAGCATAATTTTTTTATGCTGCCGCAGTGATTTCTCATACTGTTAGTTATTCAGAAACCTAATTATGCTAGGTGTTTGTGTGCTTGCACAGATACAACACAATGCTTATGATTTCATAGCACCTGTTAGTCAGCACGAAAGAGCTTTTATCTGTCATAACAATTTCAAATTCATAAAAATAACCCCTGTTGTTCTGAGTTGTAAGAAACCATTTTTCTTTTAATCCCCTTAACCTGAGGTTCAGAGTAAATGCCTTTCCAAAGGCCACATTGAGTAGGAGGTTGAAATGCAGAGAGCTGAGGAGTCTAATTTCCCTCCTTGTGCTGTATTTCAGAATGAAATGGAAAAGCAGGCATGGCTCCAAAAATTATTTCAGTACTTGTTTTTATAGGAGATTGTCCTCATTTTTGTTCTTGCAGCTAGATGGTTCCTGTTTACGGATACTGAGAAAGGAGAGAAAACCAGTCACGTTTTCTTATTTTCTAATAGGGTGAAAAGGTAAACTATGAGAAGTTCAGGGTTTGGCTATTGCACAACAAAGATGCTTTCACGTTTTCCCGTTGGCTGCTGTCTGGAGGTGTGTATGTGACCCTCACTGATGATAGCGATACTCCTACCTTCTATCAAACACTGGCTGGAGTCACACACTGTAAGTAAAAGATGCTTCTTATTATGTGCGTTTCTTAAAACTGTTTCAGAGTTCACTGACTTAAACTGTTGCCTTGCTGCAGTTGTTCATTAAATCTTACTGCTCTGATTAGATGCATGCAGTTCTGTTCAGCGAGATACATTTCTTCTCCATGCTAATTTGTTCTCTGCTTTTTGTGCTGTGACAAGTAAAACATTGTTATGTACAAGGACACAGTGGGGCATTATTTTGAGAGAACAGTGTTGAGATTACAGCATTTCTTATAGTAGATGTTGACTACCAGGCAAATTAAAAAATAAAAAACCAAAATGTCTTCTCTGACAAATATGTTAATCTAAAGAGACTTGATGGTAATACAGGTTTTGCATTTGTTTTTTCTGGTATAGTGGATCATAAAACTATTGAGACTGTTTTGGTAACAATGCTTGTTTCAAAAGTAAGTATTACATCTTAGGTTGTTTTCTACAGTCAAATAAGTAATATTCCTGGCATGTGATGTAGTCAGGGAACTAAATTAACTAAAGAGAAGCCTCCTCAGGATTTGCATGTAGGAACGATCTCCAAAGAACAAATGCTTCCTTATGTCTATATTATTGCAAAAGGAGGAGCAGCTGTTTTCTAGATTAAATGTAAAAACAAAGAGCTGACAAATTATACTTGATGTGCAAGTGTAATGTGAGCATACATTACAGGAAAGCATCTGAGGGACTGGGTGTCCCTTAGGAGAAGGGTCTTTGCTGTTGAGATGTCAGTGATTCGAACAATCTGCTTGTACTTTATGCACTCAGAATTTTCTGTTGATGTGAACATGGCATTTTCTTCCTTCAATAGGTGGATTACTTTAAAATTATGTATAGTTTGCATAGTTTTTTTCTTTTGGTTTTAAATATGCATTAAAATTCTGTTCAGAACATCTGAAATGAAAATACATAATTAAATTAGAAGTTTATAGGCAAGTATGGGTTACGAGAGATTGCAGTAGACATGGAGGTTTCAGAAAACCACTCCAAGGTCAACCAGACAAGATAGAGAAAGAGGTTTGCTAAAAGGAGAAAAAATAAATAAATGAAAAAAAAAAAAAAAAAAAAAAAAAACAACACCCAGATTCTTGAATTCTACAGACTTCAGCCCTCGGAAAAATCTATCAACCTCTATCAAACTGAGACCTACCACACTTCCAGCCTTGTCAAGTCTGCTTTACTCTAGGTATTCAAAGAAGGCTTTACCCCATGCCTCTGGATGTTACCTTGGAGCTTACTTGGATTTTTTTGACATGAAATTGAACCTTTTTCTGTACAGTTTTTACTAACCTTTTCGCAGAAAGTTTATTGATACTGAAACTGAGGTTTGTAGTAAAAAACAAAACAAAACATTATTAGAAAATAATGGTTTGGGTGGCTCCATGTTACATTTGTTTCTGCTGTAGTAATTTTGATTTTTTTTTTAATTTTAATTTCATAGAGAGTATTTTCATTTTCTTATTGCAAACTTTTTGACCCTTGTCTTGACAGAATCCCAGTTATTTGGTCAGTCCCTCTCAGATGAAATTGCCTCAAGTGCCTCGGTTTCCATTTGAGCGTTTGCGATTGCAGGGACCTTCCACTAATCACCGTGACTCTGTTAGCATTTCAGCCATCTAATCATTGTCTGAGCACACTCTTGGCAGGAACAGTAGTCCCTGTTTTCCATGTCATGATGCATCACCTCTAACTTCCGCTTACCTCTTTGATGTCTTCAACTGTGCAGCCTCAAATCTTGCTTAATTGCTCTTACATGAATCGTCTCCTTCATGAAGAAACTGGCTTGCTCTGTTTAATTTTTTTTAGTATACTCAGCGATCCTACCTCAACAATGTCAGCATCATCTCTGGAATGTCAACCTTGAGATCAGCTCACTGCTGCTCTGAAAGGCGTCTTTTCGTAATGCCTTTTATTTTAAGGTTTAGAAATTCAAGTCATGCTCGTGTTTGGTTTTAATGTCTTAATCTAGTTAGTTAATAATTTCATAACACTCCCATGTATTGCAGCATCTGATTTTGTAAATCATGTTACAAGAGGAAGTGTAGTCTTCCCTTTCTGGGAAGCATGCACGTGGTTGCTCCTCTACACGTGCTAGTTTGTATAGCTACGTGTTCTCTTGGAGAAGTTAGCAGATTTTTAAAGCCTCAAGAAACGTGTTTGCAGAATTTCAGGTCTCTGCTGGGTGACTCAAAACAAACTATGTATTTGGGAGAAAAAAACATCCAAGCAACAGCATCACCATCAAAGGAAAAAAACAAAACAATAACAACAACAGTTGTGTTCTGGGAAAAAAATATTGTGTTGTTATAATATTAGACCAGACTACTGAGCAATTCTGGCAGCTGGTAGTGTTTTTGTTTCTTTACCAGCAGCTTACTTTTATAAGCAGTCAAGAAGGTGGGACTAAATGAAAACGTAAGCTTTCCATTGTTGGCATTAAAAAGCTGAAATAAAAATAAATATTTGAGAATCTTTGAAGTGATTATTGAATCTTCAGGTACACATCAAAAAGCTTTTCATTTTATGCAGGAAACTAATGTAGCTTACATTTATCTTCGCATCAGAAATGTTTCAAACTGTATGGTTCTGCAGGTTCAGTACACTGAACCACATTTGGAAAGCTTGTGTGTCGGGGTGTGTTTGGACCACTGGATAAAATTAAACTTTATTGTACTTTTTGTTATCTTCCAGCTAAATATTGTTGAAAGAAAAAAGAAAAAAAAACAAACAAACAAAAAGCAATGTATTTAGTACTGTTAGAACATATGCAGCTCGATACCTTTCAAAGGACAGATGTGGAAAACTGACAGCAATTTTAGGTAGTAAGACAAACTAGTGAACTAACCAGCCTCCCCCGCGTCTGGACAAATGCTTCTTTTTATGATGTGTCTGATGATTTCCCTTGTGATTTGAGGCAGTAGAGGAATCTTATGCAATAAATGCAAAAGTAAAGAAAATCAGAGTGCTTGGTCACTTGAAAGTAATTGCAGTGAAATATGAATGCTTGGGGCCTTGCTGGTTTGCTTTAAGTCTAATATTTACAGCTTAGTCAAGTCCATCTAAAGAGTAAGAATGTAATCTTACTGTAGCTGGATGTACGAAGCAGTACGAGCTGTTGTGACAGCTCCTTTTCTCTAAACTGAGGCTTGGCTTTAGTACGTTTAACTAGGATAATAGTTACCTTTTGGGAGAAAAAGGAACTGAAATAATGTTTAGTAAACCCAGGCTAACACTGCGAGCAGAATATAGTGAGAGAAAGTTTGTAGAAATTCTTGTACTGTGAAATGAAAACGAACGAGTAAAGCTCCCCTCCCAGTGCGTGCACAGGTTCATCCCCTGGCTGCCAGACTGCGGCCGGCTCACAGCACGCCCTCTCCTGGAGCAGGGCTTTGCTCAAGGGCTTTGCTGTGCTTTCCATTAAACATCTTGAATAATGTGTCAGAGACGTGAAAAATTGTGGTGATAAAAATAGTGAAAGTTATTAACGTTGATGTAGGAGAGACAGCAAACATTTTATTGCAAGGCACCAGTGACTCCATTTACGTTTGTTTAATGAGCCAAGCTATCAGAAAAACAAAGGAATTCTAATTTTTCACTTGTAAATAACATTTGTTTTGGAATGCAGATGACTTCAATTATTATTTCTCAATACATAATTAGAAATTAAACTTTGAAGCTACAGGAAATTGCATGTATTTGCTGCTTTTAATCATTTTTTTTTCCCATTTCACTTAAATCACAAATAGGAGTCATTTTGTTTGAAAGCTACCAAAATAACATAAGTTTCTCTTGGAATTCTGTTCCCAAAAATAGTTGAAAGAATACGTGTCTCTCCTCCATCCAAGCAGTGACCAGTCGCACTAGTCTGGATTTTCTCAGTTTTGCAGTATGATTGGGTGCTGTTTTTATCTGTTTAGTCATCAGACCGAATAGCAGTGTACTGGAACGTGTAAGTCAGAGATAATCCTGCCAAGGACTGCTACTAACACTGAATTTCTCTGCAGGAGAATATTTCCAGCAAATCATTATTTGTTCTTAGTAATTACAAATTAAACGCCTAATCTCCTCTGGTACCCTCAAGTTCAAACACAGTAATTCAATAATACAGGAGTTCTTGGCAGCTGGAGGATGTCATTTCGGTGCCTACCCTGCAGGTTTGTACTCTTAAGTATCAGAGCAGATCTGAGTCCCAACTCGGTGCAACGCAGAGCTTTCTGTTGCTTAGTTCAGCAGATGGATGTAGAGGAAGAGGAGACACTGAAGGGTGAGATCCTGCTGGTTTCCTTTGCTTGGCTGGACACAATTTTTCAGGTGCAACACAGGTGGTGGTGGCCTTTTCTACAGCTGGGTCTTTTTGGTGTCTGTCAGTGTCACTTGATGGGCTTACGTAGTCGGGCTTTCTGTCCTGATCCATGGGGGGAATGCTCCCATTTATCAGAGAGGTTGCTGGTTTCGAACTGACTGGCCGTGTAATTTGTGCTTCTCTGTTACCCTGTTCTTGTGTCACTTAGTTCTTACTAAATAGCATCCTAATTCTCCTTTGAAGTGACTATCTTCTGTCGTCAGGAAAAAACTGTCAGAATTCTCCTGCTTTTCTGACAGCTCTTCCTGAGGTTGAGTAAGACGGTGTTTAATCAGTATAATAATTATATTTCAGCATACAGTTATTGACAAATTCTCCTAATAAATGAGAGAAGCCCTGGATAACCATATGTCATGGCTGAAATGCAGGAGAGAGTTGTGAAACAGTACGAAGTTGAAACTGAATGCTGTGGAAGGAACCTCTTCTCTCAGGCAGGTTTAGAAACCTGTAGAGCTTTATGGTAGGGTCAAGTCCGTAAAAAGAAAGAAAAATCAAGCAATCACTTAACTTTGCCCATTACATACTGTATTACATACAGTAATAGTTTGGTTGAAGTTAAAATATTCCCTTCTTTTTAATTAAAAAAAAAAAAATCCAGTACAGTAGGCCAGTAAGAAGAAGCCTCAGTGTCACTTAATCTGCATCTTGCCACTTTGTGATCCTCTTAGTTCCCAGGTTTTTTTTATGTCCTGCAAAGCAGCTCTGTGCCCGGCTCCCAGAACCTTCCATGTGTTCGTTTGCAAGTGCCACAGGGCCACGGGTAGGCAGAAACCCTGGTTGTGGTTCAGCCCGTCTGCCTCTGGTCCTGACTCGGCTCCCTGGCAATGGAGAGCTCGCAGTGACCGGGGACGGGGTTTTGCCTGGAGGGTATCATGGTGAGGAGTAAAACGAAGCAAGTTGCAGTTAAGATGTTGGGAATATGGTATGCTTCTACTGCTGTGAGCCAGAGAGGATTGTGCCATTAGGTAGGTTAAAATTACGTTGTTTATAAAATATATTCAAATCTTTGCTTAATTCTGGTGTTACAAAGAATTGTATTACGTTGGGCCTGACATGGAAACCTGTTTTTACTTTTTTTCTAAGAGAGAAGAATATTCATAACTTGCTACCTGTGTAGTATTTAAGAAGGGAGTGTATTTCATGAAAATGGCATTCAGATGAAGGGTGCTTTTTTTAGTGTTTATTGTTGTTATTGCGGCTTGTCAATCACAGCATAGTGGCTGCTTTAAATTAACTAATTTTTACAGTTTTTGCTGAAAACCTGTTATTTACCTGTTCTTCCTTTACTATATGAAGACTCCAGTTTGATGTGTACTTGACGTTACCATTCCTCCCGTTGCACTTGTCTAACTGCTAGTCTTAGAGAATTGAACTATAAAACACTATCATTAATTCTACAGATCTGAATTTTTTTGTAATGTTAATGGACAAATGATGGCAGGAGAGATAAAATAGCATAGAATAGTAAGCGGGTAGTATCTGCTTAGATTTCATAGGTGCATAATGTCTGTGTGACCTCAAATAATCACATGTTTAACTGGCAAAAATGAATAATTACTTGCCTAGAAAACCAGTCTGTTCTGATGGTTTGGAATCTGTTGTATTTATTAGACACATTTTTTCTTTTTCTTAAGTTATTCAAAACTTTACGCACTAAAGGAAAGCCCAGCTCACACCACCTGATGTGAGCTGACCAGGTATTAGGATCAAAATAATTTTATACTCTGAAAAGTTAAAATACTTGAATATAAGCCTCTTTAGAGGAAGATGGCACTTTTTCATACGCAGTAGTACGGTAAGTGCATACACATTAGGATGATAAGTACAGTCTGCTTTTATCACGCTTCATTTAAACTTCAGTAACAAATATGATTGTATGTGTATATCCGAAATGGCAAAAGATTCCTGGCAGTTTAGATGTAACGAGGAACGTATGGCACACTGCGTATTCTGAGATCAATTTACGAGATTATGTGCAAAAAATCACTCTGGAGAAATCAAATTATCTAACAGCTGGCTTTGCAACTTCAGACTTAAACCTTTGCATCCAGTAAATCTTTCTGTATTTTATGTAAATGAAACTATTTCAGTAGGCTACAATTTATTGTTACCGAGAGTCATATTCTTTTGTTATATTCGTACTTCAGCCTAAATTGTGCAAGTCTGTTCAGTGCAAAGGATGTTCTTTCCTGCTTCACCAGTTTTACTTTATAAAATGTTTGGCTCTTCCATGGAAAAGTAAAATCAACACACTAGATTTACCTTGGTTATAGCGATGTAGCACTTCTTATGTTAATACTTACCAGTTATTATTTTGAAGGCGATGATCTGAAAGCCTGTCTTTTAAAAGACAATGTAATTTTAATCGCTCCTTGACAGAAATGCAGATAAGATGATTTCTGGGATAACCTTTCTTTTCTGAGATTAACTTGATAACGTAGTAAGGGTAGCAGTGTAGAAACTGTCAAATTTAGTAAGTGGAGTACAATTAGCTTCTAGTATAGGCATTTGAGAATATTTTACCTTGTCAGAAAACTTCTTTTTTCAGTTCGTACTTACTAAAGGTAAACACCACACCTGCCAGCAAAACAGGTTTCTGCAGGGTTACTCTTCCGTAAAGACAACGTGAGCTTCCTCATGGTTTTGGGATGTTCTTAGTGTGGCATCATTTCAGGAATGAAGTGTAACTGGCGTGTCTGTTATTCTTCCTAGTCAAAGGAAACAAGCTGATTTGTATGCTCGCCCTCAGGATCATTAGCATAAAGCCTTTGTATTCGCTAATGAGAGCGATAACGTGTGTGTGCAGTTCTTCTAAATGGCACTCCAGCCCTGCCCTTCATACGCTGTTGTTTGGGCAGCGTAATACTTCTGGGGTTCTCTTTATGTACTTAAGATTCTGTCTCAAAGTAGCTTTTACCTTTCATTTGTTATTTTACTTTTTGATTATTTCTGTCCTTGAAACTCCATGGACATATATACATATGTTTTTGCATCTGCTGCATCTCGTGCAGAATGCAGGTGCTGCAGTCCTAGCGTGATGTCCTTCAGGCTCTGCCTTGGTGGTGCTGCAGCGTGCTGGGCCCTGCTGAGCAACAAGATTCAGGGAAAGTATATTTTATCTGGCAGATTTCCTCTCATCTGTCGATAGTAGTGGGACAGGTATGTCGTGAAGTCGTCACAGCACTCCTGCATTTCCTGGAACGTACCAGGTGCCTTCCGAGTGTGCTGCCCAGGCTCGTGGAACTGCCTGTGTCTGGGCACAGTCCTAAGCACCTACGATATTTCCGTATGCTGATCTTCAAAGAAGTAACTATTCTATTACTGCTTCTTGATTTGTAGTTGAGTAGGATTCCTTTATATGTTTAGATTACTCTTTCCATATGTATTACAACACAACCAAGAGCCAGCAGATGGTAAGCCAGATAAGGGAATTGATCCAGCTGGAAAGGAGGGAGAGGAGAAAGGAAATCAGTTCAGTTTTCCTGCTGTGTCCGTTCCTTTATCTCACTTAGCATGTAAATGCACAATAGCGAGGATGCTGCAGCATGTGCTTGGGGTTCAGTGGAAGGTAAGTGCTCTCTGTTCAGCCTGGAGTTATGTTAGAAAGATGTGACCCTTGAACTGCAGCTGTAGTGTGGGTGTTCTGCACGCCAGTGTCAGGTCTGTCTCAGGCTTGTGCTGAGTGTACAGACCAAACGGAGGGCATATTTTCACTGATGTTACTTTGCTAGTTGCTGTCTAAAAATACCTTACAGGAAGATGCAAACCCATCCCACTCCTCAAACCCTACCTCAGATACTCATCTTTTGTTAAAAATTTTCCAAACTTCCTGCTGATGAGGGTGTAGCACTGCATAGTTTGTGAAGTTTGTGGGGCATAATACTACGTGCCCGTTGGGTAGTTGCAACTAGTTCATGCTCATTGTAGGTTCCTTAAGTTACTATTCTGATTAAATTACTATTCTTAATGACAGACATAGGAAAAAATCAATACAATTTTAATTTGACATGTGACTTGTTTCATCTTTTCTTAAGCCTTACAGGATTATTATTGTTTCTGTAGACTAAACCAGGCCAAATAGCTCAAGTTAAACCTATTAGAAAGCTGGCATGGATTTAAAGGCTCAGAACCATCTGGGAATGGGATCACACGTAGTGGTGCTTAATATAGACAGCTTTGTCATTACATATCTATTAGAGAACCAATTAATTTACACTGACCTAAAGCAGTATTGTGACACACTTGCATATGTAAAAAGATTAGAAGTATTGTAGAGCAGAAACTCAATATTTTCTACATACATTGAATTTCAAAGATAAAACTGTCATACCCCTAAAACTTGGAAAAAAAATGGCCTTTGTATGTTTTGAAAGAAAACACTGCTTCCTCTGCTTACTTTTTATTTACCTTTGCCTAACACCTTGTTTTGCTAGTCCCTCCTCTCCCCAGTTTATATTAGATTATAAATTCCTCAGTGTAAAGTCTCTTCTAGGTTTGTATAATCACTCTGCAAGGTTGACTGGGTTCCTAGGTGCATCTGTACTATAAATAACAAAGTAAAATAAAATACACATTTTGAAATAAAGCTAAATTTTAATGTGACATTTAGACACTATTATGGTATAAGTAGGATAAAAAATTGGAAAAGGAATTTTTCAGGAGAACCCAGGTACTAATCTTTTCTCTTCCCATAAGAGTTCTGGGCTTTCTTCTTATTCTTCTTTTTTGAATGCTACTTTACATGTATTTTAGAAACTTAAATATTTGTTAGCTTTGCAAACTGATATTGCACATAAAATCTACCTGTTCAATTCATCAAGAAGAAATACATGGAAAAGAAGAGATCACTGGAACCTTTAGCAGTAGGCAAAGTTCATTTCTGCACTTCTACATACTTCTGTGTATTATTGATGTTGAGCTCTTAGATATTGAATGGTTAAGATGATTCTTTAGGTAAGCAAAGTGATAACAAAACCTTTTCTCTGCAGCTTGTATTTTTTTTTTTTAGATGCAGAAATCAAGCATAAAAATTTAGCGCCATTTTCTTTGTGACAAAATAATTCTGCCTTTTTATTTAGTGCCAAATTTTAACACTGTCCAGATGTTACCAAAACTTTTTTATTGTGTTGGTTATACAGTGGAAGAATCTGACATCATTGATCTTGAAAAACGATACTGGCTGCTAAAAGCTCAATCAAGAACTGGACGTTTCGATTTAGAAACATTTGCTCCCTTGGTTTCACCTCCTATTCATCCATCTCTGAGTGAAGGTATGCAACTTCGATAAAATGTGCCAGGAAGTGATGTTGCTAGGGTGTTTGGTATCTGATTCTCTCCTGACATACAAATTTTAGGGCTTCAAAAGTGGGATTGTAGGTTTTTTAAAATGTATTTTAAGCTTGAATTGGAGAGAATAATTTCACTGTCTGTATTTGTTGTGAAATCTGGGAGGACAAAGGTAGTGGTACTTCATGCATTCTTGTAAGTTGCCAGGACACACAGGAGACGTTCTGTACAACTTTCCCTTGTAGTTGCTTAATGTTTTTCATTGGGTTCCTTAAGATTCTTTAAAGTGACAAAACATGTTGCTGTCCCTGAAAGAGATAAAATAGGTAATCATTTTTACATTACAAATATGAGTTTCATCCAGTAATTGACAATTCAGCAGGCAAGTCAGATGTTGTGCCGTGCAGTTCATGAAACAGTTTTCCCTAACAGTGTACATTCAGGAAGATTTTGATCAGAAAACAAAATGGTCAGCAGATTTGGATTTTGCAATGTTGACGTGTTAATAACCAAGCTGATCTTTCAGGTCGAAGCCACTCTGGTAATAACTGGAGGTTTTAATTGTCTAATTGCCATTTACTGCATAAAATAAGAGCATTAAGTAACATCCTACTTCCATATTAGATTTTTTTCCAGTCTTAGAGGGACATTTTCTTTTATCACCAAATGGTCAGCTTTACTGACAAGTCTCAGTAGTAAGCAGAAAATGGATAATTCATGTTCAGTAGATACAAGCTGTTGGAACACCAGAACTTATGTTCGATTCAATAGGGATATATTGCCATATCCTGTCGCTAGTGAGTGTGTTTTATATGCTAAGTAATACAAATTTACACAGCTGTTATGAGGAAACTTGAATCGTTTCTGCACATTCTGTATGTTTTCTGAATGAGTCATTAACTTTTTATGGGATCAAAAATGTTATATGTGTGGAATGAATAAACTCAAATCATTTGAAGGCCAGTGTAATGGAAACTCACTTAGGGCCAAATTTGCAAAGGTATTCAGTGATTTTCAAAATGAGTTTGTTGTGTTTAGGAAAAGTCATTATTGGCATCTGAGTACCTTTACTCTTTTGATCCTTTAGCTTTTGTGGAAAATGCTTATCCTAACCACAGTGATTTAAATGCACATTTCTATAAATTAGCCATTGCACATAAGGTGTGAGAATAAAGCATCTGTTTAGGATTCCTGAACTGTTTCCCTTTGTCTAGCCACACTCATGATCTAATTCATCTTTAAAATGGTCTTAGTAGTGATTCATTATCTTTATTACACTTGCTAAGAATGTTACAATCATAAATGTTTGTACTTGTCCTTGCAAATGTAAACCATTAACACTTCACATAAATGCTAAGTATTATTGTCAACTGTTTCAGTCAGATTCTGTAACAGGAGATGCTTCTGTGGTTTGCAGGTTTGTTTAATGCCTTTGATGAAAACCGAGACAATCACATAGATTTTAAAGAAATTTCCTGTGGGCTCTCAGCATGTTGCAGGGGGCCCTTGGCAGAAAGACAAAAATGTAAGTATGCAGAATGTTAACTATTAATTTTATAGAACTGTTTTAGTTTGAACAATTAAGTTTAGTTGTTTCCGCTTTTTCTTAGAAATTCCTTTTACATAAGTGTGCATCTGTGAAAGGTGACAGACTTCAGAATTTTTTTTAAAAAAAGTTTAAGTATGAAGGCTACCTTTTATAAAGCACAATTAAACTGAATTCTGTATATTTTCATAACTTATCCATGGCTATAAGCCTGTTTAGAGAAGAAAAAAGCATACTTCAGAAATTATTTTGTAGTGTTCTGTGGTTAAATAGTGTATTTTGTCTTGTTTTCTGTCCTTGCTGTCTCCCTGCAAGGTTCTTCAGTTTTGAAATACCTTCGTTCCGTGCTTTTCCAAAGCCATATTGCTGGAACTTGAAGGCATTGACTGGAAGTTTCTGTATGCACATATGTTCCCTGCTAAGTCACATCAGAAAACACAGCACAAAATTGCAGGAATCTAGATTTCAGTTTATTAAACACAGCTGCTCCATTTCCTCACTAACACACATGCATCCTGCCTCATCAAAACTGTCAGCACTAAGTCATGTTCTTGTGATTCTGCAGACTTACATTCTGTAAGAAAAAAAAAAAAAAAAAAAAAGTTGTTGAGTAGTTCTAACATACAGATGTAATTTCCTTTTTTCCCTCAGTTTGCTTCAAGGTTTTTGACATTGACCGGGATGGTGTGCTGTCTCGCACGGAACTTAAAGAAATGGTGGTTGCACTTTTAGAAGTCTGGAAGGATAACCGGACTGATAAAATACCTGTAAGTTACATTAATATATTTTTCTTAGTCACTTGCTTCTGTTTCCTAAAGTCGTTCTTCAAAAGTAGGAATAAACGTCATGTTTCAGATGTGAATGATGTTTGAACGCTGTTTCAGTGAAATACAAGCATCCTTAAACTGTCTTAACAGAGGAGTATTGATAACTGGATGTAACTTACCTTGCATAACTTTACCCTGCCATTAACCAAAGTAGAATTATTTGACCATAATATATGCTGTTTCATATAAAGAAACCTTAGGTACGAAAGTGCAACTGTCTGGAAGCACTCAATTGTGAATTACCTAGTGGTATCATCAACGTTTCTGATGGTTATATTTTTATTCTGAACACATAGCTCCAGAGAGTGCTTTGAGAATTTAAATCTGTTTTCTAATCCTTTTGTTTGCCAAGGAACTGGACATGGATTTGTCTGAAATTGTAGAAGATATTTTGAATATGCATGATAACACAAAGGTAGGAATTTGCTGTTTCCCTATCATTTTTATATTGTGGTATCTTCAGTTTATAAATAATAATAATAATAATAATTAAAAAAACCTTCTGCTTTCTTTAAAGTAGAGGTGTGCCAATAAAAGAACCTTTCAAGAAATGTCCATCTTCCATTAACATTTTGCACAATTGTTACAAAAGAACATGTTCAATTTTGTAAGCCATTTTTATATACAAATCTAAGCCAGATGAAATTAATTTGAAGCATATACTGTTTATAAGGCTTTGCTATGCACAATACCTCTTGAAATCTGATAGTTAACTTTTTCTGAAGAATGTTTTTTTTGTTTCATGTTAAAAATGAAAAAACAGGTAGTACATTAGTGTATCTCATGCTTTGTGCTATATGAAAAGACACATTATCCTTTTATGCTGGAACAACTGCATTAATTCAGTCATTACTTAGGCATTATCATTACCAAACTGTTTTCGGTAAATAACATTATATATAATCAATGAATTGTATTTCACAGTATTGTTTCAGAGCTAAATATCTGTGAAACTATGGAGACATCTATCATGATAGAGCAACAAATCTTAATAGTTTATATTGTGCTTTATAGTTCACGTGTGTAAATCTTTAATTATGTTTTTTTGAAAACTGTAAATAGTTCGAGAGAAGCTATAAAGAATGGCTAGCAATGCTTAGTTACTTATTCAATAGTTCTCTTGCCTGCTTGTACTTCTACGAAGTGGCAGGCAAATATATTATTGAATTCTTTTATTACCAAAGCAGTAGAAAACACAGCTTCATTGAGCTCTTTTCATCCTTTGAGGCTTTTATTGTTTGCCCTTTTAAAAAAGGGTAGTTTATATTAGCAGCCTCATCTCCACAAAGAGTTAAAAAAGAAGACTCTTTGAAATGTCTTTCATAGAGCATCATGAATGTAGTGCTGAAAAGAGCTGATGATGCAGTAATTACATAAATTACTTTACTTAACCTCTCTTAATATGTTAGCTTTGACCTGTGAACTCTGGAGAAATGGTGTGTGAGAAGAGGTGGACTAACTGGCAGGACTGTAAAAATGGCCATTAATTATACAAAAAAACTCAGATTGTTACTGTCGCTGAGTTACGGAAAATCAGAAAGTAATTGCTTAAGATACTGGCCAGCGTTATGCTAGTATAACTTTACAGGTGATTGCCAATTAATAAGACTTGTGTTGTAAGTTAAGATCACGAGGATTTGACCTGCAATTGTTTTGCCCAATTCTCAGAGGAAGATGGTGGGTTTTCTGTGTAGAGGGCAGTACCCACGTGTGCAGCTCCTATGGAAGATCAAAGCCTAGGAGTTTTGTTTCCAATGAAGTCATTGCTCTGACCAGCCATGTACTGCTTCTGCTTTCATGGTTTGAGGAAGTATGACTGCAGTTGAGCATGAATAATGCATTCTGAATGATGTAGAGCAGGAGCAAAGGTTACATGCTGTGCATAGTTTGACCTGTGTAATCTCCAGGCGTTTTGGTTCTCTAGGTTGAAAATTATATGAGATCTGCAGCTTTCTTCTTTATTTGATCAAGGTTTATTGTAAGAGTGATAGATGCTACTTTTTCTCAAAACACTTATCTTTGCCGTACCTTGTGTGGCACGTTTAATTAGTATTTTAATAGAAATAGGTTAATGGCTTGGTTTATCCTTCCCCTTTCCTGTTTCTCTTTTTAACTAAGCTTGGACACCTCACTCTGGAGGACTACCAGATATGGAGTGTGAAGAGTGCTCTTGCCAATGAATTTTTAAATCTACTTTTTCAGGTATGTTTAGAAGAAATTTAAACTTGAAAAATACGGTGATTAACTTCCCAGCTTTTTCCATGGCCATGGATTGCCGCATCAGCGTTTGTGTCAACATGCTTGCAGTGTTGTCTATTGCAATACGCTCTGTGTTTCTGCAAGCGCACATTACCCTGACGGGATGATTCTCCATTTGATTAGTATTCTTTTCAGTGTATGAAGATGCCTACAGCATCATTTGTTAAAGTGAATGTAGTGCAGTGTTCATGAAATGAAAAATTCCAAGTGAACCAGCAGTTAGATTTTCCATTAGAAAAAGGCTGTTTTTAAACGGTTGTTCTTCTAAATCTTTGCCAAGGGACACAGGAAATGAGCAAAGGTATTGCTAACTCTTTACAACCACTTTCCCTTTATGTTCTCTGTTAAAGCTATCTAAGGAGCCCTTCATTGCTTTCTTAATGGAGCAGTCCTTGAAAGCTGTGATATCATATCACCATTGTGTTGCGCAAGCTAAGGATTAATTGTACGCTGAATTTGCCTTTACTTGAGCATGAATGGGATTTTTAAAAATCCTTAAAATAGTCACATTTTAGTGCTGGCTCACTTTGTGCAGAAAATAACCCCCTAAGAGCATTTTCATTCAGAGCAGTTTGTTCCTTACCTATATCCCACAGAACTAGATACTTTGAATTCAAATAATGATAATAATGGAGCCTTGAGATTTACCCTAATTTAGTATTCACTTCCAGCCCACTTTTTTATCAGGAGGTTTACCAGGAAAGTGTTTCATCAGAAAGAGGCTATGTGATTTATTTTTTTTTTAAGTTACTACTGAATAGCATACTACTGATTCTCCAGTGTATAGCCCTAGACTAGTTTTTAAATCATATTTGGAACTATATTTTTCTTAGAACTTCAGGCTGAATGAGAGCATTCTGTGGCCACACCACAGCTGGGGAGAATAAAATCAGAAAGTTCTGCAGTTTGTTTTTTTTTATCTGATAGCATCAGCTTTTGCTTACACTGCAACCTTCTCAAGAATGGCTGTCTTTGTTTTTGAAATGTCTAAAATCAACTATCCTATCCCAACTTAAAGCTGGTTAACTGACAAATAGGTATGAGATGTCAGGGGTAGAACGAGTGAACATTTAATACATTTACATGATGATTCGTTGCAGTTTTTGTTACACATTTCTTGTTGCAGGTCGCATTTACAGTATTTTTTCTTCTGTCAGTTGCCACATTTTCTTTTTAGACACTGTAGGTTTCATTTATTGTTATTTCCTTTGATACCTTTATCACACAAGGCACCCTCATCTCATGCTGCAGGCTGAAGAGCATACTCACACAGGACAGCCTGCCATTGATTTGTCTGGGCATTTATTTGAACTGTCATGAGCTTCTGTGTCTCATCTGCAGACAGAAAAGCTAAGTAGTCTGAGTGGAGTGCCTCGGAAAGCTTTTCAACAAATTGGTTTGTTTGCAGCAGGGGGAGTTTATATGAAGAATCTGATACTAGCCCAGTGTAACATGACTTAAAAGGAAACATCAGAGCCAGCTGTGTTGTGTGTGCTGGAAAATCTGTTGCTTCCCAGCAGCTAATGGCCTTTGTTTTATTCAGAATGAGAAATGGTCTCTCACACTGTAATATAAATTTAAATAAGACATCTCACCAGTCATTAGAAAGCTCCAGCTGAGATGCAAATTGGTAGCCTCAAAAGAGATGTAAGGGAAAGACGATAAATCATGTTATGAGTAGCAACCAATTTGACAAACGTCTTGGAGATGAGACAGCTGACCCTCCTCCCTGCCATGGGAAACAAAGACCCCTGCAGCCTGCGGCCCTGCGCTCCTGGCTCCCTGCTGCACGCCCTGCGGCTGGGAGCTGCTGGGAGACACCAGCCACACACGGGGCTGCAGCCAAGGCAGGGGCAGCTCCTCTAGGAAGAGGGGAGTAAAATATTGTCTGGGACTGCTGTCCTGCACTCGGAGTGAAAGCCCACCCAAATGGGGAGCTGGCTTAGTGGGCGCTGCCTTTTTCCTCGTGTATTTTTTTGATTTCAAGGAAGAACAGAGGAAAGAATACTATTGTTAGAGAGCAGCTTTTACCAAATTTTCCATGGTGACCTGTTGGTTGGACTGCTTTAAATTTCTCCCTTGGTCTCTTCATGTGCTAGTTTTCCTTTCAGTCCCTTATGCAACCACTTCTTTCCATTTTTCCCCTTTCAGTGGTTAACCTTCAGCTTATCCTTTTCTACCATCTTGCATTCTCTTCGTTTTTCCTTTTCTCTGCCCAGCACGTAAATGTGTCTTAACTTTTTGCATATCCAGTCCTTGTCAGTTACTGTGATCTTTCATACTGTGTGCCTTTCTTCAGACATGAAAGTAATGAAAATTCATTTTGTAATCACGTTAATTTGCCTTGGAGCATTTGATATTCTCCGCATCTTTGTTTAGCAGTGGAAACGGGTTGTGAATCTCAAAGCTCCAAATGTTTCTGTTTAGTGATTTGTTCGATTATAGCTTATCTTGCTACATAGCTAAAAAAGAATTTTCTGAAAAGTCCCATTAAAGTTATTCTTTTCTATCATTTATCTAATGCTTGTTTCACAGTGGTGCAACTCTTAATAAAAATTGCCTTTCTTTTCCCAGGTGTGTCATATAGTTTTGGGGCTACGACCTGCCACTCCAGAAGAAGAAGGACAGATTATTAGGTGTGTTTTTTGCTCTGAATCCTTAACAGAATGCAGAATCACCTTCTAATATTTTCAAAAGAAGGATCGTAACTTCCCTTTTTCAACTAATACTTCATGTTGTTCACTGTTTGCAGAGGCTGGTTAGAAAGGGAAAGCAGATACGGCCTTCAGCTAGGGCACAACTGGTTTCTTATTGCAATGCCATGGTGGCACCAGTGGAAGGAATACGTCAAATATGTAAGTACAATAGCAATGAATAAGGGACTTCTTTGTATGTATGAGTGTGTGTGTGAAAAAAGAGTGGAAGAGAATTATTTTGCTGAATCATCGTGTCACAGTGAACTTTTCACTCCACTTTCATTAAACTGTCACCTTTCTGTTTTGTTTCAGCAATCCTAATTGTCAAGACATATTTGAAGTAAATACATACTCTCCCAATAGTACTTCCCTAAAGTCTTTTGTCCTATTTGATAACAAAACTACTTGTTTTGGTTTTGACTTTGCGCTTTAGGACCACAGCATGGTTCCTGTGCCACAAATGCATGCTGTCTGGTTTTTGGTGAGGCAAAGGAGGGTATTGATATAATGTGACTTGCAGGTGATGATGAAAAATAGTCCAATACCTGATAATGATCAGAGGAGTCCTGCTAAAACCTTGTGTTACGTGGTGCTCTTTGAGACCTTCCAACTAAAATATTCAAGTTAAAACTTCTATGTGAATTTTATGTCCTTGCCAAAGAAAGCATGCTTAATAAAATTTATTAAGATGAAGATAAATACTCCTTGCAGGTGATACAACCAAGAATGTCAGAATATAAACTATTTCTTACAGGTTTATATAGTTGTAAGGTGTCACATAACTATTTGATTAAAAAAAATCAAATAACTAAAAAGGTTTATAAAATTGCAACATATGCATTAAATAACGTAGTTACAGTTATTCTTTGTGTACAATTAGTTGGACAAATAATGGCTTAAATGACTGAAATGCTAGGCAATTTGATCCTTGTTATACTAGGAGTACTCAGATGTGTGTGTGACTTCATACCTACTACTTTGCATAATAGCAAAATGCCATTAGTCACTCTGTCTGCCTCTTGAGCAAAGAGAGCACTCAGAATTTCCATGGAACTCTATAAATGACTGCTGTTATTCCAATGCACATTTTAGTCTTATTTTTATACTTTTAGCTTTACTGCACAGTTTTGTTATTTGACAAGATGCTATGTTTAATGATGTGATAAATAGGGGACAGTATAAAAGGGGGAACGCCCCTTTTTCCACTGTTGTTACTTACAATGGTGTCCGTTGCATGGACATTATTTGTTTTCCTCTAAAGCTCAGTTAATCCCCTTTTTTCTTTTCTCATTTATTGAAGCTCCTTGTTGTGACTAGTGCTCTGAATTGGATAGGATTCTTTTTACATTTTGTCTGTACTGGGCAGGCACATTGTGGTTATAGGGGACACAGATTTCATTCTCCACCTTTGTTTTTGCCAAAGCGTGAGCCAGATTGCCTTCACAATGCTGCTTCTCCAAAGGAATAAAATGTGAACTCTTTTACATCCTGCATAGCACAGGAAACCTTTAATCATGGTAATCCCAATTAGTAATAAATCTGTTAATAACAAGGTAATTGTGGTCTGTAGTTTCATCAGTTTCCATTTCTCATCCTCTTCTGATACTAAGATGTTTCTGTGACTGATCAGAACAGGAAATTAAGGAAAACTAAACTGATGCAGGTTTGAGAGAAGAACATGTTTTGCTCTTCTGCATGCTGCTCTTGTTTAACCACACAAAATTCAACAGGGACCAACCTTCAAACATTTATAGTCTGTTATAATAGTTGTCTAAAATAGTTGCCTTTTTACGTATCCAGGTAGAGAAAGTAATTCTGATTTTTTACCATTTTTACGTTGTGCAGAAGAATATTCCACTGCGTTAATTATTTTGGCAGTTTTTTCTCTGAGTTTTCATCTGTAGATTAGGAAGTTATGTTTTGTTGTTGTTGTTGTTCTGTGAAGCTCATTGTGATATGTGAAAGTGGTTATGTAAATTTTGGTGATGGGTTTGGTTGTTGTTAAGTCTTTGATACTAGCTTATAAATAACTTTTCTACTTGCTTACCAATTTTAGGATGCAAACCCTGTTGTGATAGAGCCTTCATCTGTCTTGAGTGGAGGTAAGAATTCACTCATAGCTGCTGCAGACAATACCTCAGAACAGGGAGAAGACAAAATGGGAGGTCTTAATTACTTCAGTGCAACAGAAGAAAAGTTTTCAGATAATATTTCTACTGCATCAGAAGCCTCAGAGACTACTAGCAGCAGTAAGCATAACATCTTATTTCCTTGGAGGTTTAATGTAGAACAAGTTTTGAGAAACTACATGCTGCATGGATTCCTCCAGACAAAAAGATAACAAAGTTTAGGTTGCAGAAGTGTCCTACATGCGGATGTCAATGGATTACTAGGAATTTTTAGCCTCTTGTAGAGAAGCAATAGGCAGTCTCACTTAAATAGCAATTCATCTTTTGTCCTATGATTGGTTTCCAGAATTTTTTCAAGATAATTTTTTCATGTAACTTATTTTCTGAGTGATATTCTTCCCCTGTCCACATTGTTATTTCTGGCTTATTTCTAGTTGGTATTGTAGTATGTCTTGCAATGAGATTACCTCATTTACTGTGAAGATGAGAAGACCAGGAAAAATAATAGGAAAAACAATCTTTAATTTTACAGGACATGTCATTTAAGTGAGCTTGTATAGATTCTAGGAGCCACCTTTGTGAAAGAAAAAGAGATTTTAGTGATGATTTTCAATCGGTTCTTGTGAGAATTTGAAATGTTGTTTTTTTTTGTTTTCCCCTTATAAGACAGCTGAATATCACACCTGGTGTTTTCAAATCTGTGTCTTAAAATTGTGATATGAATAATAAATTACCATGACCCTTTTCAGGGTAAGGAACGGGGGAAGGATCAGGAAGGGAGACAAGTTTTAGATTAAAGGTTCTTTATTTTTTTTCTTTAACTTGAAATTTAGATTTATTGTCTGAATACCTAAAGGACATCCCCTAAAGGACTTCCCCTAAAGCCTTCTCAAGGGGAAAAAGTAAAAATAAAGCATTGTTGCTTATGTTTTCAATTTTGTGTGTAAGATTTTCAAGTTTGATATTCAAACATCCATAAAACAAGCAAATGCCAAAAACATTTGCTCACGCAAACCTAGTTAGGTTGTTTTCATAGCAGCATTTATGTAAGTATCTGCTTTGCTAAGTAGAATTCATATAGCCACTTACTCACCTTTTTGAGAGCACTAATATATTTGTTACTCCTTAGTTAGGAAAAGTTGCATATTTTACTGAAGTATGAAGGATAGGAGACTGCTTCAGTGACCTTTAAAAAATGTTAAAAAGGATATGACAGTTTAACTGATCCCTTAGTGTTTTGTGGATGGAGTCACTAACTGAAAGAGAGATTTTTTTTTTTCACATTCTGTTACAGATGCTCTTTACCCTGGCACACCAGGGGCTGATGTATGTTTCGCTAGGCAGCATAATACTTCAGACAACAATAACCAGTGTTTCCTTGGAACCAATGGGAATTCTTTGCTACAACTTAATCCTCAGAAGCCAGGAGCTATTGATAACCAACCCCTTGTAACGCAAGAACCAGTGAAGGTAAATGCACCTGACTCATGCAAATGTAGGAAAAGTATGTTTTAACATACTTTTATCGCAGCTTTTTGTGTGTTGATTTTTCAGCTAGTGGCTTAATTCTAAATTCAAACTGCTTTGTTATATAACAAAGTTCATTTTTTACTTTTAAGAGGAAAAAAATGTGATATTCTGAGGACACTATTTATTGTTTGGTTAGAAGAGAAATGTTTAAAATATTCATAAATAGCTTCACAAAATTTGCAATTAAAGAAGGCTTTTATAAATACAACTTTAAACATTAACTCTAAATGTTTTTATAACTTAAAGCTTCATTGTTTTCAATTTAAATATAATAGTTTATTCCTATTGCATGGAAACAGTTAACTAAATTAAAAAAAAAAAAAAAGTTTTTCCTGTATTCATGCAAACAAAACCTAAATCACAGACCAGCACCATACCCTGAGTATGGATTGTATTTTCCTATGCCATACTTGAAGGTCTTGGAGTAGGTGACACAAAAGTGAAACATAATATGACTTTTATAATGGACAGTCTTTTAGAGAAATAGTAAGTAGTGAAACATTAGCATTAGTTATTGCTATATTTACAAACTGTCTTTGGTATGAAAAGCAGTTGCTAATTGCAACTTAAAAGTACATTAATAATTAAAAAGGGTTCTGTGTTCATGAACTAAAATTGTTGTAGCTGTATACTATTTTTTGCACTTGAGATTTGAAGAAGTCCCTTTTTGTGTAAAAGGCTGCATCATTAACAATGGAGGGTGGAAGATTAAAGCGATCACCGCAATTGATTGAAGGAAAAGACTACATAATGGTACCGGAGCCAGTTTGGAGAGCACTTTACCACTGGTACGGAGCAAATCTGTCCTTGCCCAGGCCGGTGAGTTGTGATTATAGGCACTGTTTACTTGCCATAAACACTTAAATGCATTTAACCTACTAGATAATTTTTCAACTGTTCTGAGAGGAAAAATAGAAGAAAAAAAACCACCACAACAGTAAAGTTAAAACCGGAACACCTGTTGCATTTCTTACCTCAATTTCATGAAAATGGGGGGACGGTAACAAAGGCTGTCCTTCAGTCGCACTACTATAGAAAACACAATGCACATGACTTGGTGGAGATACAGAACTATAGATAATAATACATGAGCCCAATAAAGAAAGCAGTCAAGGACTATTCTCTGTTGAAATGATTGCCTACAAGCACTACCAATTGTTATTTTGAGATCATGCATTTTAAATAAGTAGTTCTTTTGTACCATTATTTTTCTAGTATTCTGATAATTGCTCTTTTTTTTTTTTTAAGAGTAACTAAAAATCCTGCTGGTGAGGCAAGCAATGATCATTCTTTTTCTTCAGCACAAACTCAGTAACACTCCTCCAAACTTATGGAATACTCATTTACTCATTTGCCAGCAAATATTTCATATGTAGTGAACTGTGCGTTTCTTGTATTTTACAGTAAGCGGAAAAACCAATGACTTTCAGTAACACTGTGAAATAGATTTACAATTAACATAAGCATATCCATTGTGTAATAGAAAATGTATTTCCAAATTGGTAATGTTGTGGTTTTATATCAACAATTACTTAATTGCCTGTAGTCACTTAGAACCTTACAATGAAATGGAGTATTTAGTGAAAGCTTGTGCACGTTAAGGTGATATTTGTGCTTGTTTGTATAAAAGTTTTCTTAAAAACCTTTGAAAAATTGAAATTGACTTTTTGTAACTAATACTAGTATTTCCTATATTAGGGTTGTAATATTCTTAATTCAAGATTAATTTGGGCACAATGCAGAATTTAATTTTTGAATGTGTGAAAGTGCTCCGTATTAAACAGAATTGACTAAGTGGACTAATAATTACTCTGCATCATCCCAATGAGATACTTTTTGGTTGCAGTTAAAACAGCAACAGTATTTCTGAAAGAGAAGCAGTAATTATATAGAAACAGTCTTTGTTAAATCATATAATTTGCTCAGTTTATTGGGCTATCTCTGTTTCTTTGTATGTATTATTGCAAAATGATTAACTGGTCATAATCAGTTGGAACCAAGCTGGCATGCCTTGAGCTATTAATACTCAGCGTATCGAACAGGAGACTGATCGTAAAGCTAAGAAAAACTGTAGTAACTTGCTCGCAAGTAGAGGCATTGGAACTTTCTTTAATTTCTGTTGAAAAGAAAGGTATTCCATACAGTGATCACTTCTGCTGTGCCATGTAGTCTCTTACCTGAGCTACAGCTTAATATTTAAAAAAGGAAGCGAGCATTTTTTTTTTGACAGTATCAATAGGGGTTAAGCGATCATTTATTCTTGAATGATGGCAGGATTTTAGAGACCAGTCTGTGGTTTTGCCTTCAAAGATCTGCTTTCACTGCAGCCCTTAAATTATTAACACTGGGAGTACACCTAAAACCAAGGTGGTTGCAGAAGGCTATTACTGTGTTAAAGATTCTCTTGCGTGAGGTGCAGAGCTAGGTTCCAGAAGGAAACAGCCAGCCTGCACCTCTGAATACGATGCAGCACAGAAGCCCTAAAATTGAAACACAATGATCGAAGATGGGAGGAATTTCTATTTTGAGAGGGATCGCAGTGCTCAGACAAAAAATAGCTTCCCTAGAGTAGCTTGAGTAGATCTAGAGTTTTTGCTTTGATTCTTGGTGTTTTGCGGAAGTGTCCAACCAGGATTTCTGAGACTTGGCCGGACGATGGCCAAGCATGGTTGTTACTTCAGAAACTTCCCTGATTCCCAGCAGATGTGACTGGGAGACTCTCACATCCAGTTAGGTAGCCCCAACAATGTGCAGTATTGTTTGGGTTCTCTGGTCATAATGGCACTAAGAATTCATGTATGACTGCCAAGCTGCACTCACCTTTTACCATTCTCCGATAGAATTCACCTTGTAGTCAACTGAAATCTCAGGATTTGAGGACTGCCTGTATATAAAATACTCTTAATAAGGTGTGCAGTGCTTTTGAGCCTGCTAGATGAAAATGTTTCTGTAAGGCAGGCCTCATTTTAAAATGTTTTGATTCCAAACAGATATTAAGTTGTGTTTTTCTTGATTTTTTTGTATTAGTTTTATATTTCATGTTAGAAAGGGGAGAGAACTAGCTGTATGATTTTTGATGATTTGATCTGTTAGCCATAGTATTGACAAGGATTTTACAGTGAAAAATCACTGGCTTCTGCTACCCTCCTCCCACACGTTCTCCATGGAAACAAACACCTTTCGTGATCCAGAAAGGGCACATCACTTTGTGCACAGCACTAACTAACGTGCTTAAGATTTTTACGATAGTGCCATTAGAAACAAGACTTCTATTCAGAATGAAAAAAATGAGTTTAGATATCCTGTCTGTAAAAATATAAATAGTGGATGTCTAAACTTTAGCTTTTCAGTTCATAATTCAAGAATTTTTTGAGGTGCAGTTATCTGAACCCTTGAGTTTATGGAGGGAATTGGGTTACCTGTGGCCATGTATACAGGCAGCACAGACGGTGCCAGGCTCCCGCCCTGCAGCAGGGACCATCAGGTGGTTTCTTTCCAGAAGACGTTTTTGTTGTAGCTGAAGTTTAATACCATGACACTTCAGTGCATTATGTTGCTTCTCACAGCTTAAGCTGAGTGTTTTCTTCTGATTGTCATTTTCACAAAAATAGTCGTCCTGCTGTTTATGTACATCAGCATTCGGGCAGATGTAGATAGCGAAACCTTTGTAGGGATGTTGATACAAGCCACAAGTCACGCTCTGGGGAAATTTCAGCTACTGCTGTTGGTGTATCAAAATGCAAAGTAAGTTTTAATATATCCCTACAATATGAAGTTGTGAATTCAGTACTATAGCTCAAAAAGAACGAATGTCTTAATGTAGTGTTTTATTTTTTTTAATCTAAAGTTGTGAACCTTTTATGTTGAAGTAGAGACTGAGTGGCGTTAATGAGGTTCATTGTAAATGCAAGTATATTTCAGGAATGATAAGAATGTTATTTCCATATTATTGGACAGGAAACTGTGCTTCCACTAAATAAGGTGTTTGCTTTTGCTAGTCTGAAACTAATAAGCTTCCAAAAGTACTTAGAAATCAGTAAATTTTTATCGCTGTGGATGTTTGCCTAATACCCCATAAGAAGTTCAGAGGATTTCTTGTCTCCTAGTAAAAGATAATTATTTTCTATCCCTCTGCTTTAATCATTACTTCCTGTTCCTAATAGGATTTCCTACACGTTTGGAACAGAAGTCTCTGAAATGTGTTTTAAATGTCTTTACTAGGTGATCAAAAACAGCAAAACAAATGTGCCTGAACTAGAGTTATTTCCTCGCTATCTGCTCTTTCTGAGACAGCAGCCTGCCACTCGAACACAGCAGTCAAACATCTGGGTGAATATGGGTATGATGAGCCTGAGAATGTTTCCTCAGCATTTACCTAGAGGTAACTTAAGAATGCAGCAAGAATACAAGCGCGCAGTTTCTAAGAAAGCGAGACCCACAGCTGTAGAAGCGAGCTTGCTGCCACTGTGCTTGCACACCAGCTAATCAACTGTAAGGCACAATCAGCGTTTGGTAAAAAATTTCAAGGCTTTCCTTCTATCTCCTTTTGAAAGGAAGAGGCTTGAGGGAGCGTTTTCAGTGAAGTCAGTGAAGTTGTGTAGTTACTGCAAATAGATCGGTGAATTGAAAGTGAGAAATGAGCATTGCGTAAAATACGGGGCTAAGATCTGCTAATTCCCTTTGGCAGTTAATTATGTAGCCAGGGTACATGCACCTGTGCATTGGGGTGTGTTTCTGATAGTACACGGATACAATAAAGTAAATCATTATTCAGCCAACTGGTTCCGAGTTACTTGGGCAGCTAGACTTTAATGCCCCAAATTATTTAGTACCCTTTAAAATGGGGCTTAATTAATGGAATATTGCTTGATACAGTTTGGAAAGACATTCAGGAGAAAGTAAACATGCCACTAAAATATCATAATTGTGGTGTTAATGCTCACCACAAGATTGTCCAAGTAATAAGCTATAAGAATAACCTTTATCTTGTAGCTTTGCATGTCTCTGCTGGCAAGTGTTACAGGGATTTATTTTCAGTAATTGGTTTGTGTGTGTAGTTGCATACGTGGTTTATACAAGAGGTCTGAAGAAATATATGATTTCCACATATTATGTGCATTTGGATACACACAAACTGGGTACTCACAATAATGTATATCCAGAATTGGGCTCACCTGACTACTGAAAACTAAATCCTTCTGCCTTATTACTCAGCGTATGTTTAAAAGTCTCATGCAGATGCTCAATTTTTCACTGCTTTGATAGAATCTCAAACTTAACCTGTAAATGGTGGCTGCCTGTGTGATCAAGTTCTGCAACAGAAACTGCCTGCTACCCAAATTCATTTTTCATATTGACCTAATAAAATAGAAACTGTTCTGTTTGGACTTCCTAAAAGACCAAAAGTCAAAGAGAGGGAATTTTATGACATGACAAATTTGACCTTGATTTGTAATTATTTGCTCTTCACTAATTTATTTGCCCAATCAATTATTAATCTTTTTGAGTTTTCAAATGTGCTTTCTTGCTGTAATCTTACAACTAATCCTCTGATCCTTAATCTCAGAAAATGCTTTTTTGTGTTCCTTTACAAAATAAATAAATTAGTACTTTGCCTTGGTACCTTGAAACAAAACTGATGCTTTGCTGACTTATGATTATAGTTTTACTCTCTTGTCAAACTGCATGTATTACTACATCTTTTCATATGGTACTACTTTATTGTACTCTTTTAATGATGAAAGTAGAACAATGTCAAATTTGTAGTTACTTAAGTAAAGCAGTTGCCCAGTCAGGGTCTATAACACAAGCTTCTTATTAATACACCATGGACCTGGCTTTGTAGAAGTGGGGAACTTCCTTCCCCTCCCTTAGGTTAAACTAAAGAAGCTCAGAAATTAAAACGTAAAATTGGTCTCATCTGTTTCAAACTACACTTCTGTAAATGTTTTTGTAAAGGTGAGCTCATCTTATAGAGAACAGCAACAATCTTGACTGACTGAATTAATTTGTGTTCCAAAGATGAGACTGTTTGGAAATTCTGGTGAAAATCATAGGCATCTTCATAGAACATGTTTTGAGGCTGTTATAAAGAGTACTTTTATTGTCAAACTGCCAGGCTGATTTCATCTTCGCAGGTCAGAGTTCATCCCACAGAAGAGCTGGAGCAAAGTCATGCTACTCCCAGGAGTAGTCAGCCTGATTTTAATTTTATTTTTGCCTTATTTTTAACTGACAATGTGCTCTCAAAATATATCTGTGATGTTTTTGAAGCCCTTCAGTTTGAAAATTACTATTGTCTTCGATACTTTGTCTTTAAAAGGAAAAAAAAAAAAAAGAGTAGTCCAGTCATTAAAAATTTCTTTTAAATTATTTGCTATGAGAGTCTTAATGGAATGGTTTTCTAATAGGCTTCAGTAATAAAGGAGATGAGTCTATTGTCCTTGCAATAGCAAGTTTGTTCTGTGGTGATGCGAGACATCCCCAGGTGCTGGTAACAACCAGCTTTCATTTCTTTATCCCTAAACAAAAGCAGAACTGTGTACTTCTTTTTCACCAAAAAAACAACAACTTAGAGTATACGTAGTGTGTAAGTTGTTATTTATCTGGGTTTTATTTCAGTTTGCAGATGGGTATATATGTTATCTCTTGCTCTTTTCTTACGGTTGTGAATCCAGGGAACGTACCTTCACCGAATGCTCCTTTAAAGAGAGTGTTGGCATACACCGGCTGCTTCAGTCGAATGCAAACGATTAAAGAGATACACGAATATCTCTCTCAGAGGCTACGTATAAAAGAAGAAGATATGCGCCTCTGGTTATACAATAGTGAGGTAAAAGTCAGTCTTTTTTTGTTTTTAACAGCTTTTGAATATTGTATATTGTATTCTTTTCTAGGTACTATTAAACACATGCTCAGGAAAAACAAATGAGCATAAGTTTTCTTCAAGATTTAACCACCCAGGTTGGAAAACTTGGGCCAAAATGTGTAAAGATTTTACTCATGCCACTTTTTGATTTTTTTGTACTCCAAGCAGTGAATTCAGTTTTTTGTGTCATTAGCCTGATACACATCAATTTATCCTGTGATATGTTTAAAAATTGGCAATTAGCTTACTGAATAATACTCTTGCTAAACAGTTTCTATTAAACTGTTTTAGATGGAAGTAAAAATCTGTGCTTTCATTGGCATGCGTGATGCTGTAGGCTTCTGTTGACACAGCCAGCAGCCATCCAGGATCTCTTTACATGTGTATGTGAAGAAATCAAATGAGCGAGCAGAATGTATTCCTCCAAACCCTTAAGTGTATATAATTCTCTCATGCTAAAGGAATGCCACGTAAAACTATAGCATTGAAATAAATCCTTGTAGAGTTTAGTGAACTGCTGTATTTAATTAATTTTGTTTAATTAATTAGGGAACTAGTACTCTTATTTATGTGAAAAAATTATTAATACTATTTTAATTTCATTGCTTTGAGATTAAAACATCCTTAGAGAATTTTCCATCTAGACGTAATAACTGTATGAACTATTTTTCTCCCACAGAACTATCTTACTTTGCTTGATGATGAAGATCACAGATTGGAGTACCTTAAAATCCAAGATGAGCAGCATTTAGTAATAGAAGGTATAAAAAGAGCATGTAAAGTTGTTTACACACTAAGAGCAAATAGTTTTTCTATGAGTCCATATATTCTTAATAGTCTGTATAAGTACGTGGTTGTGAAATTGTCCAAACTACTGTACAAATACATTAGCCTAGTGCCCAAATATTTAATCTTTGGAAATATTTTGGGAAGGAATAGTATGTGTACATTTCTGTCTGTCTGTATACATTGAGAAAAATACAGGAAGAAGTACCAAAGTTTCAAATAATCTACTATGCCTATATTAATAACTAGAACACCAGAGATAAAGCAAAGGCCGTGTGAAGCACCCGATGCTTTTTGTTGTGTTTTTTTTTCCCCACTGATTTCCCAAGAGTTCAGGTTATGATATTTGCGTGAATGCATTTGTACAAAGCAAAAGATGAAGAAAACTGCATGTTGCAGTCCATACCAGGTTCATATCTAAGAATTTCATGATAAGCTGCTTTTATTTTCTCATCTGGAAAGAACCTAACATATTTGGACTTGGCTGCTTGACTGACTGTCCTCATGGTGAAAATGCCTTATAATCAATCAATACTTTTCTTTTTTCAATTTCTGTTGCATCTCATCCTTCTGCCATGCAATCCTGTGCCTGGCAGAGTAGTTTCAGTCACAAATGAATCAGACCTTTGCCGGAGGTACATGGATCAGCTGACTTTTAACTAGTTTGACCTGACTTCTTGTCTACTCTCTTATTTCAAGAAACAAAAGCGTGCCTATTGAAAATGATTTTATGATCTAAATTAAAATAAATAATTGCACATTTTACTTAAATCTCTTTAGCTGTATAAACTCTCTGGAATAAGTAGTAAACAAAAATCTTATACCGTGTCTCTTTCTAGTTCGAAACAAAGACATGAGCTGGCCTGAAGAGATGTCTTTTATAGCAAACAGCAGTAAAATAGACAGACATAAAGGTGAGTACTTGAGGTATGGTAGGAAGAAAAATCCAGGAGGGTATAGTATGTTGAAACTCTTTCTAATCAAATTGCTGTTAACATTGGAAGAGGTCTTTTATGCCTTTGTGGCTTTGCTTGTTCTTTGTGTTTTACTAACATAGCTGCTAGAAGAGTGTGGGGGTTGGATGTATAGATAGATGAATTTTCAGATATTCAGATGTAGCAGTAGCAAATTCTGGATTTAGTGTTTATTATCTTGCCTTTTTTTTTTTTTTTAAGGTGAGGAATAGTTAAGATTTTAACAAAGGAGTCCAGAAGTTGCAGTACCATAATTACGTACAGTAATTGGTACAATAATTATGACAGTAGTTTGTCTGGCTTGTACTGATATCCATGGCAGATGGAATCCAACAAAATACTTAATTACCGCAATTTCTGTTGACTTAAGTCGAGTTGAGAGAGCAGATATTTTGAACAGGCTGATCCTCTGTAGCATCTGTGCTAGTTGTAGTCTCCTAAGTGGGAGCATGTTAAATTGTTATGGTTGCAGTGAAAAGGTCACATTCTGAACTTCACGGATACACCATTCTGGACTAATTTTTCACATCTGCAGAAGTGACATAATTATGTTTCCTTTTTCTCAGTTCCTACTGAAAAGGGTGCTACTGGATTAAGCAATCTGGGTAACACATGTTTCATGAACTCGAGCATCCAGTGTGTCAGTAATACGCAACCTCTGACACGGTATTTCATCTCAGGAAGACATCTTTATGAACTTAACAGGTAATCTGTTTGAGACCTTTGTCATTTAAATATCATAGCTGATTTAAGATCAGTTTCAACTTGCAGAAGTAGACAATATCAATAAATTCTTTAAAGTTTAGTATTATCAACTATCAGCTATGCAATAGGTACTAGCTTGGATACATTAAACTATAAACTCTTTGTTTCTGGAAGAGCTAAAACAGTTCAGCATGAAGCCTTTGCGCTTCCTTGTTTAAACCTCATGCTTAAGGTATTAATTACTTCATAAATTCTAGGACAAATCCAATAGGAATGAAAGGACACATGGCCAAGTGCTATGGGGATTTGGTTCAGGAATTGTGGAGTGGGACTCAGAAGAATATAGCACCATTAAAGTTGCGGGTAAGTCTGCAATGTGTGTTATTTAAAGTAGAAAGCAAGAATTTCATTGAATAGTGGAGATCTTTCAATGCACTTTTTCCTGACTTTAGCTGTATTGGTTTGGGGACTCAGATTGGTATCTGCCTAGAGGAGGAGAAGGAAACGTGGACACACATTCTGTGTGTTAGAAGTTGGCTGTGAAACCAACAAGCATGTCCTGGGAAGACAGTCATCATGTACGTTACTCTGAACTGGCCACACAATCTGATCTTTCAGGAAAGGGCTGTGTCAGGACAAAATGCCCATGTGGAGGAGGTCAGGGTATGTGTGCCCTGGTGGCCAAGACTTGAACAGCTTTCTGTTGAATGTAATCATAGTTCAGCAGGTGTAAGCTCAAAAGAGTTAACTGATACGAATCAGAGGTTGTGGCGTAAGATGTGGATTTTTATTGCCCTGATTAGGAACAAAAGATAATGCATTTACCTGTAAATGATCTTTTGTTCTGAAAGCACAGGGAGCTGTCTTTAACTCTCGGCAATTGCATTTCTGCTTGTTGACAGCATGCATCTTCTCTACAATATTTTGATTTATTTTTACAGCTTTTGTCACATAATGTTAAGTAACTTTCTGTCCTTTTTGTAGTGGACAATAGCAAAATATGCTCCAAGGTTTAATGGCTTTCAACAGCAAGACTCACAGGAGCTTCTAGCTTTTCTTTTGGATGGTCTTCATGAGGATTTGAATAGAGTTCATGATAAACCATATGTTGAACTGAAAGATAGTGATGGTCGACCAGACTGGGAAGTAGCAGCTGAGGTATGGGTTAAAGATTTGTTGTTGTATGGTTTTTTTTGTTTGTTGCTTTGTTTATTTCTGTTTCCTCCTCATAACACCAAGTTGCTAGAAATTACTTTGTTTCTCAGGAAATCTAAAGTTATTGATGAGCAAGTATGTGACAATACTCTTGTATCTTTTGAAACTTGTTAGATCTATGATTTAAGGAGTCAGTTTCACCAATGATTTGAAAATGAGCTTGTTTAAATATTATGATAAAGGTATAAGGATAAAATCTCATGATCATTTTGAATGGTTCAGAATAATGAATATCAAATTTTTTCAAGGTGATGATCCTTTCAGAAGTACTTGAAGTGATGTTGTGCCTTGATTATTGTGTTAAGGGAAAACTTTTCTTTACTCTCGTTGAAATTAAATACTTACTCTTTATTATAAATTGGTAAGACACATCTGTGGAAAAGTATTTGAGTTCCATAGGCTGACAAAGCTTGCTGGTCTTCCAGCACATCCTCTTTCCTGTAGTTCAAGCAAGTAGTCCAGTTTCTAACTATGTATTGTTTTCCTGCAATTTGTTTTAGGCCTGGGAAAACCATCTGAGAAGAAACAGATCCATTGTCGTAGATTTATTTCATGGGCAGCTGAAGTCACAAGTAAAGTGTAAAACTTGTGGACATATAAGTGTTAGATTTGACCCTTTCAATTTTTTATCCTTACCTTTGCCAATGGATAGCTACATGCACCTAGAAATTACAGGTGAGTGGTGGTATTTATTGTAGCACAGACAAGTTTATAGGGAATCAAAAGCTGCTGGTAGAACAGATTTTCAAGGAACAGCTCTAAAACATCCAAATTCTATGTCAATATTGGTACTTTAAAAATAGTAGCATTATTTTAATATGATAGAGTGTAAGAATTTTCTTTGGAATGCAGTTAAGCTAAAACAAAAGCTTTAAAAACAGAGCATATATGGTCCATTTCCTATCCTGACTAAAAAACTTAACACAGAAACATGTAAAATTGAGGTTTTGAGAACTTCACTTCTATTCACTGAAAATCTGACTTGCGGAGGTTGTCCTAAATCTGTGTAGGGTGAAAAAGAGAGGCTTGGGGCTAGTGGACAAACAAAAATACTTCACGGTTTGTGAACTATGCTATAAGGAACCAATATATTGTTGGAAAACAGGCAAAAGGAAAAATGATAAAAAGCTAAAGAAAATTTGAATCCATTTTCTACTGCTGGTGCAGCAAGGGATTTTGTGGCATTTGTTTGCAGATCTTAAAAATTGCCTGATTATAAAAAATAAAATAAAAAATATAAAAAACAGATTTTAGTGGGGAAAAAGTGCTTTCTAATAAGTAAGTAGGTGTAATGTGTTATTCTCATTAAATCTTTCCTGGTTTGCTGACCAGTGTGTTTCTTTTTTTCCCTTTAAAGTAATCAAATTGGATGGTACTACGCCTGTTCGATATGGCCTGAGACTGAACATGGATGAAAAGTATACAGGTTTGAAAAAACAGTTAAGCGAACTCTGCGGGCTGAAACCAGAACAGATACTCCTTGCAGAAGTTCATAGCTCCAATATAAAGGTAAGAAGAAAAAAAATGCTGCAAAATACTTCTTGTATTTCTGATTGTTCTTTGACACATTGGCAGTGTCTTCATGCTTTTCGACATTAAGCTTTGCCCACAAGAAATGTGAAACAATTTAACCAAAAGTGTTGTTTAAACAGGGAGCTTGGTTTTGTCTCTATATGACAATATAGAGTGCTTTGATGAGCTTTAAACACTGACAAGAGGCTGGGGACATAAATGATACCCGGCGTAGTTCTTTATACTGGCTATGTATGTGTTTACGTCTGTATTTTTGCTTGCTGTTATTGAACAGGATTTAAGCTAGGGCTTACAGTCTAGAACCAGCAATACCTCTCAGGTCTTGCTGCAGTGGTCTGCAAAGCCCTGTGCTTGTTAGCTCTCCTTTATAGAGAAAGGTGTAAAAAAGCAGATGGGAGGGGAGAGATGATTAGATAGGTGTACTTATTTTCAAAAGAACAAAATATATAAGGAGTCGCAGATGGAAGCATATACATATCTGACTAACTTTTTCCCTGTTTGCAATGAAGAACTTTCCTCAAGACAACCAGAAAGTCCGGTTATCAGTGAGTGGGTTTTTGTGTGCATTTGAAATACCCATTCCAGGATCACCTACATCAGCATCAAGTCCTGTGCAGACAGGTAAAAGAACACTTATTTTCCTGTTCACTTAAAATGTACGGTGAGTGCTTGGGTACTGCAGAAATTCAGGAGAAAAACCTTACTACTTATACAACTGAAAAAGTGAGGCATAAAGAAAAGCCAGGTAAGTCCAAGTTGTGATGGGCAGAGAAGCTGTGCGCAGTCTCAGTGCCTGCTGATCCGTTTTAGGGTTGTGCCCAGGGCAGTAGTCTGAAGATCACTGTATACTCATTTTAGTTAGGAACATGCAAAATATTTTCTTGCTTGTGGATTGGCTGTAAAGTACAATGTATAAATATTGGAAGTATGGTGTTCAGTTTCGGCTTCTGTTTTTTTGTTTGCATTTTCATGTATGGATTGTAAACACCTCTATTATTTCTTGGTCTTGCATGCTCTGATTTTGCAAAGTTTTAGGCAAATAAAAGATGATGTGTATTGGTCTGAAGGAGAGTAGAAGATATTTCATGAAATGCATTGAACAGAATGGAAGGCATAAAGAGCTTGTGATAAGTTATAGTTGCTGTAGATAAAAGTGAGAATGTAATTTTCTGTCTACAGATACCTCGACTGGATCATCAACTAACGGAGCACCCAACATACTTATGAATGGGGACCTTCCCAAACCAACCCTGATTCCCAACGGAATGCCAAATACTGTAGTGCCATGTGGAACGGAGCGTAACCTTGCCAACTGGACTCTGAACGGTCACGTGCCCTTGATTTCTGACAGTCCATGTACAGGGTATATAATTGCGGTCCATAGAAAAATGGTTAGTGGATTTTGCATTTGTTATAAATTATTCGCATAACGCTGTTTGAGAAAGTCAGTGAGGGTATTTTTTATGTCCGTATGATAAATTAAGCTGTATTTCTTATGAGGGAACATGAATATGTTTCAGTATTATGTATGCACCAAGTTATATGGACACACAGCTCATGTAGATTTAAATCATAGTGTCTAATGTTGGTATATTTTTCTTTCCTTAGTATTGGCATGCTTCCCAGTTTTTTAATGCTGAGATGCATACTTGGGCACTCACTAACTCCCTGATTAAATGTTCCAGGATTCTTTGAGCAGAAAAAAAATCTAATTAGAGGAACTACTTGAAATGCGTTTCTTCCCCAGTATGTGGAACGGCCTTATTTCTTACACAGACGCAGAGTGAAGATATATAGTACATTAGCGGATCGTTCTGTTAGCATGAACTGCTCTTCATAAAAGCATCTGTAGTTGTGTTGCACTCTAAATGTCAAAGTTGAGTGACTGAACGCCTCACATAGCCACGTGCTCAGCGTGCACTGTCTCCTGACTTCAGAGTCTGCTGACATTTAGAACCTAGGGGATGTGGGCTGGGAGGCTACTTAAGTTCCTCTTCACTGGGTGTTTGTATGAGGCTGTTTTGCTTTATTCTCTCATATAGTGGCCATTGACCACTTCTATCATTGCCATCTTGAATCAAGTTTGGTAGAAGTTCGTATGTGATTGGTACAATGCCTGTGGGCTGTTACAGTCTGCTACTTCTACAGCTTGCAGTAGGAGTTGTGTGGAAGCAATTCCAGCAATCCATGCTTGTCATTGTCAAAAAGCTTATTGATGGAAAGGGTCATTTGTAATAAATGTTTGCAAGGCAGTAGTGGTTTGACTGTACCTCAGTGTCATTCAGTCAGTGTGTTAAACCTTTCTTATAAATGAGAAATGTAACACAAGGCCAATTTGTCTGCTTGGAGTAAGTTGTGTCCGAGTCTGCAGTGCCTCCTTAAATGTAAAGGCTTTCTTTCTGGAGACAATGTAAGCTTGCCTAGTATTGAGGTCATCTAGGGACAGGCAGTAACATCATCAGGTGCCTTTCTGCAATACAACATTACCATTTGGTGGGAAAAGTAAGAAATATCCGTCACATGAAATACAAAAAAATTGAACATGGCTGAAACAGATTTATGCTGATATGGTCTAGTGCTTAAATAACATTGCTTTGATGTCATAAAACATAAAAAGAAAGTTTTCAGGTAGTTTCAAATCAGTTAACAAACTTTACTGCTTTGATATCAAAAAAAAATGTTGAAATAAAGTGCTTTCAATAGAATTAATGTTTTGTTTTAATTGCTGAAGCCTAGAATATAAACCAAGGTCAGCATCCGAGTAATTATGGTAATGCGAATTAATTCATACTTATATCTGAGTCATTCTTTATTTCACACCTGCAGATGCGGACAGAACTGTATTTTCTTTCATCTCAGAAGAATCGCCCTAGCCTCTTTGGAATGCCACTGATTGTTCCTTGTACAGTTCATACACGGAAAAAAGACCTGTATGATGCAGTATGGATTCAGGTCTCCAGGCTGGCTAGCCCTCTCCCACCTCAGGAAGCTAGTAATCATGCACAGGACTGGTGAGTTCGGCCAGCCAACCTTTGACTTGAACTACATAATACAGTAGCTGAGGCTTGTTTACAGAATTTTAAAAATACTCACTATTCCATTGATTTTAACTTCTCATAATAGCTCTGTAGAATGAAGATAGGCTTTTAAATGTCAACAATTTTAGGAACAGTTTTGTGCAGTTTTACCTGAAATGCTTTCTGTCTGCAGATTCTAGTGGGTTATTTTTGTAAGAAGTGACTTTAGAGTCCTAAAATTTTATAATGACAATAATTAAAAATACCTTTTAATCCTTTTTAGTATAGTTAAATATTGTATTCCTTCCAGTTGCACTTAAAGGTAGGTATTACCCAAATTAATGGGCTCATTCTCATGCATTGATAATTCATTGTATCTGTCAAATGGAAAAATAACTGAACAGTCTGTCCTATGATAACATTTCATGTATTTTAACAATGAATTACTACATTGTTCATTCATCATATGCCAGGGACTTTTGACAGTTACTATTAGCTGTGTACGTGACTCTAACTGATTTTACGTAGTCCATTTAAACCAGCGAGCCTGTGTCCAAGTTAACTGGGTTAGAAAAGAGATAGAGGGTAGGACGCTGGCCTGTTTCTTTGAAAAGCAGTGAGTGCATTACCGTTCATTTTCTGTAATTGCCACTACATGTGGCAATTTTTTGAATGCCTTCAGAAGGCATGAGGACAGGGTCAGATTCTCTGTGTGTTTGTATTATTTTAGTTTTCAGAACGTTATCTGAAAAAGTTCATTTCCAAAGCAGGAGGAACTGCATTTGTTTAATGGATTTCCATTTCTATTCCTCTGCAGTTATATTCCTGTGCTAATAAAATGAAGTAGTACTGACAGTAGTATGAAAATGTGTGACTGTGCCTGCTAAAGCTTTAAATGTCTTCTGTTTTTTTTAATAGCTCAGTGGTGATCCTGATGAGTAGACTTAAAGCTAATGCTATGATATGTGTATTTGGAATTTAGGTGACACAAAGGCAGGTCTTATTTCAATATCTTATGCTTAATATTCATTATCATTTGGATTTTTTAGGAGTTTTAACAAATAGAGTGAAGGAAGGTCAAAATTAATTGGCAGTCTGAATAAATACCTGTGTTTTATGTTGTGTTCTCTTCTGTTTCAGTGATGATAGCATGGGATATCAGTATCCATTCACCCTAAGAGTAGTTCAGAAGGATGGAAATTCTTGTGCTTGGTGTCCATGGTACAGGTAAATTGTTCTTCTTAGATTTAAGGAAAGGAATCACTTCAGCAGAAATGTAATTTATGGTAATGGGTTTTTGATACGTTCAGACTTCAGAGGTAATATCAATAAGAATCTAGAATCTAATTTAACCAAAACCCTCTCATGGCAGACTTTCACTGCAGAATAGCTTTTATGACTTGGAGAGCTGAAAGCGCGGCTGACAGAAACCTTAAATTAGGAGATAGACAGGAGATTATCAAAAAAACTCTTAACCCCTTACAATTTTCTGTGTGCATGTGTGCCTATATGCAGGCACGTGCGTGTACATATTTGGATGATTTGTGGGGATTTCATACAAAACTAAACATTTTTAGATGTGGATCATCTGTCCTCACTAGTTTCTCTGCCATTTGGAGAGTAAGAACTAATGTGGACCCTGAGAGTGTGCTTGGAATTTTTCCGAAGTGTGAAGTAAGGTAAAGCCAAAAAGGGTTTGGACAGTTCACTCACCGCATCTAACTTTTTGTCTTAGATTTTGCCGTGGCTGTAAAATTGAGTGCACAGAAGACAGAGCTTCTGTCGGTAACGCTTACATTGCTGTAGACTGGGATCCAACAGCACTCCATCTACGCTACCAGACATCACAGGAACGGGTAAAATTGCAACACAAACCCTTCATTTTCATTGTTTGTTAATAGTTTGGGAGTACAACCCTTTTCACCAAGACTAAACTAGGAAGGCATTCCTTTTTTTTTTTTTCATTAGGCATTTGATTCTTACTGTATCAATTTTCTGTTAAACTAAAGGCAGTAATCGTAGAACAGTATATTGTGTGAATAAATTAGTTTCTTAATGTTACACCTCTTACGTAACCATAACGTGGAAGGGAAGCTTTTAAAAAGCCACAGCAGTGTATTTATTGTCTGTTGTGAGTTCTGTTTGTTCTAGCCACAATATTTTACAAAATATGTTAATTGGATAGATTTTCTAAAGATGCCAGTGCCATAAACAGTTATCCGTATGAGTAAATCCATTTGATTCACTGAGTCTACAAAACAGATCTAAAGGTAAATACATGGCAGAGTTAAACTAGAACAGCTATTCAGATTTATGAGCAGAATCTATAACCTTGTGCTTCATGGATGATTTTGTAAACAAAACCCAAGAACAAGGACTGCATTATTTGTATGTCTGCCTCTCCGTAACTGAAAAAAACCTGCTAAAACATTTAGCTTTTATCTTTAATCCTAAATATAACTATATGATGTTATTTGTACGATACTGTGAACAGTCTTCCCCTGAGCAGTCTGTGTGTTTCCAAGTCAGAAACAGTTCTATCTCACTTCAGATTGTAGAAGAACATGAAAGTGTTGAACAAAGCCGACGAGCTCAAGCAGAGCCCATCAATCTGGATAGCTGTCTTCGAGCCTTCACCAGCGAGGAAGAACTGGGGGAGGATGAGATGTACTACTGTTCCAAATGCAAGACCCATTGTCTGGCTACAAAAAAACTAGATCTTTGGAGGCTTCCTCCTATTTTGGTATGATATTGTTTTGATTCCTCTACAGCAACAGAATCAAGCTGCAGTGGTTACAAATTTGAATTGCTAGTGATGTCTTCTTGTTCTGAGTAAGATTTGCTTTTGTTCACAGTCTCAGGAGGGGTGATGACTTAGTTCACATCATGCTTAACAAACCTCAAAACCTTTTTTTTTATCTTTTTAGCTAATACACTGCAGCCAAAGAGGCATTTTGCATTCGGCTTTGTCTGTTCTGACAGAGTTCACGCTTTGGCAGCGTTTCTGGCAACGTGATCTTTTGTCTAGTTGTGTAACACCTGCTGTTGTTGGGTTGGAAACTTGAACATCACAATATGGATCACTGAACTGAAGCAAACTTTTCCATCATTTCCCCATGAAACATTAGTTCCATATTTTACCAGCTTAATCCCACAATCCAAATTGTCACGTACGATGTGGTTTCTCCTTTTATTAATATGTGATAAAACGTCTATGCTTCAGGAAAGAAAATACTTATAACAGTTAAATCTACTCACTGTGATATAATCCTTTGTTTTTCTCTAACATATTTGTCTTTAGATCATTCACCTGAAAAGATTTCAGTTTGTAAATGGCCGCTGGATAAAATCTCAGAAAATTGTTAAATTTCCCCGAGAAAATTTTGACCCAAGTGCCTTTTTGGTACAAAGGGATCCAAGTCATTTTCAAAGAAAGCAATTAACTCCTCAAGTTGATGACCTTCCTGAACCACGGACCCCTATCCAAGGGGAATCTAAAAAAATAGATCTGCAGATTACTTGCACAGCAGAAGGAGATGCACTGAACAGAAGTCCATCGTCCCTTAACACTACTAATGTCCTGAATAATATCAAAGGTAGGTAATAATTAGGGAAGATTCCAGTAAATGCTGATACTTGGGAAAAAAATAATAGTTTTATGTCTTTTTTGTTTGCTTGTTTGACAAAGCTCTGCACTTATTCTGAAATGATCATTTCTGACATTGCTTGCTCTGGAAAGCTTAGTGAAACTCTACCACTTAATAATAATAATAATAATGAAAAAAATAGTGACAACAAATACTGGGACTGTCTACTTCAGTGTAGTGGTCTGGATTAAGACTGAGGAATTTGCTCCTGCATAAGAGTTACATTTTGGTTTATAAGCATGTGTGTGCCTGCAGATACTTCTACTCTTACACAGTACTCAAAGTTGCAATTAAACTGTTGTTTTGGTGTTTATCTGAAAAAAAAAAGAAAAAACTTCTAATAGAAATTCTAGACCATGTATTTACTGTCCTTAATAGTCCACATGTTTTCTATTCTAGCATCTCCATCTTTGGGGAGGAAAAGTGGAACCAGCTGTCCTTCGAGTAAAAACAGTAGCCCAAATAGTAGCCCAAGGACTTTAGGAAGAGGCAAAGGGCGTTTGCGGCTACCACAACTGGGTAAAAACAAACTGTCGAGTAGCAAAGAAAATTTGGATGCAAGTAAAGAGAACGGTACTGACCAGGAGCAGAAATTTACTTCTGATCGAAGCGATGCTCTTACCAGAGGGCAGATTTTGGGCGGTAGCCAGAGTGAACTGTATACTGCTCAGGACAATGAGGTGACTCTAGCCAATGGATATATTTGTGAACAGAATGCATATAGTAACGGCAGCATCAACGGTCAAATTGATAACCACAGCGAGGATGATATTACAGATGACCAAAGAGAAGACGTTTGTGTTAACCCTATTTACAATCTATATGCAATTTCGGTAAGTTGGCTTTTTATGCGAGTAAACTATCTTTGTGTGGCATTGATTTGACTCAATCTTTTTTATTGACTACATTACAAAAAGTAGAGATTTATCAAAAAAGAGAACAAAGTAGAGCCATTGTCAGCAAAGTCAATTTCGTATAAAACTGAACTCAGCTCAAAAATATCTGCGTGTTTTTTCTTGAGCATATAAGCTTAGTAAGCTCCAAGCATTTTAAAAGGACAGAAAAAAAGTGAAGCACAGCCAGAATTAGCACCAGCAGTGATCATGTGACCATTTTTAGCTTTTCTGAGATTAGAGGACAATGAAGTAAAATTTGGTGGTAAAGGAAAAAGGCAGGAAGAGGTGTGAAAGGGAGGCTGCGTTTGGATGGGGCATGTTGAGCTGCTGGGCTCAGCATGCATGAGATGTTTTTGGCATATTTAATGTGCTGCTACTTCAGAGGAAGGAGGCTTTGTTTAAGAGTATCTGTAACATTTAAGCATCTTTGGCCTGCATAGATTGTCATAAACCATTGTCACTCAGTTAAAAATCATGAATTTCTTATACTGCTCTGTGAATTCTCAATTTTGATGTTTGATCCAAAATTTTCTTCTTCATTTTCTTCAGTGCCATTCAGGAATTATGGGAGGGGGTCATTATGTCACTTATGCCAAAAACCCAAACAACAAGTGGTACTGCTACAATGACAGTAGCTGTAAGGTAAATTGTTTGTTTTTGTATCAAGTAATTACTACCTTGGGTACTTAGAGCCAAAGAAACTTATATTTAGTGAGAACCATTCTTTTACAATCATGAACATTTCAAAAGTATTTCAGACAAATATTAATTTTTTAATCTAGTATATACATGAGATTTTTTCAAGGTAACATCTGTTCGTCAGCTGCTGTAACGTGGTTAAGATGGAAATGTTACTAAAAATAGAAGCCCAAAAATATATTTTCATGATGCTAGCTGTTTTGTATTCAATTACTGAATAATTAAGTTCCAATATTTCTAAGTATTTGCATTTAACACTATAAAATGTCATACTTTACAAGTAAATAATGGAACCTGATAGCTGTAATAAGGAAGACAGAAAACGTGATCCTTCTTGCTGTAAACAGCCACTTAAAAATCCCGTTTCTAGGGCAATTGCCTACCTTTTGAGTTCAGTGACAGTAACACAATTGTACCATTGCCTATTTCAGAACGTGTTTTCCTGTTTTTTTTTCAGGAATTGCATCCTGATGAAATCGACACCGACTCTGCCTACATTCTTTTCTATGAGCAGCAGGGGGTAGACTATGCACAATTTCTGCCAAAGATTGATGGCAAAAAGATGGCAGACACAAGCAGCATGGATGAAGACTTTGAGTCAGACTATAAGAAGTACTGTGTTTTACAGTAAGCGGATGATCTTCCATGGACTGTTTTGAGAATGTGAGGGATAACACCCTGAAACTTACATTTGGCAAGGATGTTATTGAAACAGATAAGCTAAGTGTAGTTATTGTACCCTGTGATCTGAAAGCACAAAAAGAAAACCCTAATTAAATAGCAGTTAATATAAAGATAGTATTGTTTTGTTCTGTTATCTCACTACATGCTCTAAACATTTCTGATGTTAGACATCAGGCTGAGACTGCCATTTGGCCTTTAAATAAAATGGTTTGAGAAAAGCCAACTAGGACCAAATAAAAGGTAAATTTAATAGTCCAAATAAGAGCTAAACAAAGTAGTGTAGAGTTTACCAACTATTCTAACAACCCCCTAAAGCTCTCTTTAGATTTAAGATAATGGGGAAAAAATGTAGTGTTGTCTTTGGACAACATGATATTGCTACCTCCTTTTTCCTGCAGTTTTATTGCATTTTATTGGCAAAACAGGGAAAGTAAGAGAACGGAAAGTGCACAGATTTAAAGAATGAACATCATGAGTAGGAAAAGTTTCCAGTTTTGCCGCCACTAACATGTCAGTTGCTTTCTTTCTGTATGTTGGGAGCACAACCAAATTATAATTTGAGGTGAGATTAATTTCTACTCTTGAATGGTTTATTAATAACTGTGTTTTCTCCACATGTTGGCTGTGCAGATCAACAAGTTTCAGGAATGGCTTTTCTGCCTGAAGTGTGCTATCTTAAACTTTTGAGATGCCTCATTATGAACTTCAGGTTGAAGAGAGTAGCTGTGATTACACGCATGGTGTCTTAAAATGTGCACATTGCACAAAACGTTCCCAGCTTTTGGAAGGAAAGATGCTTGAGCTTATGTTTCATAACTGGTGTTGCTTTTAAATTTGCACTTTTAAAAATTCGTATAATTAAATTCAAAAACATAGTTTGTTTTTGTTGTTGTAAGGGCTCTGGAGTGAATGGCTGTGAATTATCCACTGTGTATTTCAAACAAATAAGAAGCTGTGGTTGTCAGGTAGCTATCGTAGCATTCATGGATTTGTATTATTTTTTTATTGATTTCTTAATTTAATAGGGTTTCTCTTTTCAAATGGTTGCCTTTCAAATTTTCTTTCTTGTAACAGGTTATGCTTATACTTGCAATTAAAACAAAATTGCTTTCCGTGCCCTTGCAAGATGCTCTTTGGAGTCAGTGGGCTTACTGCATGAAGGAAAGCCTGAGCAAGTCTTAGCAGAGACTGGAAAAGAGATGGTTATTTTTTAAGGAGGCATTTCTTTAAACATTTTCAGTGTTAAATTGTGTGCATATATGAATGAAGATAAATGTTTCACCTTTTGTTCTTCAGCTGAGTCTAAAAAGCTTACTAATTCCATGTGTCATCTTCCAAATCCTTTAGATTTTGTATCTTCACTAACAATTGATACTTACGTCAGTGATCTCTGAGATAAATGGTTGGCTTCTTTTTAGTGTGTTTTACAAGAATGCCAAGCCTACCAGTAACTGTATGATTTCCAGAAGGATCTGGGTTTTATCCATTTAAAACATTATATCAGCTGATCTTGCTGTCCTACTCTGGCAAGAACTTCCCTGTCTTTGTTGCAGGTTGTGCCTCTGTCAGGACAGCAGATGGGTTCCCACTTAAGTATTGTCTTACTTGTGAGGTGTTGCTCCCTATCCCGTTGTTCTGGTTTGATCCCGCAGGCAACTCAGCACCATGCAGCCTTTTGCTCGCTCCCCCCACAGCTGGATGGGGGAGAGAATCTGAAAAAAGGTAAAAGCTCGTGGGTTGAGATGCAGACAGTTCAATAGGACAGAAAAGGAAGGGGAGGAGCTGTGTCAGGAGGAGCTGTGTTTCAGTACCAGCCACTTCAGAAGCAGCTTGAACCCTTCATATACTGCCAGTATCTCTTTCAGCTGCAGTTTAATGGGCTCAGAATCCCAGACTCAAAACCCTAGGGGCTGGCCTTGAGTCTCCCTGGGCTCTTTCTGCCAGAGGCTCCAGGTGGGGCCGTTCTCCCTGAGGGCCCCTCTAGTCCTGGTCAGAGTATTCATCACTCGTTTCTTTGCGAGTCATATACCCAAGCCTCTCGGGTCAAGGTAGATTTTCCATCCAAATTCCTCATGTCCTGTCCACGGTTGTGCAGGTAAAACCAGGGGGGCACGTGGTGTGTACCCCCCATATCCTCCACTTAAGCAGAGCAACGCTTACTCCTAATAGCTGAGTGGCTTCCCTGCCCTCTAATTCCAGGCTACTGGTCCCGTTATCCCAGCATCAGAGCAGCCAGGTGTTGATGTGCTTGCCTGGATGATGGCTGAAACCCTTTGGGAGATAGTTGCAGCTGGGTCAGGGGTAGGAATCGGGTGTCTGCTGCCTTGTGTTATGAGATCTGCCTCTTCCTTGTGTTCTGTGGTAGCCCTGCTTGGGAGCAGCTTGCCTCGTCCGCTTCTTTTGCTTCTTAGTAGGAGTTTCTTCTCTAGCTAAACGAGCTAACTCCTGTGTCCAGTGTTTCTTCTTGAACATAGGAGCAGCTGAGTCTGGCATGGGCTGGTTCAGCTGCAGTACGTGGTGCGGGGTTGGATTAGCTGCAGTGCTTGCGTTTTGTTGTCAGATCCAGAGGCCTTCTCTTCCCCTTGCGGGTGCTGAATAGTGTTGAACAGGGCTCTTGGTAGGCGTGGGCCAGGTCCCAGCACATGGCAGCAATCTGTGTCTCTCTGCAATTGCCAGCGTGACAGCATACCCTTACAAATATTTTCCTAGCTTTGCAGGATTCTGCACTTGTTCAGGGGTGAAGTCCCAAAGCACTGGAGGTGCCCACTGCCCCTGGTACCTGCCCGTACCCTCCCACGCTCCCGGCCACTCCTAACTATGCTGCCTCCGGGCAGATCTCGGCGTGGCAATCTTAAATAGCTGTTTAACCTTAAACAAAACAAGAACCGCATTCAGGAGACATAGCAGTAGGAACATGCTGGTTTGAACATCCCAAGGTTATTCAAAATTCTAAAGAGATACTGTGACTAGCCTGGAGGAGAAGGGGAAAGTGAAGGAGAAAGGGAAGGGGGAGAAGTGTGGGGAGAGTGTTCCCGTTGTCTCCCCCCATAGATTGTCTCTCTAGGAAAAAGGTAAAGAATGTAATTATTAATAGTTGCTGAGAGATGGCTCCTGAAGTATGAAGATAATGGTAATGTAGAGTACAAACACCAGATTAATCTCACAACCAGTAATTTTAATCGCATCATAAGCCACCCAATACAGCAAAGCGATAACCTTAAACCAGACCCCAGAGACGTTCAACAGGGACAGGGAGCGCAGGCAGCAAGCGAGGTGTTACACAACACGGCTCTGAGAACAAGCACAACTCTGAGAGCAAAAATTCCAACGTTGTGACCAGCAGCTGTTAAACTAATACAACGCTGATACCAATTTTAACGTGCTCTGGTCAGCTCTGTCGTTATCTCAACCCTTCGTGCCCCACGTTGGGTGCCAAGAGGACGGCTGTGGTTTAACCTGGCTGCCAGCTCAGCACCACGCAGCCGCTCCCCCCACAGTGGGATGGGAGCGGGAAATGAGGAAAATAAAAAAAGAAGGTAAAAGCTCATGGCTTGAGATAAAGACAGTTTAATAGGACAGAAAAGGAAGGGAAAACAATAGTAATAGTAGGTAAAAGACTATAAATCAAGTGATGCACGATGCGATTGCTCACCACGTGCCCACTGATGCCCAGACCATCCCCAAGCAGTGGCTGCACCCCCCAGTTTGATGTTTGCAGGATGCCCCTGGTATGGGATATCCCCGTGGCCAGCGTGGGCCAGCTGTGCTGGCCGCGTCCCCTCCCTGCTCCTCACGCAACCTTGGGCAGCACAAAGCCGAGTCCTTGGCCCTGTGCAAGCACTGCTCAGCAGCACCTAAACATCAGGGGGGTTAGCAGCGTTGTTCTCACCCTAAATCCAAACCACAGCACCACGCCAGCTACTAGGAGGAACATTACCTCTGTCCCAGCCGAAACCAGGACACCCATACACTCTTTTATCTTTAAAGTGGTCTAAACACTGAGACAGAAGGCGCAAATTGTGAGTTTCTAGGTTAGAAGGGTTTTTTTCAGTTCCGTTTGTCTGTTCCTCCCTGCGCAAACTCCATGAAAAGTGAAAGATTTTCAACTGATTTACTTTAAAATGTTTTATTTAAGCAGGTAGCACAATCTACTAATGTTATTTGATCTTTTGTGTTTGTTACATTGGTTGTAATTAATTTTTTAAATTAAATTAATTCATGATTTAGTAGTAAATTTATTAAGTTAACTATTAACTATATTCACTTTGTAAATTATTGTATAAAACTTATTGACAATGCACTGACTTTAGAAAGATGTTAATGTACATAAATACCTTGTAAATAAATAGTGTTGATGTACTGGAATATGAGCTGTATTAAAAAAGGTATCGGTAATTGTATATGGAGTGAACCTGTTTATCTGTAACTATATTATTCAAACAAATTAAATACTGTGGATGCAGATAAAGTGTCACTTCTTGTCAGATATTTTTTACTATCTTTTTTTTGTTATGAAGCTTCTGTACTGTTTTCATTAAGCTTAAATGTCTTTTTCTATCCTGCAGATTGAAATATGTGTAAGTATACAGCAAGTCTTTGCAATTTGTCCAGCATTGCTCTCAGCAGGGCTGAAATATCATTGCAGTTAGGTCTACCTTTTAATTTATTTTAGTTTTCCTTTTGAGAACATTCTGATTGGTTTTTAGATTTAGTCCGTTTAATCCTATTTAAAATGTGAGCCAGTATACACGAGAGAAAGAGAGTGACATCTCTTTCCTTCTTAGCAATAAGTCTGAAGAACTAATGCACTGAATTGCATTTAATGAAATGGTTCCCTCATTTTTCTGTGCTGTCCTTTTGGTAGACCTGAAATGAGATCAGTGATGACTTGAAAGCACAGAGGCTGCACCTGGAGATCCTAGTTACCTACCCCTGAGAATCCTTATGTTGGTTATTAAAGTGAAAAAAAATCGAACTTTATTATTTTTGTTTGTATAGCTGGACAATTAAAATTCAAGCTGTAAGGATCTGCTGGGTCTCATATGGTAAGAAATGCCTCCTTTTGATTTTAACAAAGAGTAAATAAAACAAAGGTTTTGCTTCAGAGTGTTGCAGAAAGAATGGAATTATAAGACAATTATGCAAAGGTTTGTATCACTTGTGAGTTTGATGGTGAGTTGAGACACAGCGTTCAGTGGCGTATGCTGAATTTTTCCTTCAATTGGCGCCGTGGCCATGCAGTGGTGCTCAGCACCACGGGGTGGCAGCGCTGCCTGCCCTGTCCAGCCAGCGATTTCTGAAGTGAAAACTCTTCATCTTACAGTAGAATCTGAAGTAAATGGTGCTTAGTAACTTTGTACTTACTTGCCTAGTGCTTAAGTTTAGTTAATTTTATATAATTGATCATAGCCATTTCAGATTGAGCAGAGTACCTGTTCTCATCAGGCAGAAGCAGCTCTCAATGTACAATTCATACAAAAGACATATGAACAAATGGAAAGCAAGTTAAAAAAATACAGTTCATAAGGCCAAGAAATAACAGGTCTGTACTGCTCTGTGTAGGTGTTTGTTCTTCTCCAGATATTAGTTTGCATAGGTGGAGAATGAAGCTGCTGTATTCGCCAGCAAAGGAAATTCTTTCCTGTAGCTAAAGGAAGAGAGTCACATGTTGTGTGGCACAGGCAGTCGTAGTTTCCTCTCATTTTCTTTTGTAACCTGTTACGTCTGTAAAATCACAGAATAACTTGGGCTGGAAAAGAAGAGGTCATCTGCTCCCTCTGAATGGTACAAGTACACCTTTAGGTATTGTGCCAGCTCCCTGTACTGTGGACGTGGTCAATAACAGCGAGTGATGTTCTCAGTTACCTTTTCCTTTTCTTTAACTCAGTCGGTTGCCTTCTTTTCCGAATGATTTATGAAGGGAAAAAAACTTGAAACCATCCTGAAGCTCATCTTATTTCTTCAGGTAGTACTAAAAAGTGGAATTTCAGGTAAAGAGAGGCCAGGAGCATGCACTTCACCATGAATCTCAGTAACTACCAGGTTAATGCTAATGGCAGAAAGTCCTTGGGAAAAAATTGCACAGGATACAAAATGATCTTAATGTGATAAATTCTACCAGGGAGCTGGCTTGGCTGATGTGCTGCTGCTGGAGGAAGCACTTCTTTCATGTGTCAGATCCATAACAGAGATTTACAAAGAAAAGATGAAGAATATGTGAGAAAACACTGGTCTTTTTATTCAGAGTCGAGTATTAGATTTTCTCCTGAATCTTGTTTACTGGTATTATTTTAATGCATGCCACTGTCTTTCAGATGTGCCCTACTGGTAGGTTTTTAGATGAGGCAAGACTTCAGATTAATAAGTGGAAATCAGAAGCCAAAGTCTTTTATTAATCACTGGAGAGATGATAACCTGAGACAAACTTACAGAAATAAGAGGCCAGAATTCATCGTGGTGTTGTTTGGATGTGATTTTGTAGACGGATTTCACTTTACAAGTAAAATAAGACTTTAGAAGGGTGTGTATGCAGTCCTTGGTTTGTGGAATTTCTCAAAAAAAAACACCCTGAAATCATAACTCTAATAGCTCTGATAAGCAGACTATACCTGAACTGTATTTTCATCCAAAACTGTTTTGTTTCCAAAAGGTAGGTTCTGCATTTTCTCAGCTCAATCCCTTGTTCAGTAGTGAAGTTTAATAGCGATTACATTTATTCTTAGACAACAATCCATTTCAAAAGTAAGTGAAATGATCTCTTATATACATGAAGGTTTCGCTCTTGGAAGCAGTGACTCTGAAACAAGTGTCTTTGAGTACTGGGTGTACAGTCTTGGTGTGCTGTTATGTTCCAGCTACTGCTTCTACATCTATGAGCATCTGCTCACGTATTTTCTTCTGGACGATATATAATGTTGAGACATTTCCTCTGAGCAGACACTGGCTGGATGAGACATACTGCAATTAAAATAATGTGGTTTTTTTTCCAAAAAGGAAGTAAATCTGGTTGAGCTGGCAACTGGACCAAAGTCCAGAGTAATCTGGCCTATCAGGAGTCATATATCGTTTGGTGTGTGTTTGTTTTTTGAATGTTTCCAAAAACATTGTGGTCATGTTTAGCTGGAAATGAACTATTCCTATTTTATGGCCCTTGAGCTAAATGGAAATTTAACCAAGGAGCAGTGTGCATCAGCATCACCAAGGATCTTCTGAGGATGGCACCAGAGAAGCTATTGTCTCAGTGGAGATGAAGCAGTCTCTTGCTGTATTTATCAGGTGCAATTGGATGATACTTGCTCAATGCACTTGTCTTTACTGTCTAGTAATACATTTTTGGAGCATTCATAACACTTTCTTTCACAAGTGTGAATATTCACAGTGATGTTTGAGTCATTTGTGTGTTTTCAATGTTGAAAAACTACTTTGAATCAAAGAATAGCATCTCTAGTTGCTCCTATTGTGAATTTCTCCTATGAAGGCTTTTAGGTATTGAATATGAAGCCAAATAATCTAGGTACCTAAGATGTTCAGATGTGCTTTTTCAGTAATAAAGCTCTATTCAATTCTGAAGTCTGACTTCATCAGAACCAATCTTGCTGTGGTGAAGTGACCTGTGCTGAAGTTCTGCTCAGATACCTCTGTGTGTGTCTGGCAAGCTGAAAATGCACGGCTTCGGCTTGAAGGTAGGCAGATAGCCTTTCTTCAAAGAGCCATGTCCAAGAGCTGAAGGGCGTTTGGTCTTTCTCCTGTGGGGGAGAAGCAGAAAGGGAAGTACTTTCTTAAGCAAATACTGTTTCCCTCAGCCTGACAGGAAGCATGGATGTACCAACTGCTGCAAATGCCCTGCTGCCAGAAGGAGTTGACCACTGTCACTTCCCCCTAAATCTTAAAAGCCCAACTCCAAAAGTAATTTTTACCTTTATTCAATTGTTTTCATCTGTTCTGGAGTTGCCAGTCATGGCTGGAATGTATCCCCTTGTTCCCTGCACTCCCTTCGGTTGGCAAATGTCACTGATTTTCTCTGTATAGACCATTTGTCCATTATCTGCAGATTGGGGCCATTAAGTGTCCTGAGAAAGCGCACGGACTGCAGGCCCAGCTGGCTGAGCGCCCACAGGATCAGCGTATGTATTAATTTCAGCTTTTGTTATACTTTTTTCCCTTAGGTCCAGTAAATGGAAGCAAGAAGTTAGTAAAATGCAGTCATCCATGCTTGCTGATTTATCGTTTAATGACAACAATCCTGACAGAATCTTGGAAGGCCGTGCCTTTTGTTTGTGACCTGCCTCCAGCTTCCTTGCTCACGTGTAAAAGATTTCCTGTTACTGAAAATTAAAAGCAATGTTTGATAAGGGCTGGTCAGCAAAATCAGCCACAAACTAGAAATGGCATTAAGGATACTTTGAGATTTAATATAAATCTGTATTTTCTGAGCACATTTGTAGAATCTGGAAGTGCTGCTCTTGCTGACAGCTTTTCTCTGCATGAGTCTCAGTAGCTCACAAAGAAATTAATTAAAGCAGATGGGGACGATACAGGCACCCAAATATCCTAGTTTTTGCAAATTAGTTTTGTCTGTGCAAACAATAGCAGTAGGCTCTGAGGCCTACCAGATCTCTAACAGTTAAATGTTTTTAGATGTATTTGAAGCTGGCATCCTGCTGTATGTTTATTGCATCTTTTCAGTCTAATCAACATTGCGTAGACTTCCATGGAAGTTATTACTTACTTCCTGGTCAGTATTTATGGTCAAACGAGTGGCATCCACATGGTTTGAAGGAACAGCGTGGGTTTTTTGCCGGTAATAGCACCGTGCATGACACAACAGCAGTTCTTGAGAACTCTCAGATTCTGATATTCTTCCTAGTCTTTAGGTGCATGCATCACCGCAGTGGTTCCAGCTTTCGTGTCTGTTGCCAATATAAATCATAAAAATAGAGCTGAGAGAACGTACCTTTACCTGACTTTCTGAACCTTGCATTCTAACTTTTCACATTTTATTTAAAAGTCAGGACTAAGAGCAAACAAACACACTAAGATGGGTCACATACTGCCCTTGTTTGTCAGAGTTCACGTAGTTCCAGCCCCAGCAATAAATAAATAAATACAGCAGCAGATGCTTCGCAGCCTTTTTTAAATGTTTCATCTCTGAAAATACAGGACCTCTTGTACTCGGTAAGCAGTGTCATTTATCTTGGTATTGTTGAAATTATTTTTCAGCATCAGATTTTTATTGGGTGCAAGGTACAAGCAAGATGGCTTATAGAGCTCTCGTGTGAGACGGCGATGCTTTCCGGTTTGTAGAAATCGTAGAGCCAAACTGCTCTGCCTGTTGCCACTTTGAACGCATTCAGTAAGAGTAGACTTAATACAAATGAAATAACCATGTTTTATTATTTTTCCTAGAACTATTGAATCATAAAATACTTCAGGTTGGCCAGAACTTCAACAGGTCATCTAACTGAGCCTTCTGCTCAAAGCTGTGTCAGCACTGAATTCAGGCATGGCCTAGTACTGCCAGATAGTGTTTATTTTAAAAATATTAATAAAAAGTAAAAGGTAAGTGAAGATATTCTTGTCTGAAGTACTTTCTTTTTACTTTGCTTTGTCAGTATTCAGCCAGGTCAGACTTTCAGATCTTGTCTGCTAGCTCAAGCTCCCTTCTAATTTACTCTTCTATGCCTTTTTATTTCTTCCAAGCACCCTGCGACTTACATTGTATTTCCGCCATCCAGCTGAGGGCAGGATGGGCAAACTAAGGTAGAAGAAATGAACTGAAATCTGATATAGGAAGCCCAGTATTCATTTAGGGCCCTCCATGTTTTGCATACAGCGGCCGAGATGGTTTGCAGATTAAAAATTATCTCTTCATTTAGTGCAGCATTTTGATGGAGAAAATATTTACACATTATAAATAAACCTTGGCCTCCCAATGAGAAGCTGCCGGAAAAGTAAAGAGTTCATGTTAAGAACTGGATAACAACAAAGGAAAACTGCTGCTTCAGAGCCAGAAACAGGATCCAGCACCACCAGTGCCGAATTAAGAAAGTCTTACAAATTATGTTTGTGTTACAATGTTTGGAGCATTGAGACAATGCAAGGAACAATGTGATTACAGAAGTCTGGCCCTTATATTGTTAGATCCCTCCTCCAAAGTGCTCGACCGACAGCCTGACGATTGCCCCCGCGTGCTGCTCATGGTGCCAGTGCCACACAGAAGCGTACTATGAGGAGAAAAAAGCCTGCAGAATTCGTTCATGAAGTCTTGCCCGAGTTGGGAGGAAGAGTTCAGCAGCGGGCAGTGGATGAACGCGTCCTGATGTCTCCAATACGGCATCCAAGTCCCCTCCATTTCAAGACATAGGAGGAAGTCATTGCAAAGACGGAGCCAGCCTCTTGGGTGGCACGAGGCAGGAGCCCACAGACCGGTTTCAGTAAGAGTGGTTCTGAGCTGATACGAAAGGAGAATCGTGCTCCTGGGGAGCCTGGGTCAAACCCTCAGCAGCCCGGTCTGACTGCACACTTGAGCCTGCTCCAAGCAGGGTGCTGGGCCAGAGACCTCTGAGAGCCCTTTCAGACTGCATTTTTGTATGATTTGAATGCATTTCCAAACTGACAAGGGTAGAACTGGCTGGATTTTTAAGCTCTGACATTCAGCTGTTCATGCCGCGATCTAAATCAATCCTTCATCTAGATTCTGGGTGTTTTACTTAGTGTTCAGATCCACCAGCAAACAGAACAGAAAGGTGAATTTTTGTTAGATTACGTTTTCCTTTTGATATGTAATAGAACTGCTTTTTGGCTACTTTTTAATCAAAAATATTCACGTTACGTGAGTGTGCTTGTCCAAGGGACAGGAAAGGATTCCACACAGGAAGGCCCGAGTGATGCATATCGACTCTTAGTGCATGCTCATGTTTACAACCTTGCTCATGAGCAAGTGCATTGGAAATGTTTGCTTGCCGTGTGGTCTTTCCTTTTTATCTTCAGTTTTGATTATAAAAATGTTCCTGTTTAAAAGACGTACGCAAGGGAATAAACCGTTGGGCCCACGGCCTCTTTGAGCCTCGGCAGCCCCAGTGCTTGTAACAAAGAGAAGTGCAGTGGAAGCTTTTTGATAAAATGTTGGCAGCATATCAGAGGACCGATGTGACCAAGAGATGTGAACAAAGATGTCACACTGGGTCTTTAAACTTCTTACCTTTCCCCCTAGTTACATGTCTTTAAACGACCGGGTGAAATATAAGCTATCATGCCATTACCTTTGGAGTATGTGATATTTTCAAATAATGACTCAGTTAACCAAATCATTGAATTCTGCTTTTAGCATAATCCAGAGTTTTAACTGCTCAGTGAGGCATGAGGCAAACAAGCAGCAGTTTAAAGTGGCAAGAATTAAGAGTGGCCTGAAGAATTACTGGCTTTTAGCACAAAATCTATAGGAATACGAAGCTTGACTTGTTGTTTCACCTATTTTCATTTAACTGGAGAAAAAACATTAGCTGTATTTTAAATTAGCCTTCTCTTTCATGTGAATGACAGGCAGTCCAGTATAGCAAGAGGCCGAGTGTGAAGAAGGGTAGAGTTTAAATAAATAAATTAAAAATATCAGGAATTGATTAAAGGAGGGTAAGGGATGGAATGCAGATGGGAATGGCCCCTCCTAACGTATTTCACTCATGGCTGGGCTTGGTCTCGCTTCCTTTAACAGCTGGGTTTTGATGTTTCAGGGTAGAAAGCAGACACCTCCTTTGCCTCAGCTTTTGTGTTCAAGGCAGCATTGACCCTTTGTCTAACAAGTGCTTGGGCAGGTTACAAATCTGTAACTTTGCACTTCACCTTTTGTATCTTGCTTAATGACCTTTTAAAAATAAATGCAGAATGGCTGAAGGAAACAGTATCAGGAATGGAAAAGCTGACACGTAGGCAACCTGAGCTCTGATTTTTTTCAGCTTGCTCCAGTCTGTTAACAAAACTTCTTTTTCTTTGCTTTGTGGTTTAAGAAAAAAAAAAAAAAAAAAAAGGAAAAAGGAGGAAAAAATGGGTCAGGGGAGTGTTTTCTTAGCTGGATCTGTCTTATAATTCAACTGTAAGCTGCTTACTGGAAAAATGCTGCAGAGTTACTAGCCTACTGTGAGAGGCCTACAGTCATTTAAATGTGGAAACAGGTTCTTTGCACAAATACCTGCAATTTTGTTTTCAGGTGTTTGTGGAAAGCTGCTTGTTTCAAGGGATGCTTGCAAGAGCCATTGGGATTCGCTTTGTTTGATTTTTGTTGCATAAAAAGAATAACTTTAGATTCTAATCAGGTTCTTTTGCTGTTTCCCACAATATTAAATTTAATGTACATAGCCTTGATATGAAAAAATGCATGATATCTTTGATCTGATTCCATGAAATATATATTATTCCAGAGGAATGGCTGACTACAAAACGGTAAAGTTCTCCCTCTCGATGAAAGGAAATGTAAGTTTCCCACCATTTCAAACCACTACAGTATTGTTGTGATGGCTATAAAAGGTATTTTGAATTTGTGTATACAATAGTAAAGCACTGAAATTATTTTCTGTTGTTTATGTATTTTGCTTAAAACAAAAGATTACTCCAAAGGAAGGTATTTGAGGAAGAATACTTGCAGAGAGAAGCCAGCTTTATTTTGGTTGGCCGTTCTGGTTTATCAGCTAAAAAAAACACTGCACAATTTACAGAGGGCTTCAAACTGCTTACAGGTGCCTTTGCCACAAACACTTTTAATGTAGAAAATCCATGCTAATGGACTGACTTACGCTGATAACGACTTGAAATAGATATGAAATATTTTCAAGTAATTTCACTACTTAAATCCCGCAGATAACTGGGATACCAAAAGCGAGTGTGTTTTGGGCAGGTTACAGGCACTATTTGCAGTTTCTCCACATCCACAGCTGCACAACCTGGCTCAGGATGAATAGATTCAGGGTGAGCCACTTGTCAAGTGTCCTCGCAGCCTCTTTTTCTGCTGTGGTTCTCTAAAAGGTTGCTGCTATCTATTCTTGGAGTTTAACAGCGAGCCTTGTGTTTGGTGTGTGCGTTTCCTCAAAGGCACAGCACTCTGATAAATGTTATAAGGTCAGTCTGAAAAATGTCTTAGGTATTTCAACTTGTCACAGCACGTGATGCAAGTGCTAGCAGGGTGACTGTAAAGCTCTGCTCTCTGCTTTGAGGGAGTTCCTAACCTTCGCGCGCTACGTGCTTGTGCTAACTTCTGGGTGCGACTCTGAACCCTCTATGAGACTTTTTTTTTTCTCTTTTTAGGGCCATAACTGAAGCTTTATTTCAGAATATTAGTATTTCAGTCCAGCCTTTGCACTCTGCTGGAGATACCTTTATGTGGCATGTTCTTCCCCGGCTGGGCGCTTCAGTCTGTCAGATTTGGACCTTTGCACTTTGCATAGATGATCCTGCCTGGGTTACAGATTCACACAGTAAATCGCCCTGATCTAATGTGTAAAGAACATCCGACTTGAACAAATAGTGTTCCACATTGATTGGGTTTAAAGTGGTATTGATGCCTTGAGCCCAAATGTCTGGCTTTCTAGAAAGGGGTGGTCTGAGAGGAGGCAGCACTAACCCCAGTGATTTACAAAGCCGTCTACGGAACTTCTTGGTTTTCTGGTAGTGTCTGATATAGGTGTGAGGAACTCAGCTCCAGGAACCCAGCACGCATCACTGTGTGCTAGTGAAAAATGCAAACTGCCATCACAATAATCAGTCTCACTCCTGGCCTTCTTCCCTGATAAAGATTAAAACTTAAATATGAACTTAAAGTAATTTGTAACGGAAATTGTTACAGATCGATTTTAAAAGTCGCCCTTATAGTGGTTTTTGTAGAGGCCAATTTCTTCCAGGCTGCCTTGCTATTTGTCTTCATCTTTTTGAGAAAAATTTTCTCTTCCTTTTGGAAATTCACAGCTGGGTGAATCTTAACTCTCCTTAGCATGAGGAGTTGAATAAAGGGTTCCTACTGACACAGAACACAGCTGCTAAATTTTGCCATATCGTTCATTTGTTTTAAAAAAAATGCAAATTCATTTTCTGATTTTGCTTTACAGACTATTTTTAGTCCTTACAGCAAACTTCAGACAAATGTTTCAAAAAGTTCACTGAATTAAAAGCCGGTTTTACTATTGTGGGATGTTGCTAGGATCCTGATTTACAATTCACAATTTGCATCTTTGCATATGTTTAGGAGTCAAGGCTTGGGTTACACAGCTGGTTTACTCACATTAGAGGCTGGCAGTGCTGCATGTTGCTGTGTGCCATCTGTAATCCTGGGATGTTTTACAAAGGTGGGGGGGAACAAGGGGCAGGCAGAGAGGAAACTACTGTTCTTCCAGTTAAAGTTAGAAATCATGTTACCTATAGCATAATGCCTTAGTATACCAAAGGATAATACTCTTAGAAGCCATCAGTTACAATCAAAATTCACCTTAATAAGAATAAATAGTGATGTACATCTAGAACATGCTGCCAGGAGCTTCTTTTAGAAATTGCTGAGCACAAATTCTAACTGAGGGGTGTTAAAAGCAGTGGTATAAGAGCACTGCCTTTTCTTAAATTTCCTTTAAGTTTGAAGACAAGAAGGAAAAAAAAAAAAGCAAACAAGCAAACAACCTAGCATCAGGATCAGGTGCAGATAAGTAGACTGTTGCTAACTAAGCTTTTACGGAGTGTGCAATGCAGAGAGCGTGATATGATGTTGTACTGAAAATGATCTATTTGCAGTGGAGTATCCTGGGATAATTGAATGCACTATAATGAGGGCACAGGATGTGTTAATCATTCCATTTCATCTTTCTTGGCAGGAACTTGGCAGTTGGTTGCAGCAAAACAGGCATGGATATTTAAGTTTTTATTACCATTGCCCATGCGACCGGCAGGTTTTATTATTGTACTGTTCTTCCTGATTTTCTGAATGGAGAAGCAAATTACTCTGCCACTTTCATATGCCCTGCTGGGAGAAACTTTTGCAAAATAACTTCTGTAACAGAAACTTTCTGTCTCAACTTCTATCTGTCTTTATTTTTTATTTTTTCAGCCTCTATTTAATCTGGTTAACCAGAAAGTTGAAAACTCTAGTAAGGTCTGTCTTCTGGAGAAGTTGAGACTGACTTAGCCACGTTATCTCTTAGTCAAAGGGAGAAAATGAGCTACTGGAAGAGTTAATTCCATCTAATGCAGCTTAGAGTTTGTGCTCATTTTCCCTTGCCAAATAGATTTAGCTGTCAGAATAGTTTCTGTTTATGCTTCTGTTGCACAGCCCTCTTACAAACCTCTTTTGTGCATTGCCTCATGTTACTGAAACGAGCCACTTAGGTTTCACCAAACTGACATCTCTGTCTAGCAGCTGGATCTGCTACTAAGGTCATTCGGTACTTGTTGAGAAACACTCAAGCATGCTTTTTTTTTAAATAGGCTTTATGTGAGGCATTTGTAAATCATTATCTGTTATCCTACAAGCTCTCATCTGTCATGATCTTGAAATATTTCTGTGGTTGCAACAGAAATTGCACAGACTTTTAAAATGTATTCCCATGTAACCGGAATGCATGCTGTTTATGAGCTTTAATAGCTGTTTTTAAAAATAAATCAGTATCGGTATACATTTCATCACATGTGCATTCATATCGGTAGGATCAGAAACCCTAACATCCCATTTATGCTCTGGCACTGCAATAGCAACAATCAGGACAATAGAAACTCATTTTTTCTTTTATATGAGTGACACCGGAGTCCTTTTTGCACTGCTAGATAAGACACCATGTTCTCTGCTGCTCAAACATCTGTAAAGCTATGGAAGTAAAAGGAGCTGTGGCATTTTTTCTGCTGACAACCTCCTTTATAGCCTTCATCTGACTGTCGTAACATCCAGTTCCCCAAAATGTTTTAGTTATATCAATGATTTAGGGCGCTGCAGTTCTTTGTGGACATGAGTTAATACTGCATCTTCCCTTTTGCTTATTCGTGTTTGAAATAAAGTGCTGCACAGACACCTTAGTAGCTGTCAGTTGCAGAGAGTTTCAGCTGAACATGATGGAGGAAAACATCAGCACCTTGGTGGCTGACTTCATGCCTTCATCCTCCTTTTTTAAGCAGCAGCTTTCCTTCAGCTTAGGTGGGTTACTGTTTTCTCTTAGGATTACTCCTAGGTTCAACAGGGACTGTTGGATTCCAGGACACACAACATTGTTCCTACTGCATGTAAGAAAGCATTTAATTTAACGTGCAACAAACTCAGATGATTGTAGGTTTTCAAAGATATAGCTTTCTTGATAGAAAAATACAATGATTTATTAAGGCCTTAATCTCAACATCAACATAATCAGTCAAATGTAAAACTGTCTTTCTCTCTCATAAATTCCTCATAACCACACATATCTATAAACTAATCAAGATATTTCTCGTACGTGCTGGGAACAATGAGCAGTCTCAGTAACCTGGGAAGTGAATGGGTGTTGTCATGAAGGTAATTTCAGTAGATGGAAAGTAATATATTTTTCTTTGAGGTTTCCTTCACATAATAAAAAAGAAAAGGCGTGGAGAAATCCTAACTACATGGAAGTAGATTATAAGGAAGCAAATACCATGGGTATTTGTTTGAGTACTAGATGTCTACATCACTTCAGAAGACTTTAAGAGGTAAAAGATAAGAAAATAATCTGAATTTATCACAATCTCTAAAAATCTTATATCCTTTATATTATAACTTTAAATGCAAATTGCATTCAACTGCAAGAAGGAAAATAATGTCCCAAAGGCATTTCAATTAATAGCTGTAGTTAATTACACTCATAATTTTACTTGTACAACTAATTATAATCAGGTTTTATGGATATAAATGGTTTTATTTCTGATATTAAAAGCCTCAAACCAGGGGGTTATTTTTAGGAAATTTAAACTTTATATTGAAAACTGTGTGTTCCCATTCTTAGTGGTTGGCTTGGATGAATTGTATCTGTATTCAGAAAATACGTGGAGGGCACCAACAGGCAAACCATCCTGGTTTTAACCAGCCTTGCCAAGGTCATCATGCCCACTGCTTGTGCTGCCCTCTTACTCCTGGTGACCTTTCACCGCTCCAGACTTTGATTGCTTTTTAACCTGCAAATGTTTCAGGTTCAAAAACCCCAATGAGCATTTTTAATAGAGGGGTAGCGTCTCTCACAGCTCCATTTAGTTTTGGAGTTTGGAAGAAGAAGACCTTTGGCAGCATGGTTTGGTTTTGGGCCCTGCTAAGTCTTCTGTAATGCAGCAGCCCTAGAGCTAAGCACAGTTTGAAAATGGGTTCAAGTAAGAGGCAGCCCATGGTGGTGGGCACTGGTATGCATGTTCCCGAGGTGTTGGCCTTCTCCAGCAACACAGTGCTGCCAAGTGCTGTCTAAAAGCACACTGGAAATGTCACCTCCCTTTGCTGGAGCCATCAGTTCCCTCCCAGCCCGAACCAATGTTTGCTGCTCCGGGGGCACTTACTTACTGTTTGATGTTTGCTGCCGTGTTTCTACCACCCGAAGCCATGGGGTTACAATACCTGAAATGAGATGGAGAAGTCATGGTGGTTTTGTTGTCTGAGATAAGCCACAGCTGAGGTTTGTAGTAAGGGACTGGCATGGATCCAGCCGGGGGCTCCCCTCAGCCTGACTGGAGGAGACCCTCAGAAAATGGCTGCTGGCTGCAGTTTGAGGCCTGCAGGTGCCACCCCCTGCACAGCCATTCTGACAGGATATTTACTTTATTTTCCTCCTTCCCCCCCACCTTTTTTTTTTTTTTTTCCTTTTCATTTCATTTTGTAAGTGGCAAAGCTGTCCTACCAGGCTTTTGATCACAGCTTTGGTGGCAGTGGGTGCTGCAGGCCACCTGCCCGCCACACCGCCATGCCCGCCTCACGCTGGGCACAGCCCCAGCCCGCTCGTGCCACCTGCCACCGCTTCCCACAGCCTGTGAACGGTAAAACGGTGAGTCATTCCTGTCTGCAAAGGAGATTACAGATGGGGAAATAATGCTGACAAAAACAAGGTTCAAAAAACCACACCAGGCTGAGTGCTGCCCCAGGGGTCTGGGTGTCCCATTCCCATATGGACATCCTGGTTCCTTTGGCAGCTTCCTCACAGCACACCTTTTTGTGTTGAAACAGCCACAGTGACACTCACCTCTTTTGTAAGGCACTGTAAGCAACAAGCGGCAAATGCAGCATAAGAGCAAGGCAGTTTTCAGATCCTTCCTGAGGCATGTTTCTGTGTGTGACGCTTCTCCCCTGAGGGTGTTGGTTGGTCCCCCTGTGTCGGTGGGGAGCACCCCTCAGACTGGGCGACGTGGCGGGATTCCACAGCTCTCAGATTCATCGTGGATTTCTTTAGTGCATCTTGACTAGAAATTTCTTGGCTTTTACACAAATACACATACACACATGTGCACAAACAAATAATCTGCTCTGACATTAAGCTTTTCTCACAGCTGCCTTTGGCCTGACAGAGCTATTGTGGATTTTGTTTCCCAGTCACTAAATTTTCTCTAAATTTCATGTCATTTGTAGTGTTTAGTGGAAGAAAATCACCAAGTACATTTTTAACTCAGTTCAATAGAGCCTTGTGTCTTCAAGTGACATGCTTTTCGGCCTGGAGTGTTATCGCCTGTGCAATAATGTACAATAGCAGAAAATGGGCCTCCTCATTTCTGGATCAGAGGTGGTTTATGTTACAACTCATACTAATGCATTTATTAAACTTTAAAATCAGTCTTTGAAGTTAGTTAAGCTTTTTTTTTTTTTTTTTTTTTTTTTTTTTCCTTTTTCTTTTTAGGGTAGAGATAGAGGAATATTTTACATGGATCTGCTATATGGCATTCATGTAAATGAAAAGCTGCTAGCTGTGCGGGCAAGTGCTGTCTTTCCTGTGAAGTCCACATCTAGATGGATAAGGGAGGAAAGAAAAAAGCAAAAAACCTGGAAAATTAATTCTGTATAGAATTAAAGTTCATTTTGAGATTTTGTTTGTCAGCAGGGAAGAGGTGACCATACAATGAAGCTAGCAAGTTTGTTAAAATATGTTGTAGATCATGTAAATAAGGTTCTTGTGGGTAATGGATAGGTTTCCTTGTCTTTTTGTACTTCCTGAGAAAATACCTTGCTGAAAACGTACTGTATTAGGATTTTCTTATTTTTTATTTTTTTGAAGCTGGACCTGTTCTCCTGTGGCAGATCTGCTACTCCATCTCTCAGACCTCCAAAGGCTGACTGAAGAAGGCAGACCTCCTCCAGATCAAAGTCTGATCAAAACTGGAGGACTGCTTTGGATTTTTAGAAATGGAGAAGACCTGCTGAAGTCTGGTGAGTTCCTAACTGTTGTTCAAGCTTATGGTTGAATAGACTCTATCATGACAGCCATTACAGGCAAACCCTGAGCCATAATGCTGCTGCCTCCAAAGGACAGAGTTCTCATAAGCAAATCTACTTCCAGTCTTGTGGTAATGTCCCAGAATGTTTTGTGAGAGGACTTCACTTTTGAACGTGCTGAATTCATATGTCCAGTGCTCTGAAATGCAAATGGTAGTCTAAACTGACAAAGCCTCTGCTTGTCTGTTTTTTTTTTTTTATACCTAAAATACACTACTCTAGTGAATTTTAGTTTTCAGTATTGTTTCATTTTCTATTACATCCCAGTTTTTAGTCACATAAGCTAAATGGTCTTCAACTCTGGTCCCAATGTGTGTAAAATGTATTAGCATAGTTTTGTGTTAACATCTCTCTAAGTGGGAAAATACTATTCTTTATGGGTCTTCCTAAATATCTGTATTAATCCCCCAGTCCTTTCCGTAATATCACAGCTTGGCTATTAGTTCTTTGGGAGTTACTGTAGTTTCCTATTTTCTTTGCAGTGGAAGATAATTCATGCCAAATTTAGTGCTGATACAGTTCTTGAAAATCTGTGCCTGAGGTTACCTGAATAACAAATTGCTTTTGCATAACTGTCTTCACAAAAGAAAACCAAATGTCCCACTTCAAGCCTTCCTGTCCTTTACTGCTTTTAATTGAACAGTTTTTGCTGTCAATTTGTATTGATTTACTGCATTAATTCTAGTCCTGTAATTGTCATATTCAGAAGCAGAACAGCATGTGTCTATCTGGTTGCAAAGAGCAGCCTCTGACAAAGAACAAATTGAACTAGATCATTGACACAGATACAGATTGTAACTTCCATGGGCCACTACTGTTTGTGCTTCATGCATCTTACCAGTTTCCAGTTTGAACACAGATGATATTCACAGATTGGCTTGAACTTGTGAAACCTTGTGAGGTTTAGACTGCTTAAAGGCTTCTGTCATCATGACCCACTGTAACAGCTGAGATGAACAGATGTACATTAGTGTCTGAAAAGTCCAGGTATATGGACATGGAGCTGTTGTCAGGGAATCCTCAGGTAGAGGGGATTAATAATCTATATTGCAAAAATGGAAATGAATGGGACCTCCATGCTTTAATTTGTATGAAACAAAAATATCATATACTACAGCTATGTGGATCACACTAAAAACATGAGAAAAATAAAAATCTTTGCAAAGACCTCTTCTCTTCTGGAGAAGAGTATGCACTTAGTAAAGATATGCATAGATGGACTGGGAGCTTAAACAAACTTTTTTTTTTAGAAAAAAAAGATTTATTGAGAGCAATTTTAATGTTCCATCTGCAAGGACTTTTACAAATATCTAGAGGGTTTTTGATGTTGTTTGGTTGTGTTTTTTTTTTTTTAAGATTTGGATTTACTTTTTGGAGGAAGAATTGCAGCTAGACAGTATAAAAACAAACAACAACCACAAAAACATGTGTTTCTCTTTTTTTCATTGTCAAAGAATTCAGATGCACTCAGTAAAAATAGTTGTCTATTTAGATTTTATTCATGCTGGGGTTTATGCAGAAGTGTACTTATAGGAAACTAATATTTTCAGCAGATTTTTTTTTAATTTCTTCCTCTTAGTCATCTTTTATTGTGTTTCAAAATAACAAATAAGAACCTCCCTCATAGTAAGTAACTGCTGTAAAGTAACTGCTCCTCAGTATCTGCATCATAAACTGAGGCTCAAAATAGTGGGAATTTGCTCTGGTGAATTACAGGCAATAAATGGCAATTGACCCAGGTGCTCTTTAGATTTTGTGATCAACCTTAAGGGAGCTGCCTGTGAAATGAGAATTATTTAATAAATTTAGGAAATAATCTGAATGAAGAGGGATGATGGGCTCTTATTCAGTACTCCTAGAAGATTCAGGGAGCTTGTTTAATGCAAAAGGCATTGTTCTCAGTGGAGGCAGCCTGAGTAGTGTTCACATCTCTGCCCTTTAAAATAGGAGATCCCAGTTCCATGGGACTTAATGTATGTGATTATGGTGTATATGATGTTGCTATAAAACCTTGGAAGAACAATAAAATGTGAGCCTTTCAAAATATGTCTTTTTATTACATCTTGTAATCCAACCTCAAAACAAAACATCTTCCCTCTTAATTTCTTGGCACGTTCTGTACTTGCAGGATGTTATGAAAATAGATATCATAGAGATGCTCAACAGAGAGAGATAAGTAGGTAACTTGTGCAGAGGTGAAGCTATACTGGGTAAATCCATGGTACTGTTTCCTGAAAGATACTTGATTGGCCTCTACCTGATGGGCTGGAAGTGTGCACCAGGTCTGGTTAGCAAGGTGCTGTACTTGAAGCAGTTTTGTCAGGAGAAGAGTGATACTCTGATGACCTATATGAAGTAAAACCTCCAGAAGCCTGTTGACATCAGTAGCATCCCACTGTAGTTTAAATCCCTCCCTTCCCCCAAACCACCCTGAGAAAAAGCAAGCCCAACCCTTATTCTTGAGGAGAAAATAGGAAAAAAGTCACATTCCTTTTCTTAATGGATGTTGTGTGGGTTCTTCTTCAGCATGGACAAAAGAAATAAAAACTCAAGGCAATGAAAACAGTAGGTCTGTTCAGTTTTAATCTTTCTTTTATGTCTGCTTCTCAAAAGTTTCCAGTTTTCTAAAAATACAATTAGTCCTAACCATTCCTCTAAATGTAACAAGGTGCATTTGCTTTTACATTGTTTAAGCTTATATTATTGATTGTTAAATATGAAAATATTTTTTCTCCTTTGGTGCGCTGTGGTTAGTCACACTGTCATGATTTTCCTGAAAATGACTATATAGCCATAGCGTAGAGTCATCCCTGCAAACATTGCTCTAAAGAAAATAGTAACATCCACTAGCATAACATTCTATTTTGGCATGGCCAAAACCTAAAGTTCTCAAAGTAGCTGCAACATGTTGTATGGCATTAGCTAAGAAAACAGTCAGTTACGTTTGTTTTCAGAATAGGGAATCCCATTTCCCAATATATTGAGCTTCTCTGTAAGTAACTGGGTGAGATCTGAAGAAATCAATTCAAATCAAAATATTCTTGCAAAAACTATGAATGTTAACCATATGTAAATATTTTACAGGCTTGTTATTCTAAAAAAAAAAATCATGTGGAAATATTCACACTGAAATGTTCAAACTGCAAATGTAAAGCTTCTAAAATGTGATGTTGGAAAGAGACTTTATTTGAGCTGTCCCATTTTGTTATGCAAATGAAAAATGTAAAGGAGCAGCAAAGTGTCACGCTTCAACCATGGCCCTTCTAAGAGAATTTGCACAGATGTGCACTTGGTGTATGCGGATGAGCTACCCTTTTTCCTTCTGGCACATCATATCTGCCATGGGCATCCTGAAATAGGATGCCGTACTAGTCTGAATAAATAGGCTGAGTAGAGAAATTGAAATCCAGAATCAGTAGGTTAGATGCAAGGAATCCAGTATCCTTACCTAAGAATTCACTTCAGATATTCTAAAAGAAGAAGGTGAAAAAAATGTGGTAGTACAGATGAAATTTGTCACATCTCTAGATAGAATGACCCAAATGTTGCTCAATTGTGTGAGCATTTTATGCTGTGTATTGTACCTTCATATAGGACAATGTAGGCATGATAAGAATTACTACAGATGTTTGTCTTCCTGACTTGCAGTGTTGAATGTAAACGTACTCCAGTCAAAAACCTTCACAGGCACTTAAGAACAGATTCCTCCAGAAAGTCCTCCATAGAGCTTGTAAAGTGTCCTTCCAGTGTTGTGTTACAGGATATACAGAAGATAATCCGTCCTAATGTTTTCTTTAAGTGTTTTTTAAATTAGAATCTTCATAGTTTTATCTTACAGTTCCTTAGAATTCTTGTAATTTAGTGCAATGGATTTAATTTTTATGTAATAGCAGCAACAGGAGTTGTTGGTTAATGTATGGAGGAAAAAAAGGTAACATTCTGTATTCAGATATAATTCAGGAGTTGGCAGTTAGAGAGAAGACTTGATAGAAAAAACAACTGGCCAAAAAAAAAAAAGTGAGAAGTGTTCACTGGAAAAGAGAGCTCAGGATGTACGTAAGGGTCAGGACCAACATTAAAACCTTAGCAGGAGGCAGGAGGGTGCTGGCACTGGACCAATACACAGATCGTTCATTAAGAAACTGAGCGGGCCGAAAATTTTCAGCCATGTACGTTGAGTTCTTCCCATCAAAGTGAACTGTTGAGAACTGAGAAATCTGCAGGCATTGGGAAAAAGAAAAAAAAAAAAAGATCATTATTTTCCTGTGAAATGCTGGAAATTGTGATATTTTATAGCTTCAGTGCCTTACTCTGTGGCATTGTTTTGAGCTGTATGGATGCATTAAATCTTGCAGGAAACATCATGATGGAGGCTACTGCCAGAAGCCACCAACTTCTTTTAACCTCGGAAATCATGTGGGCTTCCTTTCTGTGTGAGCTGAATGCTTTGTCCAGCTCAAGGACTTCATTAGACCAGTCCTCCTGACGCACAGCCCTGTCCTTGTCCGTCACATCACAGAGACACAATGTAAGAGGGCTAGGATTACGTGCCTCATTTCTTTCCTTGCTCCAAATTTCTAACAGCTTAGAAGCTGGCAGATGCACGCTCCTGTGTACCACGTGGCTTAGCATTGTATGGGGCTGAGCATTGCCCTTTGACTGAAGTGATTGTGAGTATACTGCAAATAAGGAACTAAAATAAAATTGCTGGCTCTTGCCCAAATAGTATTGCTCAGAATCCACTCCAGGACATCTTAATTGTTTAACTGTGTACTCTGTCAGCTGAACAATCTATATTTGAGAGGCAGTCGTGATTCAGTCTGCTGTTCTTCTTTGTAGGACAAAAATGGGTTGCGTAAAGCTGATGCTGATAGATTCAAAGTTTGGACTCTGAATTGTTCTTTTCTGGTATCCTAATACTTATAAGACAAGAAAGGCAGTGAAATTTGGGGCAAGCAGATGAATACAGGGGAAGTACTCTTGACGAAGCACTGAACAAGGTGTTTACCTGTGGGGTTATTTGGTTTTCTTTTCGTGTCATCATTTCCCCTTCCTTCCCCTTTCCTGCCATTTTCTGAGAGATGATTTAACAGGGTTATAAAGTGACGTTGTCATAACTGGCACTAGAGAGTGTGTGGGTTTAGACTAATGCCAAGCGTATGTGTTTGTCATAGCAACAAAGCATTGGAAAAGGTTCTTCGCTAAGGGGATGGATGGGCACTGGAACGGGCTCCCCAGGGCAGTGGTCACAGCACCAACCCTGCTGGAGTTCAAGAAGTGTTTGGACACGGCTCTCAGACACAGGGGTTGATTTTCGGTTAGTCCTGCGTGGAGCAAGGAGTTGGACTCAGAGCCTTGTGGGTCCCTTCCAGCTCGGGATGTTCTGTCCTATTCTATGCTGTCATTCTCTAAGCAGTGGAGCAGCTAACAGGTCTATATTAAATCACATGAGAGAGCAGGTAGGCTCCGGGTAAAATCACTGCAAGATCTTTCAGAATATCCCTCTGTGACTTACCTGGAAAATACTGAGTTCAATTGGCTTCTCAAACACTGTCCAGATGACACCCTCATGGCAGTCGGGAGTGGTGAGGGAGCCCTCGTACCGATAGTACCTCCCAAGATCATCTTCAGGTGGAATAAGGGAACTCAGTGGCAAAGGGTCCATCTGTGATGTTTTCCCTAGGCAAAGCATGCAGAAATGTTGCTTTTAACACGTGCAGCTGAAGGTATGGTTCACACTTGGCTTCAAATGCGACTGCATAACGCCTGTGTGAAGCCTCATCCCCTGCTCTCTTCCCACACTGACCGGGGCAGCCACGCTGCATTGCTTGTGGAATCCCTAACTACCATCTGCAGGATCACACAGAGCACAGATTCTGAACACCTCTTCTGTTAAAAACATTTTATCTTTGTTAACATGGTCCTCTGCATATTTTTCTTCTCACTTTTCTTCCTTCTGCAGAAGAAGAAATGCTCATTGTGGTGCTTCAGTGTTCTTCATCCGCAAATAGGGAGAACTAGATCTCCTCCTGCCTGCAATGCTCGCAGTACCTGACAGACTAAACTTTATCCTTCAGCTTTGAATTTCCAGTCACAGCTCTGCTACAATTAGAACAGGATTGGATGTTGAATTACTTTGTAGTATGTGTGCTCGAAGTATATATACATTGCTTTAGGAACAGCCCATGTCTTACCTTTGTATTGAATGTTATCTAATTCACTTATTAGAGTTGCGTAGTTTTTATTTTCTTCGTCAACCTGAAATGGAAATATTTTTATTCCACATCGTGTGCTTCTCAGCAACAGGTTATTTTAAACGAACTGTGAATAAAACAGACGAGAACTAGAGAGCTAGCAGCAGCAAACAGAATGTAGGAAAAGTTAAAGGAGTTAAGGGCTGCCACTGCTCTTCTGTAGACGTGTGAAAGGTTTAGGAATAATGTAACATTGACAGAATTAATCACTCAGCCAACTTACCAGTACATTTGAGGTAATGAATTTGACTTTTGGCCACCTACCTTTATAAAGAATGCTAACACGGCTATCCCGTCTGAAATTTTCTTTGCATCCGCTATATCCAAAGCATCTTCTCTTATGTGGACAATGTGAAGCTGTAACAAAATAGTCGAGGGCAATTATTTGTTACTTCAGTGTAGCCTGCCTGCTTCTCTGCACTTATGCTGTAGTGGAACCAGAGCTGCTTTGTTGCCCACAGGCTGGGGAGAGACAGCCCAAGGCTCTGAACCTACCGATCCACTCGTACCAGCACCAGCAACCTGCCTGAACTTGGAGAAAATGTTTCTGTTCTCAGCTGTATAGGTCAATTCATGGGTACAGCCCCAGCAATTGATATATAGTCTGAATAAGCAGCATGAGAGGGTATTCCAGCTGTACAGATTTCAAAATATTCCAAAAGGTTCTAAAATGGCAAATTTGTTCTCTCTTCTGTGCCTTTGCTGTATGAACCCAATAGGTTGTCCTGTGTGCTCTGATTAGTAAGCCATGTGTCAGTTCTTTATTTCCACCGTTGGGCATTCATAGGAGACCTGACCCATGCTTTTCTTCCTATAATATCTTAAAAATACAGAGGTAGAGCTCTTGAATTATGGCCAAAACCCATGGACAGTGCCACCTACCTCCATAGCTTGTTTTTCTCCATCTATGCTGTGCTCTGACCCAGGAAGGTAATGCGGCGCGTCTTGGACTCCCCAGTGGAAATGAAATTCTATTGCTTTGTATTTTCTTCTCAGACCTCCACCTCCAATTTTAGGGGATGTGCCCAATGTTACTTTAACTGGAGAAAACAAATAAATAGTTTAAAAATATATTCAAGTCATACATTACTTGACGAAAGAGATGCCCGTTCCTGTGATATTTTCTATCTGTAAACCACCATCATGTGTGAAGTACGTCATATGCTTGAGACATCTGGGCTGTGCTTAAAGATACGACTTACTAAGTTCTCTACATTAAGTCCAGTACTTTTTTTTCCTTTTCTTTTTCCCCTCCAGGGGAGATTATTTTGACCTGGATTTAAACCCTGGAGATTTCATTTTGGTTCTGAATTCCAAATGAGCTGGAAGCTTCTGTGTCACTTAGTTACTTGACTTCTATATCTGTAAATGCATGTTAACATATCTTTGTTGGATTAGTTTGTTGAGACTGTAAGACCTTTGAGACACTGACCTTTACTGTCTACACATCGGTGAACATAATGATAATCTAATCTCACATAGAGCTTCTAATTGCTGCTGTAATTTAAGCAATAGCATTGTCAGTGTTCCCGTTGTAGCACAGGAATTGGTTGCACTTGAAAGAAATCTAAAAAGCTGAGATGAAAACCCTGATCTTTTTGTGTGTGTTGAGAAGATGAGAGTTCTGACCCATCCTTTAGAATATTGTTTGTGTGTAAAAGACGCTACTTTACACAGTGACTGTGATAAAGAGATTCTAAAACATCATTCCGTAATGCAAAAGTCACTAACCCATATATTAGTGAAAAAGCAGTCATGGATTTTTCTTGTGGTTTGTCAAAATACTGATGCTTTAAACTAGAATCTCTGGTTTTGAAAAATCTATTCAGCCGTCTCTGCACCTACCTCTCAATTTGAAGTTACAAATATATTTAGCACTTGCGACTTTCCATTTTAAGAATTTGGCAGGTGAAACAACGCATCTAAGATTTTAATCATGCCTAAAGATAACTCGTAAAAAAGGACAGCCAGTGTTTTGATGTATGTTGTTGTTGTTTTTAAAGTCATTTAGTGTAATATTGTTGAAGCATCATCATTAATAATGCCTCTAGCAAAGATGAGGCAGTGAGTCAGTGTTGAATGGGTTCACGGGTTTACTGCTCGCTGATTCACTGCTTACTGAATCAGTAAATAGCTGATCAACAACCTCACGTTACGTTACTTCTGCATGTGAAGAAAACAGGTTGAAATCTATAAAGATTTCAGCTAGTTGTTTGAAATATAGGGATACTGTCTTCTTTCTTCCTTTTAAATAGCAGTAGTGGTATCCAACAACTGTCCCGAGACATGGAAGAAATGAATGGAAGGTTCAGAGAGAAGGCACAAGTGCTGTAAGAATGCATTAGACAGTACTTGCCTGTATGTCCGTTATTCTCTATGTTCCATTTGAAAGACCCCTTCACATCATAACCTTCAAAATTCAGTGGCTTCAGGCTCTTGTCATAAATGACATCTTTGGTGACAATATTGATAGGAGACTGATAATTTCCTTTGCAGGTGACATCTACTACCTGCCATTGTCGAGGATCTATTTAAATACAAAGAAAATATGTTGTTGTTTTTGTTGCTTTTTTTTTTAGACTGCAAACCCTTGACAAAGCCAAAAGACCCAACAGATATTATACTCTTGCTTGGGAAAATGAAGATATCTCTGAAAGAAAGGTCTTTGGATAGTGGGAATTTAATAAAGGAACTTTCTTAGCATATAATTGGTGTAGATTTGAAAAATATTAATATGCTTCAAGCATGTTCTTAGTAAGAAAATGTGCACATACAAATGGCTGTAAAATAAAAAGGGAACTATCGGTGAGGTTAGCTGGTTGATCAGAAACTTTCATACCTCTGTCCTTAAGAATCTAAACAGGTGTCTGTACCCAACACGCTGGAATGATTATCTCTGGGTTATGTATTTCTAATTGCAACATCATCCTTCGCTGAAACAAAATGAGTTGGGCAAGCCCTGCTTTTTTTCAAAATACCCCTCTTTAGATATTCTATTTAGCACTTCTGTTTACACACAGTACGGTCGTGCAGAGTTGTATGCGTATTTGCATTATTGCTGTAGAGTCCTTTTACAAAACAGAAGAGTTCAAACACTAACGTGGTTACAGAAAGAAATGGTTTATCAGTACCTTTACACGTGGGCTGTTCCTCCTTCTGCGACTGATAGCACCAGTGGTGTCCAACTGAAAAAAAAATAAATCAGACATTCAAAATTAGATGAGTGAAAACTGCACAGATCGTCCCTCCAGAAAGCAGATGTGAAATGGATTCACACCTTGGGATCCTTAGGGAGTGATGAAGCTGTGATTGGCCATACAGTTTCGTCAACTTTTCGGTTTTGCCTGACCAATTTTATTAGGATAAGAAGTCCCAGTCTCATCTCTTAAATATAAAAACGACAATGGCTGGTAAGAGGTGAGTGCTTCGCTTGTAAATAAATCTTTAACATGTTGCTAGATATTTCTTAGCAATATGGAGCACACCATCCAGTGAGTCCAGCTGGTTTCTAATATCAAATGCTGCAGAAGAGACCATAAAAATCCTGCAGCCAGCAGCTCTGTCCTTCTAGTCTTAAATGAATCACTTTACACCTGATGATACTCCTTCCAAAAAGTGTGCTAGCATGAAGTATGAGAACTCTGGAAGGGTTGTGGTTCTAAATAATTTGTTTTTGAAACCTTAGCTTCAGCAGATCCTTGAGGCAAAAGTTCTGCACCTGAATTTATGCAGTGTTAAAAAATAAAATAAAAAATTCTTATCTGTAGTTGCCCTTGTTTCATTTACTTGGAAATTCACTTCTGTAGGATGATGTGTCTCACTGTTCCACAAACAATTTTAAAGGTATCTTGTGCATTAAGAAGTTTTAAGTCTCATTTTTCGTAAGAAATGAGGAATCCTCATTCTAACACAGCTGTGATCCCACACAGAGGGTTGCAGAATTTTTCAATAGAACACCTTCATCTTGCTTTTTCATTGGCACCAGAAATGTGAAATTCAGAGGGAGAGAGCTGATTTAAATGAACTCTGAGTTGATCTGCTTGGGAAAGTAAGGACTGTTTTGTTTCTAGCAGCGTGTTTCAATGGTTATTTATGACAATAATACATTGTAAATGGATTTTGATGGGAATGGTTCTCTTTGCCTATTCAACTTTGATCAATAACAATTCAAAAGCTATAATAATCATGATTAATGTTATAATTTCTGTTTGTCTGTTATTAGCACATGACATACAATTTAGTAAGTAGGCTAATCAATTTATAGGCATTGTTAAGGAGTCCTACATGTTGTTAGACTGCTAATTACCGTAATCTGTGACCTTTTATAACACATCTGCTAGAAGGCTCATACCTGCTTTTAACACCTTATCTTCACATCAATGGCACAGCAGTGCCATTCTCCTATTTAGTATTTAGAAAAATTATAAATAGAACCGTGATGCAACATGGCTAGCAGTACTAACAAAGACAATCTTGGATGAGCATGTGGCAATTAATTTAATCTTGAAAAAATTGTACTGAGTAAGTTCATCTCTCACAAAAATTAAATTTACGCTGAAAACTACAAATAATGTTGACTCATGTTCTAGTTTAGCAAATGTTTAGTAATATTGAGAAGAACAGCTAACAAGGCATACTGCTACATTCATGCTGTAAGAACTGTTTTGATTTCTACATTGTCGTTCCATTAATATTTTGTCATTATCAAAACATTGGTTTCATCAAAGTTTTGTGGTGTTTTTTTTTTTTTGACACACTTCTAAACATATAAAAAGCTTAACTTCAAAGCTGTCATTTCTAAAATTGATTGTTGCATTTTTTCAGGCCTGTGTACACAAGCCCGTGGCCAAACCTTCAGCGGCACAGAGTGATTTCTTATCTTCACTGGGAAACAGTAAAACCACAAGTTCCAAGCGCAGAGTGTCACCCAGTGCCTTAACCGATATTTTAATCAATAAATGCCTAGCAAATACTGGGTAAGCCAATCTTCACAACGCTTGATTAGATTTCATAAGTGTTAGTGTTTGCATAGACAAATGACTGGAAACAAGTTTATGGACACTGCTTTAGCCCAGTGGCTAGATTGTAAAAGCATATGCATAAGCCTCAATATATGTATATTCATAAGCTTGAACAGTCTCTGCGCCAGCACCCTGTGATCAGGAGTGGGCTTTCTTTGCAGGTTATACGTGCATGAACCTTCAGGGGAAAAAGCCCTGAACTGTGGAAATGACCTGATGTTGAACAAATGTTCAAAGATGGTAGCGTTTATGCAGCACGAGAAGTTAACCACCTGCGAAGATTTTGCCTCAGACTCTTTGGGATGTGAGTTAGACCAGAGAGGAAAATTGCGAGGTGAGAAATCAAGGTCACTTGAGGTATTCCGACCTGCTTACTGTAAATCTCAGAACAAGGTTTACTGTTCTGGGATTGTATACTACTTGTACAATGAATTAGATATCAAAGCACTGCTGCAGTGCAAATTAAAGTTTATGGTCAATATGATTCACAGTTAGGAGTAAGTGCAGCAAGTACATTGTTTGTTGGGTGCAAGGCTGTGAAGCTTTTAGGCTGAGTGTGGAAGCATGAAAATTAAAGAAGCCCAAGGGAAGCTGAGTTATCTTCACTGAGTGAAGATAACTGTTGTCAAGTGGTAGTGTCAGTGGTCCTGACACAGTGCCTCCGTAGCAGAGGAGTGAAAGGGGAGTAGGTTATGGGGCCTTTCATTGCTGAGTCTGCGAAATATCAACGAAATAGAACAGGACATAAATTCAACAATCCTTAAAAAAGAAGTCTTTAAAGCTGTTAAAACTTAAACAATAAGTCAATTAAACATTGCAGAATTCCTGAGCAAATAATGAATTAATGTTTATTGTAATTGAGACTTTTTTGGGTGGTGGTGGTGTAACATTAGAGACCAGGATGTTTGTGTAGATATGGCTTGGGAAAAACCAAACTGCCATACCCTGTGTCACTTACCAGGAAAATTTGTATTTGTATTTTGTTTGACTCAGGTGTGATTCCTCCCTGTGCATACTGACCTTGCATTTACAATGGTCCTTTTTTTCCTCTGGACTTAGTTTCTGAAGCAAGTAGGAAAGATACTTGTCACATCCAGTCAGTTGTCTGTGGTCTGAAGTATGATTATGCCCCAAGGTATGTTGTCTAGTCTAGTTTTAATTGTCTAAGCGGCTCCTGCCACTTCCCGCAGGAGACTTTTCCATAGTCTATTAGACTTCACTGTCAGGAAATGTTTCCTGTTTTATAGCTTACATTTTCCACTTGCTTATCTGCATCCCATCACTCCTAGAAATATCACTGAACCACCCTAAACAATTCTTTTCCCTCCCTGGTGTTTACAACATTCAGATAGTTCCTTCATAATCTGTAATTCCTGTTCTTGCTTCATCCATCCTTTGTCCCATCTCAAGTCAACCTCCCCTTCACCTTTCTGCTGCAAAGTCTTTCCCCTCTCTTTCTCTGAAGGTCCTTTCTTGCATTCCTCTGACCCCCTGCTCTTTCAGTCAAACCTCAGCTCTCCTGTTTCTTTCATGTTGTTTATTTTATTGCCAAGAAGCATGCAGCTGAATGTTGTTGTTTTGTTGTTCGTTTTGTTTTGTGGGTTTCATTTGTGTTTTTGCAGTTGAGTGCTGAAACCATTGCTCTGGTATCAGCTGCCCTTGAGGTTTTACAGCTTACTCTCACAAATTTTATTAGCTTGTGAGTGAAGCCATGAACATCCACACTCTACTGGGGACAGTATTCAATACAAGCCAGGATTTCCAAAAGCTCCTTTGCTTATCGACATTAGGTAGGGACTTTGTTGTTGTTGTCACCAGTGGAAGTAATAAAATACAGTATACGTACACATTCAGTATATGTAATACACCTAGACTTAAAATTGCTGTGTTATCATCCATATCTGAGTCTTGTAATGTATTACTGATTTTTTAATTTAAGTCACAATGCACCTTATAATAGGTGTCACCTTGACTTCGCTGGGTTTTAATTTAGAGCAGGGCTGAACTGGGCTGAAGGCCTCCTCTTCCTTCACAAAGTTCAAGACAGTTAAATTTAGGGAGTCTCTCTTGGCAAGTAAGCCATCCTACTTATCTCTGCTTCTTCCTTGTCAAATTTACAACTGGTTTCCTGACCGAAGCTGTTTCTTGGCACCAGAACAGCTGCAAAACAATACAATTACGTATTGTTTTCATTTTATTGTGAATGTTTTCGATTGTTTTAGCTATCAAGCCTAGCTGGGAAGCCTGGGGGAAAAAATCCTTCAGTTGAGAACTCCCTCTTCTGTTCACTTACGCAGCTGGATGGAGGACAGTGCTTCTGGCTGGAAGCCAGGGTGTTAGTAGTTCGCTAATGTGCTATTGTGTGATCTAGGAAAAGACCCTTAAGCTCTTTGGACCACGGTCAGATTGCCTGAATTCCGTAAAAGTTCCTAAATCTACTTTGTCCTACTTGTCCCCTGCTTACAGCCCTACTTGGACCTGCTGAGCTGCTGCTTGGAAGCCCGCGTGTCCCAGGCAGTGAGACAGGTGGTGCTCAGCATAGCTGAAAATCACCCTTCTTTTGTCCATCTCCAGAAGAGTTACTAAAACAGTTTTTGACCTTCTGAATAAAGTGCTTGGAAATCTAAGAATTTTATATACTGACTGTTCGCTGTTTCTGTTAAACATATTTAATCTCTTAAAGTGTGGATAACCTTTGTGCCACCAATAACAGCCAAAGTACCGAGACAGTAAGAACATCCTCCGTTGCTCTTCAGGTAAAATCTCTCTCTCACTGACTGACTCCTTTGTTTGCCTCTGTAGATCGCATCACGCTCTTTCAGCCACAACCTCTCTGACAATTCTTTGTTTTCTGAGACACACAGCTGATAGTGCTCCCACTGCACTCCTGCTTCTCAGAAAGCCGAGGCTGCCCTGAATGTCAGAGTTCTCACTACTGCTCTCTTGTCCACCTGATCCAAACTCATCCCTAAAGCCTGATGTAAATGCTGGCGTTGCAGTGGAGGGCAAAATGAAAATTACAAACGCTAGTTTTGCATGCGGTGTATTTTTAGCTTTGGTTTGTGTTAGGCTAGTTCTATTTTTAGCTGGCTTTGTGGAGCTTATTATCTTTAGTACAAAAGACTGAGCAACTTAAGAGCAAGTGGAATCTAAGTCTGTCTTCCTAATCAATGGGGTTGCTGAACACAAACTAAACATACATACACCTGTCTATTTATACATTTTTAAGTATTACACATCCTTAGGAAGTGCCGGTCAACCACTTTGACAGGCAAAATCAGTTCCAAATGTTTATCTTTAGGTTTGTAAAAACAAACGTTTGTGATCTATTCACTTTGGACTGGAAATTTCACCTATATTTTATACTGGCATATTTTATCTATACATAAAATATACATATGTGCCTTCCAATCCATTGCAGAGACTTAGTTTTGAAGATAAACTTTATTGTAATAATGGAGCATTACACGTAACTACATCTCTTTTGTGCATGGTGTTTATAACTTGCACATTTATACATAAATCACATGCTCAATGAGGTCTTAGTCTGTTACACACACAAGCTAAAGGAAGAATCTAAAGAGCTTGAGAGGATTCTAGATTTGCTCTATAAACACTTGCAAATTACTTCCTTTGTGTCAAAGAGCGAGGGAAATAATTTCAGCTGTGACCTGTGATACTGTCATAGCCTCTGTCATATATACGTGTCCTCATAAATTTGCTGTATCAAAAAAGGAAGCTGGCTTTTAACAAGAATAGAGTGTCCAGGGCTAAGGTGAATTGCTTCTGTGAGTATTTGCTTTGCCACAGAGGCAGTGTCAAACAAAATTCAATAAATCCCTTTTAAAGTAGTTTAAAAATTTAATTGAAACAAATTACTTTCTGGCTTTACTGTTCTCATTGTAGTCTTCTATGCTGGGCTTGTGATGACTGATCTTATGGCTAGAAAAGTGACTAGTAATCTAATACCAGGCCATTCGATACATTCTGTGTCTTATTAACAAAGCATCTCCTGCAATACCTCAAACGGGAAAAAAACATACCTGCATGGAGACAGACACCTAGCTGAGACCTCACAGCTTGCCTTGGAGGCCAAAAGGTTTGCACTGGTTGCCTGAACAGCTAAGAGGAAGGTACCTCACAGCAGTCCCTGTCTCTGGAAATGCTTGTCTGCTTCCAGTTTTCAAAATCTAAATGTAAGGTCTGTGAGAAGCCATGATTCCACTTCTAAGTATCACCACACAACCTGCATCATATAAAACATATTCCAATTCTTATGCTGATATCTTTTGCTGTAGGAGAAAGAAGAATAATTTGTAAGCTGAGGTAATGTCACTTGCCACCTGTGAATGGCTCCTGTGAATGGCTGCTACCATGTTCCTTTCCTTCCCGTGGAACTGCAGTGAAGAGCAGCAGGAAGGCACCCTGGCTTGAATGCTGGAGAAGGACAAGGTGATGCAGCACACTGCAGTTCTGCATGAGGATCAGCTAAATAGTGAGTTAATATGGTGACAATGTGGCATATTCACTCTGGTCAGGGTTGATCCTTAAATTGAACATTAATTATGTGACTGGGTCCACTTTGTATATAGAAAATTGCCCATTCATTGCATATCACCAGAACCAGGCAGCAAACTAGTGAACAATGTTATTTGGACTTGTAGTTGTGATGCCTTTTGAAGCATCAACCTACTAGAAAGTCTGGATGCTCAAGAACTCCAGCTCCTACTGATGTATGCACAACACAAATAATACAAAGCAGGATTTGTGTCCTGTGGGGTATCAGTCATTGATTGCTACTTGCTACATGCAATCACTCCTCAGCAGTGCTGGCAGTCATGTATGGGGCTGAGGGTCAGTTTTTGTTTTCATATGCAGTGGAGACAGCAGAGGTGATCTTATGTACTTACATGTGTAAGTCTTTAAGAGGATGTCAGGATCTGCAGATTGATTTAAATGACAGCAAGGTAAGACTGAACAATACACACTTCTGAATAACTTCACATGTAGACTAATGAGAAAAGAATCAAAGCATTCCTGTTCTAACACAAATCTGTGCAATGCAGGTATATCTGGATGCCGTACCTGGCTGGCTACAGAAATGTAAAAAGTTAAAAATATTTCAAGGTTTATTCCATATATGGCTTTAATGCTGTCTTGTAGCTGCCTTTCAGGAGTCTTCCAGTAATATGCAATGTTGCTTCTTTGTCCACTGAGCTTAATTCCCTGTCTCCCTAAAACATAACAGGCTGTTACAGCTAATTAAGAGCTGATTTCTTTCTCATATGCTGCTCTGCCACAAATGCTTTTCTGTCTTTTGCTGAATTTTAATGTCAAAGAGAGAATAAGAATGAAATTGCTGCAGTGCTCTACCCCTCTGTGCCTTTATCGTAAGCTATGGAAGGAAATAAGTGTACTCTGAGATTGCTGGATTTGCATCCTTAGATATCCTGGTCAAACAGTTCATGTCCATTCTTCTCTCATCCATAAAACCCCTCCCAATTACAAGCCACATATGACAGTGAGTGTGGTAGTGGATGATCTTATCTGAAGCTACACCTCTGTTGACCATAACAGTCCTTCTTATAGAGCTCATCTGCTAAAATTTAATTCCAGGTTTCGTGCTAAATGGGAAAGTTTGTTAGTAAATATTTTTCAGTTTTGAAGATAGTGAGCACAACATGCTGTTACTGGTTCAGCACAAATGATAGAGCTAGAAAACTCTCTGCCATCTGAAGCCTGCCTGTGCATTTTTTGGTAGCTATGTGGAGAGAGGAGAGCAGAGAGCAGTATTAGTGGGCATCCTTTGCTCTCAGTGCACACTCAGCAACTTGCTAAATGTGACCTCTTGTTTCTTCTTGCATACAGTGGGTCTGATGATGATGGCAAACACGTATATGTATGGACAAGATCAGGCAGACACAGATAAGGCTTTAAAAGTATTTTGGAAGTTTGAATAAGACCAAGGAAGAAAGAGAAGGAAGCCCTAAACAATATATCCTGCATAACAGTCATAAGTTGAGATCAAAAGTCAATCTGTACGGAGATAGAAAGGTGACTAATCTGAGATAATGCCATGCTCCATTCCATTCCTGTTAAAGCAGATTATTTTTCAGTAATGCTTGGAGCTGGAAGTGACTCCACTAAAAAACTTCTAGACAGAAGTATATTACTGTCCTCAGCAATTGCTCTTCTCTGGATGGCACTGGACTGAATTTACCATTAATAAAACCTCTCTCAGAAGGTTTGGCATGATCCTTTTGGAACACTGCAGACATTTCACCTCACTACTGCTTGTCTAATAGCAGTTCCAGAGGGTCATTGATCTCTCAAAGGAATCAAGCAGGCCATTTGAGTTGCATCGATGCCCCGTTAATGGAATATGCTGAGATCCATATAAATCAGTGCATGAGATGCTGAACAGAGTTCCAAGACAGACGGTCTCTCTTCCTGCTGCTGGCTGGTCTCAGAGCAGGTGGCTGCACCAATGCACTTGTTTCCATTTGGTAGCCTAGGGATAATGAGGCTTGCTTCTTTATAAAGCCCTGTAAGGACTATTAGTAATAATTTTTAAACAATAGGTTCTATGGTACTAAGACAGGTCAAGGCTGAGAGCAACTTAAAAGACTGGCAAGTATCTATATTGACTATTTAAGTGTGGTGAATTGGCAGGCTACTCAGAGCAGAAAAAGCAGGCATGCTGCAGATACGTTAAATGAGCTGATAAGTGGGTATCAAAGTAGTTCTGAAAAGTGACAAGATAGAAATGAAATCATTTTTTCCTTTTTATAGAAAAACAGAAACTTATAATAATTTGGGCTGATGCTCAAAGTCATGGGTTTTTAAAATGTCTAGCCTTTAACTTAGTACAATGTTTCCTGTAAAGCTTCTACGATGGGAAAAGGTTTGAAAAGGAAGGTGGGAGGTGAGCAAGTTTCTGGAGTATTAATGACTGTGCTGTTTGCCTCTATACTTAAGGAAGAAAGTGGTCATGGTTAGAAAAAAAATCAATAAGAAATATTGCATGCATTCCCTGTATTACTACTTCTGTTAAAACACTAATTACTAACACTGATTTAATCAAACCTATATAGGTTTTCTAAGTGATCTTTTAGGATCCTGTAATAAATGCCTTAACAGAGCAGTAAATTTAGCTAAGTATTAATTAATCAGTAATCATTTTCTATCAAGCAAGCAATAGTTGTAGACTTTGGAAGAGCAAAGGTTCTTTGTGTTTGTGTGTACCTGTACCACATGTGGGAAGCCTCCAGAGGCAGAACATCTAAAACACACGGACTACAGAAGAGGGGGATATTTGAAATGTAAGGTATGAATCCGGAAAAGGCAAGTTACCGAGTCATGGATATGGAGGATTAGTTAAGAACAGAGAAATAAAATGAGGGAAACACCTCTCTTACCCCAGTGCTTATGCAATGTTCAAGGCACTTTCTGAGCACCTCAAACCTCTGTTACTTTAAGTCTGGCAGCTGAATCTTGAGCTGCCTTAAAACCATGTCCCTTTAACAGGCTCTTGGTGCAGTGCTTCCCTCTGATACCTCTGATAATACTGTATCTCTTTTTTTCCCTTAATGCAGTCGAGTCTATTTTAGTGCAAACAATAGACCCTTCATTACCATTAAGGACTGCAGTGTTTATTTTTAATTTTGAGACTGTGTGCTAATATTCACATAGGAAAGACTATTTATTCAATGTTATAATACTGCTGATCTAATAGAAGCATAAAAATACCTTCTGTGTTTTACAATACTAATTATTGATTGTGATTTAATCTAGTCATCATAAGTGCGTACTGCACTTATGTACATAGTGCACAGAGTGCAAAAATAGATGGATCTGCTGGGCTAATGCAGCAAAAGACATACTGTTCTTTCTCCCTCAGTAGGCAACTATGAGAATTTAATCTTACAAATGGCAAAGCAATACGAGTAGAAATCTAAAACAAGCTATTTGAAATTTTAAGAAGTTTTTGGACAAAAAGAAAATATTTTACTTGTTAATGTCTTGAATTTACATACATAAGTAACCACAGAGATCAAGTCAAACCCCATTGATTTTTATTGGACAAGTAAGCCAACTAGAATCTCTAAAGGTGAAAAAAAAAACACTCATTCATTCATGAGAGAAATCTATATTTGATATTTTCCCACAAATGAGAAAGGCAGAGAAACAAAACATTCGTCATTTTTCATATAGAAGGACTAGAGAGTTTGCCCTGTAGGCACTGACACTCAGAAATAAATCATAAATAAGAGTAACCTTGTTATATGGGGTTAGAAAGAACAGGCAAGGACTTACCTACTGCCTCTGTCTTGAGAATGTGCACAGAGAATAGAACAAGGAACAGCAATTCCATTATCTTTTTTAAATAGGCTCAGTGTTGAAACCAGAATTGATTAGACTTCTTAGTATGTGATCATATTTCTGCTCTCAGTTTTATACTGGAGTAAGTAGTCCTGGACAGACCTGAAAGCCATAGCCAGGAAGGTGAACTCCTCCCCTTTGTAATTTCTCCAGATTTACCCTACTCCTGATTTGCCTAAATTTATTCATTTCTCCAAAATGCATGGCAAAAGGGAAAGGGTTTTCTAGCTCTCAACAACGATTCTGTAATTAATAGCTAATACTTTGCAACCTATGCACATCTAGAAACCTTTTAGTAAAATGTTACATTTTTGTTTACTGGCAGCTTTTTCTCTGACAGCCCACATGACTTTCAGATTAATTCTGAATTTGTACATTCAGGTTTGCATTTTGTTTCAAAAAAAGCTTATGAAACAAACAAACAAATAAAAAATCCTCCCTCCCCTGAAAAACCCTACCCAGCAACCCTCCAAGCCCAGATTGGTGAGACTGAAAAATGGGATTTCTGCGCGCAGTAACAGGAAAGGTTAATTGGGTGGCATGCCAGCACTTCACTTACATACAATTTTGCACTTAGTGAATTAACTGAGATTGCATTCTTTTTCTATTTCCTTCTTTACTCCTTTTCTTATATTTTCTTTTCTCTTCTTTTCTCTTCTTTTTTTTCTTTTCTTTTCCTTTCTTTCCCTATCTTTTTTTTTTTTTTTTTTCCCCTTTAAGCACTTTTTCTCGACTTTTCTGATTCTGGTACTACAGTATAAGGTACAGATAATTTTTTTTTTTCTCTCCCCTTTTCCTATCTGAACACTATAATTCCACATGCCTTATTCACTGCAATTCAGGCTTTATGTTCAACAAACAAAGGTGTGCACAGAAAAGTGCTATGGCTGCTTTTTGTTCTACAGTTTCTGTTATACACACATCTTCTATTTTTCAATCAGGGCTGGATTTTGATACAGCTGAGGAGGAAATACAGCTTCTCCCCTTCCCCCAGATACTTATCCGTGGGCATACAACCCAAATTCTGCACTGGGTGCAAGAAGAGCAGGCTGCTTGACCCAGTGCCTCTCCATGAAGGGGTGTAAATGTTGTGGAGTGGCATTGTGTTGGCTGCACTGAGCAAGCCTGATCCTCCAGCAAAGCCTGGTCTCTGCAGAGGGCTGAACTTAAAAAGGAGCCTAATAAATGCTCATGCCTTTACCAACAGTTGCAGGCTCCCAGGTGAAGGGTATGCCCACTACGGCGCTAGTAGTGGGGTTGCACAGGATCAAGACTGTTATAACAATGGGAAATCTGACAGCTGACTTATGAGCAGGTCTTTATTCATAAAAAGGATGGCTATAAATAACATTCCAACAATGAAGATATGCTGGGCAGTGTTTTTCCATCCTGGATGAGGTAGATTAAAATGTGAACATGCGATGATTTGCCTAGCACATGGGGCTAAGATAAATAGTTACTGCAGTGACAAGAACAATAAGGGAATTTGATGCATTTTTGAACTTCCTAGTTCAGCAATCTCTGTGGAGCTATCTAAGCAAGGTGCATGCTGAGCACGTAGAGAGAAACGGGGGCGTGAACGCGGCAGTGTCAGGTGCCAGCCTTCAAGGGCATGCACAAGACATTTTATTCTTGGGCTTTTTTTTTTTTTTTCCAGGGGTGGTCTTCAGTGAGGGAGCTTAACCAAAGCTCTTGCATGATTTTTTTTCACCCTACCCAGGTTTAGCTGCCTGAAAGCTAAGAGCTTTCTAGAACCCTTCTGTTTAAGGCTGAAATATCTGAGGATTAAACATTTTGATCTTGAAATTCAGGATTCATTCTTTTTTTTTTTTCTTCCCTTTTATAAACCTTCCAGAGTGTCATTGTTAAAGTGGTAATAATTTGCACTGTAGTCATGTTTAATTAAATCTTTAGATTTAATTTGTGCTAGCAAGTGTATTTAGACTCAGTGAAAGACATTCCCTTTCCTTACAAAGTTTATATTCTAAATAAGCAGGACAGACATAAGTTGATCTCCATTTTTAATCTTAAAAATAATTCCCTGACCAGTGCTCGGTTATCAATTCTCACTGGCATCTTTGCACCTATGAATATTTTCGCAAGGAGTTGCAGTGTAGGTGGGTTTTCCACAATGGCCTTTGGACATTGGACCTTAATACATGTGCGGATGTGGGTCAGAGAAGCTGAGAGACAAAGTTTTGAAGGAAGTCTATTACAGATCATTAAACCCAGGGTTGTTATTTATTTTTTGGACCTAATGATTGCAGTTGTTTCTGTAGTTACAGGATAGATAAGAGCAAGAGGCAACGTCAAAAACGGTGCAACCTGCATTTATTTCGTAGCCTAGTTGTGGAGTACAGTAGCAAAGGTTTTGGAGATGTCCCCCTCAGCCTGGTTTCTGAAATGCGTGAGATCTGACCATAGCCTGCTACTACCAAAAAGGTTTTGCAGGACATTCAGAGGGACTGACGTGACATCCAATGAGGCTCACATGTGTCTGAGCCAAATGATCCTACCATGTGCCGAAGGGAGGAAGCCCAGAGCAGCACACAGCCTTCCAGCTGAGCAGCTGCAGTCCCTCTGTGCCCCTGCAGCGCAGACGGGAGGGGATGAGAGCAGGTTGGGTCTGACTCCAGGATCCAAATGCATTAGAGTCCCAGCCACAGTCAAGCTGGTGGCACAGCTTTGTGCCGGGGAGCTGGGCTGACCCGTTGCTCCTAGAAGAAAGATCTAAGGCTTGCCAAGGTGGTTTGAGTCCAAATTTGAGTCCAAATCCTGTTCATAGATGAGCTGACCCAAGAGGAACTGTCCTTGCAGTGGGAGAGGAAGCACTTCCAAGAGATTTAAAACACAGATGAATTTCATGATTAGTGTCTGGGTGACTGGGAAACCTACCCTTCCAAGTGAGAAAACACGCTAAGTACTCTGCATTGGATTGTGTGTTGTAATTTTCTTCGTTAGTTCCTTGACCACTGAACAGGAAATCTGGAATTTCACGAGCAGTAACTGTTGCTGAATCTGAAACATTAAAGTTTCATCTTTCATGTGAAAAACAGGGGTTGGCTAGGCTTCTCCCTGAGTCTGTTCTACTGGGAAACCTTGTTCTGATGTGAGGTAATTTCCAGTAGAGTACTTAGACACGTTTTGGAGTGACTCTTTATTTGGTCTTTGGCTTAGTTCTGGTGCATTAACTGTACAGTTTCAGTCTGTACTCGAGGATTAGGTCCTGTGTTAGGTGATGTCATCATTAATAAAACTGAACTTCTCTCCTTTGCTCAGTATTTCTGATGTAAAGCACTTTATGTGAATGAGTACTTTTCATTTGGTGAGCAGTAAACCACCAGCAGTGTGCAATGCAACATTTGCTAGAATTATGAAGGTGTATTCTGAAGGACGTGTGCCTCTAAGCTGAATATTTAGCTCGGAGGCTACAGCCTACCTAGTTATTTTGCCTGGTTTTGAAGCATGTGCATTTCTAACCTTTGCTTTCTTGTAACAGGATTCATTATTGTGCATCCGTAGGTGTTTAGTTCAGCAGGAAGATGCCATTTATGTGGGCTTCTTCATGTCTAAAGGGATAAGATACGTTCTGACTTCTTCACATATAAAGTAAGGGTAGACGTCTTTGTTTACCATATGACTCAGGTTTCAGATATTTATCAACGTTTGCCTCCTTTAGGCAGCATCATACAAGTTCCTCAAAATTTAAAATAACAGTTCTGCCATGTCAAAGAGAGATTCAGGCTGTGCGTAGATGGGGGGGTGAGGGAGAGATGAAGTTGCAAGGGTGTCCTTGCCACTATTTTGTGGCTTGTAGTTAACATATTGTTACATAGAAGTCTGAAGCCTGATGATTGTCTTCACTTTATGCTCCTGGTGAGGGCCATGAAACATAGCTGGAACATCAGATATAATTCAAAACCTGTGAAGTGAAAATTCCTCAAAGAGAGTGGGTGGCGGAAGAGCGGAGAGCTTTCTGTTTTGAAAACATCTCAGAAAAATCTTGGAAGAAGATCATACATACCATTTGTGTCTTCCTCTCCAAAGAGGAAGTCTTTAATCCACATAAATTAAAACATAAATTGGATAAATAGGATCCCTATTTGTATTACTCCCCTTCCTGAAGGTTCCTTATTTGCAGGCCTCATGATGACCATTGACAAACTGTGTAGATGGATATTCTTGTCTCAAGGCCTTGTCGAAGGTCATGGCAAACAAGAATTATTTTTTCTCAACGCTTTGGCAGCCTGCATTTCACTTGCCAGTTTTGGGTCAGGTTATGTGTTGCCTGCAGCTTGGTGAGTGCTATAGTTGGAGTGCAGGGCAGGTGAGGGGAAAGTCAAACCATTGCCCTTCACAACAAGAAAGGTCTGGTGTGTCGGGCATGGAAGTAGTAATTGATGTGTGGCAGGAAAGAAACTGGAAAATATCCTTTATTAAAATAGCCTTGTTTTTCTTGTATTTACACTGTGTGTATACTACTCTGAAGGTAACACCAAATCAGCTGTAGCTGACTGTGCTATGGAGCTGTCATTTTCATTACATGGATGCAGCTTCTCCTGTAGCGTCACATACAACTCAGGTTTCTTGGGGTGTTATCAGCATAAGGAGCATTGCTGTTGCATGGTGTTAAGGTAAAAGTGTATGTTGTCCAAGGGTTACTGCACACAACTACGAGGCTCTTTTCCTTTGTATCCTGTTTTGAAATCAACTTTGGCATGTTGCAGCTGGGGCCTGTTATTCTGAGAGCTGCTGGACACTTGTGATTCCTGTTGAAGCCCACGCACTGCAGGTTCCGGGCATTTCTGAAGCTGCAAGATGTGTTGTGTGAAGGTAGATTTTCCAGAATGGCTGCTTGAAATGAAGGTCCATTACAAATTCAGTGCCAAGGCTAATCACATCTCTTTCTTGATCTATTCAGCATGTTCAGTGATTATTGTCTTCTCCACAGGCATAATCTTAGGATAATTATTATTGAAGTTATAGATTCTGGGGCAAAAGGAGGTGTAAGTGAGAAAAGTGTATTATTGCTGGGATTTATTTTTTTTTTAGCAAAATAAAGTAATGCCATGTCTCAGTCAGGACAAATATCAAAGCAGTAGTAATTTGGACATTCAGATAAAGAAACATAAAAACAATTATAGTATTAAAAAGAGTGTTGTAGAGGGTGAAAACTAGGTAAATATTAATCAAAGACTTGCCAACAGAAAGGTACAGCCAGTGTTTAAAATCTTAGCCTGAGATCCAGCTCCCTCCATACTGGACTTCTGTTTGATCTTAAGCAAATAATTTGATTGCTCTTTTCCCATCTGTAAAATGTAGATAACACTCTTTCCTCACAGATGTGTCATAAGTGTAAGTACAAAAAGATTATCAAGTTCCCAGAATACGTGATGATAAGAATCACCTTGCATAGACATTGTTATACGTGCAGGTTTGGTGGCACAATAACTCCCTACCTCACACAGCGTTTCACACAGCGTTTGCTTGGAGGTGTAACTATTTTTTATCTGTTTTTGAGAGCTCAGACTGTCTAACAGAGGGCTGAGATTACAAATCTGTGTTGTTTTTTTTGTTTTTGTACTGAAGCATACTGAAAAAGTTATTTCCATAATAATATTTTCTCCATTAATCTAGTAACATTACACTATTTTTATGCAATTAAATTAGGGAATTAGGATTACAAAGCTTTTTGTTAAGAGCTATTTATATCATTCAACCTCAGACCCCCTATCAGTGCACAGAGCCATCAAATACGTAATTGAAAGAGATCAGGGCTGCATGTGGCTTGGTCTGGTGTCCTCTGCTCTCCCTGACAGATATTCATCTGTGCCGTACGTTACTTGCTGCCTCACTTGCTGTTATTAAAAGGAGCTGACTTGTGGTGCCGGCACTGAGAAGGTGACAGAAATAGTAGAGTCCTTGCTCAGCAGCAATCTCACACCAAAGGTGTGGCTGACAAATTTGTATGAGGTGAATTATACAGAATGCTTTTTCTGTGACACTTGAGAAGAATAGTTTATAGGATATTAATAAATCAGCAGACTTGTTTAATCAGTTCCCAGCCCTTATTTCTATATAATCATTCTTTGCACTTCCTTGTGACCATCTGAAATACTGATTATTTACCTGTGTAAAGCATTTCTAATATATGGTAATTGCATGCTAATTGCACACCAACCATGATATATGTTCATAAACTTCAATTTTAATAGAAAAAAATAGTTTTCCATTTAAACCCAGTATTTTTGCACAAATTTCTTATGTTGTAAATTCTGACCGAGCTATTGTGTTGGTCACAGATTTAGTTGGAGAGCTGAGATTGCTGCGATACTGACCAGATGTCACCACTGGATGTGAAAAGCCCATAAGCATAGCTGAGCTCCTGTTTTAGTATCGCAGTATAAAATTATTGCTGATACAAATCAATCCTTTGTTAAAACAACAGTGAGGGGAGAGGGGGGAGCAATAAAGACAACAACAACAAACACAAATCAAACTACCACCACTGACAAAAAACATTTAAATGGAGCCATACGTATTCATTGACCAACTTTGTAAGTGAAATGGCTTCATGTGGATATTTTGAAAAACTGAAAAAACTTGCTTGGATGCCAGGTAGCAGCTAGAGCATGTTGGAAAGGTCTCTGTGTGGGGGTGTTTCAAATCAAACATGGAGTGGCATAGAAAAACATTAGGCAAAAAATCAGCATCTTCTGAGCAGAAAAAATACCCATGCTGTTCCTATTGATACACTGGTGTACTTACTGCTCACCCTAACTGCTGCAGTATTTAAGACTGCCACATCCCCCGTTGTACACTGTAGGTAATTGTTTGGAACAGTAGTGCCCTCTGCTGACTTGGCAGCATGAAACGTATGTCCAAGGAATATTTTTTCTAGTTGCATTTATTTTAAGCTTTGTTTTCAAAAATCATTGACATTTAAAATGACAGAGAAAGGAATGATACAATAATATTATGTTGCTTTGTTAATGTACATTATAGGTTAACTTTAAAAAAGGCAGATGGAAATTGTCCTATAACAAATGAGTATACGTGTTTGTCATTGTCATGCTGTGTTCTCACCCAAGAATTAAGGGGAAAAAATGGCATTTTCAGAACTGCTTAAGCTTCTTAAGTTCCCACTCCAATTATTCTAGCGAAGAGTTAAGCCGTTCTCCTGCATTTGCTTGTTTGAAAATTAAGTTAATTCAACATCTCATTAGGTTTTTCTTTGTTTTTCTCATAGAGCATCAGTACCGCTGATTTACACAAGAAAAGGAAAATATGTACAATTTTAGATACAGTGTGCCAACTTCTGAGTACTCCAGTACTCAGTACTGAGATATTTCTGTAGGCCAAAGCACAAGAACTCCAGTGGCAACAGAGCTTCTTACCTTTTCAGAGCCCCTTTGTAGCGCTGCAGTTCATTGTGTCATTTTGCTTACCAGCTTGGGGTTTGTTTGTAGGCAAGATCTAACCATCCTTAGAAAATTAGTCACCGCTGGTTGCATCAATTTGTACTTGTAAACAAGAGACAGCAAACAACTAAGTTCTGTTACCTTTCAGTTAAGATTTTCAAACCAGCCATACTTCATGTAATTATTAAGCACATAAAATGTGCTGTCTTTAGTCTGTATTAAGAGGGATCTTTCATTATTTTGCAGAGCAACATTTCTAAGAATAAAACTGCAGGTTTTGTGACTAGGGTAGTGACTGAAATAAGAAACCTCTAGCTTAATACCAGTATCTTTTCCGTTGCTTGTGTCCAGTCTGGGCAGGGGCAATTAGAGAGATTAAAACTGGAGATCTATAAACTCCAGAACCAGAGACGCCATTTATTTTAGTGCAAATAAAGCTTAGGTGGTAAGGTGATGCTTTTTCTTCTTATATAGATAGTGAATGCAAAGAACTGAAGAATATTACATTTCTAATCCAGAAAACCTCTTCAACAGATGCTTGACCTTGAGTACTTTATGAGTTGTGTGAAGTCACTAGAGTTGATCTCAATTTAGGCAGGTGCTTAAATCCCTCACTGAACTGGGGTCCAAGTTAGTGACAAAATACCATATTCTTCTTTGTGTGCCATCAGTCACGTACCCTCCACCTAAAAGAAAAATCCTTCTATTTTCTGACTCCAATCTTTATCTGTTTCTATCTAATCTATTAGTGAATTGGAGATGAATCCACATTCACTCAATTTTAGAATCTCTTCAGATTTCTAAACCACTCGTGCGATAATTTGTCTTCACATGAACTGGCCAAATTTTGCTCTTGATAAAGGTTGCTTTAAGCAGATCAGCTTTATAATAGTAAATACATTTTACACTTCAGCCTATCCTAGCAACTTAAGGGTACTTGGCTCTGCTCTGAGTTGGTAACCCAAATATTTAAAAACACAAGTGGTTAAAGATTAATCCACTGTCATGACGATGATGTGGCAACAGAAGCTGTGCTTCAATATTCGTTTTTCGACTGGAGAACAAGGTGGTAGTAATACTCATGTAGTTGCACGGTCTCTTGCCGCATACGGGATGTGTACAGCAGACTTTGTTACTGGTTGAAGGCAGGATTTCCCACCATGACGGGATACTCAAACTGTTCTGCTAACCATACCAAAATTTGGAGTCATTATTTAGTACTTGCACTGGGCATCCCCCAGCTGACCATTAACATAGCTTCTGTGATCTTCAACTGCATAGTCATCATCACCAGAATGGCGACAAAGGATCTGCACAAGCCTATCTCTATACTCTTTTGCAATTTGGCTTTTTCTGATCTCTTCACGAGTTTTTCTGGCTTTTGGATTTCAGTGCTGTTCATCACCAACCCTGACAATACAATCTTTGGATCCAAGGGTATGCTTGCACCTTATTCCTTATATACCACATCGATTTTATCCACCATCTATAACTTGGTAAGCATTGGAATTGAACGCTATCTGGCTGTGGCTGAAAGTATCAGGACAAGGTTTAGGGTTGCTAGAAAGCATTCGATAGCTGTAGTTTTAATTAGCTGGATCCTTGCTTTTTCTTTGGGCTGCTTGCCCTTGATGGGGTGGAACTGCTTGCATATGGGAAGAAATCTCTCAGTCCTCTACAGTCCATTTTGCGTTGACTACCTCATCTTCATCACCATTCCCAATGTTGTGGCGGCTTTTATTGTTCCTCTGTTCACTTACCTCAGAATCATTATCATCCTGAGGAAAAGAAAGCTCAGAATGAAAGCATGTGGACAAGCTACCAGCACCTACAAATCTGCTGAAATCCAGGTGGCCAGAACTAGTATTTTTATATGGCTCCTGGCGTTGGTCTCCTATGCTCCTTTCTTTGCGGGAGTCATATTTGATGCAACAAACCACCAGTGCCCCCTCGATCTCTACCCAAGCGTCTACATCTTCCGAAACTGCACGGCCATGCTGATAACCATGAACTGTTTGGGGAACCCGCTGATATACACCCTGAAAGCCAAAGAGCTGGGAGAGAAACTCAAGTCTCTGAGATGCCTTTCCGCCAACCGGGTGCAAGCCTGCGCCGTGGCCAGTATCTGACGGCGACCAGGACCGGCCTTCAGCACCGCCCGGGGGACAGCGCCGGCGGCCCCGGGCCGGGCCCCGCGGAGGGACCGGGGGGGACCGGGGAGAGCTGAATCCGCCAGCCGCCTTTGGGAGCGGCCCTGTTGTACAGTTATTGTGGGTTCGGGGGCAGTGAAACGGCTGGAAAGCCGTGTGATTTTCCTTCTCGTTTGCAGTCAGGACTGTAGCTTTGACTGCTGGATCTGTGGTTGGGGGCGTTCCGTGCTGTTTTGCTGCTGGCGTTTTATCTGCGGAATCTTATCTGATAGAATTTTATTCTATCTGTATTTGTAGCTGCGTTATGTGACTGTGAGACGTTTGTGCCTACGCTTTTCATATTTCTGCTTATAACTAGAAGTGAATCCGTGGTGTTGAAACATGAGCTGCTCCAGGAGAAAACCTCCCTGGAGTTTTTCAGTATCAGAATTGTAGTGAAGCCTCTTGTACACAACAAAGCAAAATAAAAATGTCAAGGCCGGGCATTTTGTGAAAGAAAGAGGTCTCACCCTCCCTCCTTCTCCAGAAAGGAAATTAGATACTGGGTTATTAATGTGTCAGACCCCAGTGGAGATGAATGCTAGTGGTCGGTGATGGGGATGTTGCCCACAAGGGTCTCGGTGCTCGTTTATCTTCTCTCTGCTCCTACATAGTCACAGATGGGGAAGTCCTGGCTGAGGAGATCCTGGTGCCAGCTGCCTGTGTTTAATTTATGCTCAGGTGTTACTTAGCGGTGCCACAGGGCCACGACAATGGCCTCACCCAGGCACCATGCAACCCCAACCAGCCCTCCCCGTGGAAGTTAGCCTTTTTAGGGGGTTATTTCTTTGTTTGTCATTATTTCAGCACTCCAAGCGTATTGAACAACCCCAACACTCCTCTCCCCAGCGGCTGCGACCAAAAAAAAATAAAAACAAGGCGTTTTGTGTGGAAATAATTAAATAACCCCGCTGTAGGCCCAGGCGCCGCCGCTCGGCGCTGTGCTGGCCGCGCCTGGCGCTGGGCGGGGCTGCGCTGGGCAGGCCGGGCCTGCAGCGGGCCGGGGGCGCCATGCGGGCGGCTCGGAGCTGCGGCGTCTGCGGGGCGGCCGGGGCGGCTCCGTACCGGTGTCCGCGCTGCTCTGAGGCTTAGTGAGAGGGGGAGCGGGTTGGGGTGGTGGGAGCCGGGTTGGGGTGAGGGGGCCCGCGGCGGCGGCCTCCGCGTGAGGGACGCCGCCGGGCCCTGATGGTCAGCCGTGTGCCCGCAGCTGCTCGGTGCCGTGCTGCAGGGCGCACCGCGCCCGCTGCCGCCGTGACGGGGATGGGATCGCCGCCGGGAGCGGGACCGCGGCGCTGTCGGAGCCGGTCAGGGCGGCGGAGGGGCTGGCAGAGCCCCGAGGGGCGGGGCGGGCCGGGCAGCGCGCAGGTACGGGGCTGAGGGGGGGGTCACGGGGGTGGGTGAGGGGTTATTGGGGCAGGGTACCCCCGCCCCGGTTCTCCTTGCCGCCCCTAGGCAGCCCCTGGTCGGTAGCGGACATCCTGGCGGAGGACGACGAGCAGGACCGCGTGCCGCTGCAGAAGCTCAAGCTGCTGGGTGAGCCTGAGGGGTCGGGGTGTGTGGGCGCCTGCCGTGACAGCTGGGGTGGTGTTACTGCGACGCTGTGCTTCGTCCTGGTTGTGCAGCTCACCTTGAAGCTTCCCGTGTCACATACCTGGCCTTTTGCCACCCCTCCTTGAGAACTTACCCTCAAAGTAAAAATGTTCTAAGCATTTGTAACTGCTCAGGATTCGGTGCCCTAAACAACATTTGTAACTGCTCAGGATTAGCTCTCTTTATCTGTTTTTCTTTGAAGGAGAATCTGAAGAACTGAGAGGCTTGCTCCTGAATCCACACCTCCGGCAGCTGCTGCTGACGATTGATGAAGCGGAAGAGAAGAGCTCCCTCATGAAAAAATACATGCAGGAGCCGTTATTTGTTGAGTTTGCAGACTGCTGCTTGAGAATTGTTGAACCCCCAGAGAAGGAGAACATTCTTCCTGAGTGAGCTACCTTGGGAACGTTTTGTTTTCCTTGAGTTTTTCCTCCGACAGAAGAGATCTTACTGCACCCCTCTGCTACTCTGGTGCACCATTGTGGGTATTGCCTCTGGGTTTGGTCACACTTCAGTCATGGATATCAGGACTCAAATTTTTAATTTAGAGTTGATAAACAGTGATACAGCATTGGAGAGATTTCTAGATACTAGGAAGTAAATTTGATATTATGTGGACTTGCAATCTTTTGGTACACAAATCCTGTCAACCATGGGAAGCGCTGCTTCCCAATACAATTATATTAAATATGTCAGCATTTCTCTTAATCCACAAACTGTTCTGAAATGTTTTTGTTACCTTTGTTATGGATGGTCAGAAACCTTCACAAGATACTTAAGAGTTTTATTTAAAAGTGGCCTACACAGAAGAGCTGAATGTTTTCAAGACCATGTACGCAACAAAAAGATGGTATGGGCACCCCTCAGGAGAACTTTGGCCCCTCAGCTATGGCTAGGTAGTGCTAGAAACACATGGCACTTGTGAGATCACACATATTTTGGTCCTGTAGATAAAAAGCAACAGTCCAGTGTTGCTTTTCCCTGAGACATCTGCCTTTAGTGTTACAGGTGACTGCTACTTCCTCAGTCACAGGTTACTGAACGCTTGCGATCGGTCTGACTAGCTGTGCCTCTCAGTGAGAATCCAGCACGCATCGGAAAGGTTTGCCTTTTTTTGCCATCTCATTACCAGCCACTTGCTCTGCCCCTGTAGTGCCAGATTTCTGTTCAAGTATATACTGTTTAAAGCACTTGATCTAGTTTAATTATGTTGAGTGTTCTCATAGTGCTGTTTCCTCTAATATGTGCGTGTGTGGGAGGAGTATCCCCATGCGTTCTAAATTTGTAGTATATTATATGTACAATGCATCGCTATAGAAAGCTCTGAGGTAGCAGCAGATACGGACGTTGAGTAATTTGAAAGCAGCAGCCTGCAGCAGTCCTTCCCTGAACGAAAAGGTTTGGTATGTGCAGATGGTCCAAAACTTAGGTTGGAAGGAGTCGTTTTCTGTCCAATAAAATCTGGTTAAATCCAGTGACAGAATAGGCAGCTGTATGGGGGCTGACATTTGCGTAATGCAGGGGAGACTTCTTACAGTGAAACTTGACAGAGCCCTAGAAGGAAAAGAGGTGGAGAGGTCAATTGATACTTTGCAGGGTTATGAGCTAGTTTGGCTATTCAAACTAATTACTGCCCTAGTACACAAGCAACTGTTGACTATGACTAAGGGTAGCGGAAGACCTGCAGGGGTGTCCTAGTACAAATTGATTTAAGATAAATGATTACTATGTAGAGTACCAGTACCACAACTTGCACTGAAGTTAGCTTAAACTCGCAAGATCTGAGCATTCGGTTGGTACTACGTCTTTCTACTTTTAATTGTGACCATGGACAAGTTATACTCTTGCAAGCATGATTTTAGGCAAGCTCAAAAATTTAACAAACAGGGACAAGATGATCTGTAAATGGAGTGCAACCTTACAGAGAAGCTGGTGTGGGCTGTGGCTGCTTTTAGTAAATGTTTTTTTTAATTTTAATTCTGCATGTGAGTAGGAGGTGAAGTACTTGAGGGTTGTTCCCTGCTTTCTGCCCTGAAAACCCTCCATCCTAATTAGTCTGCGTGCAGTCATCTGCATGGCGATGTTAATACAGAATTACTGGGATAGCCAGCATCTTTTTCCCATATTATGGGTGCATTTTCATGCTGTGTTTTCTCATAGAAATCTAATCCCCCTAAGCAGCAAAAATACATAGTACATAACAGCAGAGCCCACATTTGAATTCTCTCCTGTCTGTTTCTGAAGCAGAGCTTTGATCCTTTTATTCCTGTGACAGATTAACCAGCACTTTCATGCTTAGGTCTCATTAAAGTCCTGTGTCTAGCTTGACCTATTGATGTCAGAATCATGCTTGCATATCTAGCCCAGTGGACAAAGGAAGACTGGAGCCTGATAGCAGACTTACGTCAGTACTGTTACAGGGTCCGGAACTCTTGAGAGCTTAGGTGTGCTGCTGACTTGAGGGTGTGAGGTATGTTACCTGTGGGAGAGCTCTAATGGAAGTAATGCCACAGCCAAGGAAACTGCTTTCCGTCTTGTAGCAGTTGCTCTCCTGAAGTACTTTCAAGCATGCCAGCAGGGACAGGTCTCTCCGGAGTCCCGCTACAGTAACAGGTGCAGCAGCCAGGACGAGGCTAAGAGGCCAGAACTGAATTACTGCAGGTAGAGGCCAAGTTGTTTCCAAAGAGCAAGGTGATTTGGCCGACATTGCTGTAGTGCCAGGAACTGAGAACAGTGGCTTTTCTTCAACTTCATCCAATTCTGCTGCTGCCAAAGCAGCCATTTCTGCCTGATAAAGAAACACAGAACAGTATTCCTAAACAAGATTCTCCAACATCTTGAACAAAATTTAAAACTACAAAGCTAAGAGCCTAAAAAATAGGCCATCATAAAGGATAGGGCACCTTTTGGGATGCTTTCCCATTTTATAAAAATAATTAGGAATGAGTTTATTCTGCAGTCTCTAGCTGCCACCCTGCAAGCATTCATCATCTATACTTCAGCTTGAGAAGTGTTTCTGGAGAATTGTCAGTACTGGTTTTGCACAGTTACTTGACAGTGGTAGATTATTTCTCCAACAGTACAAAGCCTCAGTCACTCAGTTTTAATGCTTTCCTGCACCAACGTACTTACTTTCCATTTCCTCCAGCAACGCTTAATAACATTAGCAGCCCTGCGCATCCTTTGGAAGCGATTCTTGGCTAACCAGGAACGAATAGCTGAAGATTTAATTAAAGAAATGTGAGTACAAAGAATCTCAGCTTCTGTTGCACACAGTGTAAGGGAGAAGTCACTTAAGCTTTCTCCATGCTCACTTAGCATATCCATTCTTCCTCTTTATGTACCCAGTGTGGCTGAAGTGTTACTTGCTGCATTATGCCCAGCCACACCCTTGTCAAATTACCTGCTTGGATGAGGGTTGCAGACCTTCTCTCCTTCTCAAGTTTCTTCTGTTTAAATCTTCTCCAGCAACACTGAATGCAAAATGCTTTCTCGTTTAACACCTCTGCTCGTTTAGCTTCAAGTTGCTCTAGCTGCATTGGGGATACAAGCCTGCAGTTAATAGTCAGGGACAGCTTTCTTAACCCTTCTACAATCATTTGTTATTTTTTGGAAACCTACAAACACATTTCAGTGTCCCAAGACTGCTTATATTTTTCAAGTGACAGCATGTCATTAATGCTTATTAGATATATATAAATTAAAATGAAAAGTGTAAGTATTGGAGAGGGGAAAAAAAGAGTATTGTGAGGGGAAAAAGCAGATGGTCCCAAAGTCACAGTAGCAGCTGGCTTAAAACTAGCTCCACTGAATGGGAGTTCTTTTACGGCTACACCCTTTAGTATGCAAGCTTTGCAGACGTGCCTTCTCTGCGTTTGTCAAAAAGAATTTGCTTAGACCTGTAAGAGTAGTCAAGTGTGTCAGCTGAAGCCAGGGAAAGCTGTAACTGAAACTGAGAGCGCTAGCAGCACTAGGTATGAGTACACTCCAGAACTGTTAGCCAAGAAATAACACACTTACCACAGAATTAGCCATGAATACTTTGGTTTTGCCGCAGTACACTGAAGTGTTATCTGATCTCTTCCCAGTTGGCTCAGCAGCAGTTTGTCCCGCAACAACATTCTGAAGTATCTCAAAAATGACAGAACGTGATGCTTTGTCATCATCTATCACTGCAGTCTTGCCTGCAAATGGAGCATTGAAGAGAAGGTGTTGCAAAACTTGTAAATCAAGAGCAAGTAACTGCCTTTGTACTGACACTTGGCCACGTAGGGGGTATGCACCTACAACAGGAGTGGGGGACATGATGGCTGAGATATTACAAGTTGTAGCTATAAGGGAAAAAATAGCATAGATTTTGCCATACGGCAACAACTAGAAAGGCAGCTCAGTGTGTTTAAACTAGGCTGTAGTTTGGGTGCTCAGGTGTTGTCTTGTTGCCTCCATTGCAGCCTATTCAGACTAGCACAGATAGCGATACTTTGGGGAGATCTAGACAATGAAACATGTACGGGGAGGACTCAGCTGTTCTCACATTGTTTAAAGTATACTACCTGGAAACGTTAGAAAGCAACAGCAATGCAATTTAGAATTGATTTGAGCAGCTCAGTCCTAAGAAAATCTAATGAAATAACCAAAACCCCAAGCTATTAGTGACAAAGAGCAAAAAGCAAGGTGTTAGACTGATAGTGTTAATGTACTGCATGATGCAGGAGTAGAAAACAAATTCTACGCAATTCTACAGCTTTAATAGGGTATCAGAAGCAGCTAAAGAAATTGGGGTCACATACTAAGCAGGAGTTTATTGCAGCAGTAAGAGGTTATTAAAACTGTTTCTAGGACATTTTTTTTTTGCATTACAAGACAAACATGTTATCCAGATTAACCTATTTGGAAATAGAGGTAGACTTAATTCAGACCTGTCCTTGAAAAAGATTGTGTTGCTCAAGGCAATGCTGCATGAGTATTCTGCATGCCCAGTGCCGGAACTTGATGGCCTTTGTATCTTTCCATCCTGGACACTATTTGCTTTCCTGCTGTACTTATTTCTAAGGAGATGAGAGCATTTTAAGGTACTGAAAACAAATATAAACAATTCTTGCTTACAGGAAGACATCTGGTGACTATGAGGCTAGGGCTAGGCTGATAAGGGAACCAAAAGCTTATCCATGTGTTTAGGAAATTGTTTTATTTTGTTTGCAGCTTATAACCTCCTAAAGATAAAAAGAAGTAGTAACCTATCACAATGAGCCATTTCAACTAATGGGTTTCTAATTGATGGAGAAAGATATGGTGTGTAAGTAATTTTCCAGCCTGTACTTCATTACTTCATTCTATTTCAACAAGGTTAACAGATTTCCAGCCATTTTACTTAGCTGAAATAGGCTGGTACTTACTGATCTTGTTTTCTACGTCTACCGGTTACTGAGCAGACCCTAGAAAATGGGATTAATCTGGGAGAGGGAAGGGGTTTGCAGTAACTTGCAATATTAAATGTAGCTACCTGATGAGCTCCTTCTTTGAGGGGCTCATAACAAAGACATTACCTGGTAGATTGGATTATGTTTTTAAAGTCCGTCCTTGTTCTTGTTTAGAAAAAAGAATTGCATATAGAAGTTTGCAAAAGGCAGAAGAAGCAGCAGAATCCAAGTAAGCTAGAAGGTCAGTGTGTTTGGCAAGAAGACAAGGTGGAAAAAAAAAAAAGGAAGAAGGAATATAAGCAAAAAGGTAAGTGGTTTTCAAGTTTACTTAAGAGACAGCTCTAAATCAAATTATATCGGGGGCAACCCCAAACACCACCATAACTAATTTTTCTTGCTGAAGAGGAACACAGAAAAACAGCGATAAGATGAAAGACTTGCTGTCTTAAAAAGAGCGTGCTATTTATATGCATTAGGCAAATTAGAAACTGAAGTCAATTTAGATAATTGAGGAAAATATTTTCAGAATAATGGTCTTGCTAAGTGCTGAATATAATAATTGCATCTGATCTATATAATAGCAACTTGGTGCAGTGATAATTTTATTTTCCAGCAGAAGGATTATCTAAGGAAACGTACCTTTTTTCTTGGCAGTATGATAGTTGCTTTTATGACACACGCTGTTTTTATTGTACCCACGTGATCTTCTCAGTATTTCATAGCGTTCAGTGAAACTTTCAAAAGAGATCCTGATAGACAAAATAGGGTTAATTCTAGGCAAGTATCATTTTTTTTTACTAACTGGTAAATAACCTATCCTTTGAACAGAAAAAATTGCAGAATGGCTTCAAAAACTCAGCTCATAGACCGCAAATAAAGTGATGCCTGTGTAGTCACCAACATGAAAGAAACTATAAACTTGCTGAAGAAATTCAGGAGGCAGTCTGTTGCCCAATAATATCTGATTACTTTTGCTTGTAACAAAGACTGTGCAGGACTTATGCTCGTTTATGATAACAGCAAGCTTCATCCCATCGATGCAGAGCTGTCAATAACATGAATAAATATACTTCTGAATAAGTAATATACCACTAATTGCTATAGAAATTGATTATGCAAGACATTGCCCAAGAAGTTCGGACTTACCTAATAGGGAAGCCTGCTGCGCTGATGGTGATGGCTTCAACTATTCCACATGCCTGAAGCTGGCTGAGAACCTGAGACATAAATTGAGTTGGTTTAGGTAGGCAAACACTGTCTTGTTCTTTGTGGAAGCTGCAGTGAAGGTGTGCACGGGATGTGCTCAACCCAAGCCACATTCAGCTCAGCTTGTGTGTGCCTGGCATGCCTCACCACACCGGCAGTCAGGGAACAAATGGAGGGGTGGTCAAGGTGATTACATGAGTTATGCGTTGTATAACAGCCAGAGCAGGGACAAGGCAGTGCTGATATGGAGGAAAAGTCCTCTTATGCCTTCTCTTGTGGTATCCACATACTGTGCATTGACCAAATGCAAAAGAACACAGAAACCCAGTGTTGGTATTTTAACAGTAGCATGCAATCAGCAAATTCTCGGTGTGTTTAAAATAAATGCAGCACTGCCTCAGCTGTTTATTTTCCCATCAGAGAAGGTTCTCTAGTTATAGCTTTAGCATCTGCCGTTCTTTTCCCAAAGACATGCTTGTCAGCTGATCTCATCTAACTTGGCAGCCCTCCCAGACCAGACACCAGAGGAAGCAAGCAAACTTATTGTGAGTATGCGCTGTGAGGGTATCTGTGTGACCTGGGCAGCCAACAGCCAGATCACCCTTATCTACTTTGCAGACTGCAAAGATAGCACTCCAAATGACCTAGGAGCACTTTGGTAAGAGAACTTCTCACAGAGCAACAAGTAAGTTGCATCTGAACAAGCTGCTGAGCTTACTTGTGCCATTTCAGAGGCATCATCAATGATTCTGAAAGGAAGTTGCAAAGGAGAAAAAGCTCTTTTGAAATGTACTGTTAAAAAAAAAAAAAAGTAAGCTTTGCAAATAAATCAGGATCATCTGAGACCCAATGCAAAGCCTTGCACATTGTCTCTAGGCAGTCATGGACTCAGTGAGAAAACGCTTTTGAAGAATTACCTCTTCTCTTTTAAAAGTCAGTGCCTTGCAGTCAGCATTAGGCTTGATGCATCGGATGTAATGCGGTTTGGTGCTATTCAAGATTTGCATAAGATTTTCAAGTGAACCCTGCAGAAAACAAATACAGGTATAATTAGGGATGCCTCCTCCATAGGTAGTTGAGCTAATCACAGCTCTTCTATAGCAACAAACTGTTGTTTGCAAAAATGGCTCTACAGACTTAGTATTAGCAGAGCTGTTCTTTAAGGACATATAAAGCAAAAATTCCGCTCTATGGATGCTTTAAAAAATTGATGATAGTAAATTCAGAAAGTTTCCAAAACTGTAGCAGGAACTGTAGCTAACCCACCAAGAAGAACAAGTAGGAAGAAGCTTAATAAAAGCAGATGCCCACCTGTTAAAGGAAAAGGTAAGACTGGAGTGAGTTAAAACTAAACCCAGAGAATATCAGAAGCCTGACAGTACTTCAGATTTACAGCCATCTCATTTAATAACATTTACTGATCTTGGTCCAACTATATTGTTTTGTCATCTAGTTATGAAGACAGCAGTAGAAAGTAGAAACATGAATAGAATGTACCTTGAACTTTGACACCACTGTAACAACAGCTGCTCTATTCTGGGTTCTGACATTATTTTGGTTCCTTTCTGTCACAGGAAACAATTTATGGAGCAAAGGGTCCTTAGAATTCTGCAAAACGTGGATGAGTTCTGGTGGAATGGGGTCCTGCAAACACAAACAGGAGTCATTAATGTTTGGCCTTACCCCAAACTGTTCACTGAAAACCAGACCAAGAACATTATCTAATTCTACACGGCCTGAATGGTTTACTTGGAGCAAGGTGAGCAAATTCAGCAAACATTGCTGAATATATCTTTTAGTGATGTTTTAATTTAAAATTCCTTTTGGTCTGCAAGGTTTTGTTTTGTTTTTAAACAGCTGATTCTGAAAACATCTACCTTGTTTTTCTCCACCATTGCTTCCAGCTGATAGCAGACTTTGCCAGCATAATGTGAAATAATGAAGTTAGGCTTCTTGCTAAATTTGTCTCGACTTAAACATTGATTATCAGACAAGGCTTTCTCAATCCGAGTTTGAAACAGGTCAGGGTTAGAGGATCTATTCAAACGGCATTCCTGCATAACAGACAAGACAAAATTGCAGCATTTTGTATTAGTCAAAACCAGCAGTCTTTAATAATTAAAAGTTAAAACACTTTAAGTTAAAATAATAGCCATTTTACTTATAGAATTGCTCTTGATATGTAAGCCCTTTAAATACTGTGGGGAAAAAATGTAATCGAGGCTTCATGTTTGAATCAAAACATCCTGGATCAGTGGAAAAAAAAAAAAAAGACTGAATAGGACAAAGAAATGTCATGATTGTAATGAGCATGTATTTTCAAAAGGTAAGTTCTGCGGAAATTTTGTAGCTGGCAAGTTTCATACTAACTTAGCATTCATGTTTTATTTGGTGGCTTAGGACAGAAGGCAGGCAACTAGGCCAGAAGCACTAGGACTGTAGGTGTGCACTTACCTCATTCAGCAAAGAAAAAATGCTGAGAGGATTGCCCTCGATCAGATCAAGGCAGTTCTGGTTGTCCTGGTAGTTTATGAAAGACCACTGTAGACCTTCAGCTGCATATTCTTCCTGAAGTAAGAGAGAAACTGGATGTTCTGCAGCAGAGGGCACTAGAGCTCAAATAACTACGTTTGTGTTTTTTTTCACAGTTTGATGCAGTTACTGTTTAACAAGTTAATCACAGACTCAGCCTACTTATTCAAAGACCAGTTCATGTTCAGTGGAAATATTAAGAAAAAAAAAATGCTGAGGATATTTTACCCCAAGTAGCTTTTGAATATGTAGCAGCAGATCCTATGGGAAGAGTTTGTTTCATTTGGGAAATTTACAGATTTCAGTGAGACCTGCAAAGCTGCTTTACAAAGTAAACAGGACACGGAGACAAACGGACACTAACAAATCAACACTAAGCCTCTCCTGACTGTACTGGTTTTTCCCTTGAAGTGCAAGGAACACATACAGAATTCCTTAGACTGGGATATAGCCCTAAACCTACCATTGTGTGCCAGACTTTACTAACTTGGCTCCATTTAAACAAAGCCTGATCCAAAAGGAAATGGAGAAAGGCATTAGTTGAAACAATTTGTACAATATTTACGCCGAATTACGGAAAAAACTGTCAGGAGTGCTTAACAAGCAGAAGCCCTGGGCAGTTATTTTAAAAGTCTCCTGCCAAGAGCTTGCTCAGCATAGCCACTAATGGCATTCAAATGGTTTGGGACACAGCCAGATCAAGAGAGGTAAGAGGGCAGGCAGGAATTGGCAGGAGTGCTACACATAGAGGTCGTGAATTAGTTTCAAGGAAAGTAACCGTGTGCTTGAACCTGGTTTCCATCTTCACTGACCATTAACCCCTGGCACACTGATGAAGGTTGGTGGACAAATTAAAAAAAGGGCATATGAAAGCACAAATTATGGGCAAAGAGGTGCTATTGTCCTGGATAAATTGATAAAACTATGCTGTGAGGCAGAAGGTGCCATCATGTTGGTGCCATTAAGAAAACAATTTCCCAGATTCCAGTTAATGGCAAAGATCATTGGGGTAATGCATGTGTAATGTGGAGGAATTCAACCAGGACGGGAGTACATCTATTAGAGAAGCACTCCAGGTCTGGCAGGGGCTTTGTAGCTCTCAGAGCACTCAGATGAGAACCTGAATTAGTGCTTGCCCAGTTAGGTAAGTGACTGTAATGTATTTAGCATGGAGCAGATACCTTCTCTGTTGTGAAACACAAGTCTTGTACTTCCTCATTGAAGAAAAAAGCTGATGTGCAGTGTTTTTGTCCTTAAAGGCACTGGCATGACAACTGCGTTTACGAAGCTGCTCTCCCATGGCAGAAGGCCTCCACAAGGCAGCACATTCTAGTGATATTCACATTACAAGATTCTGCTGGGTTTTCTGTGCTGGCTCTAAGTCCAGGTCTAGAAACTATACTTAGTGAATGGTTATGATGCTGTTTGACATGTGATCTTAGTGGAATATTACCTGTTGTGCTTTCAGATAGTGTGCTACAAAGTGCTGCTGCAGTTTCTCATTGGCATAGTTAATACAAAGCTGTTCCAAGTTGTTTTCAGGAAAGGCTTCAAAACCGTAAACATCCAACAAACCTAGAAAGAATACGGTAAGCTAGTGCATTTAGGTCTCGGAGTAGGTTGAAGGACTTATGGTTACTCAGTTAAACCAGGGATGAATAACCGTACCTATGAAGCTGGTCCACGCTGACGTATCTGCATAAATGCTTTCATTTATGACCAAAACAAGCCATTCAAACAATCTGCAGACAACGACAACTGGATTAGTTGGAAAAGAGCTTGCTTTTCTTACTGACCCAACAAAAAGTTATGACACACTGCCTGGCTGACATTAAACAGCAGTTCTCTGAAAATCTATAAGATACTGCAGTTATGTCAGTATCTGTGACTGAATCAAGGGTGTGTCAGGAGGGAAAGGCAGGATTATACTATTATTGTGTCCAAGCAGAAAGCCAGAGAAACTAAGTCTCCCTGGCCTCCCTGTTCCCTCACAAAAATTAAATGGATTGGCACAGCAGCGTGGCCTTACTTAGCGTAGATCACTTTGGCGAGGCAGTCTCTCCTAGTCTCACATTCCGCTCTTGAGCATGGCTTCTTAAAGACTTGCTGTTGTTTTCCAGCAGTTATTGTTCGAATTCGTAATGATTCCAGTAGCTCCTCAACTGGTATCTTCAGCAAGTCTCCAGTGATCTTCACAAAATCTTATTCAAGCAAAAAAATGTTGGAAGATTATCCAGAGTGTCAAATGAATGCAGCCCCTTTAAAGTTATGGAAGGTCTAGAGATGATACCACAAAATGGCACTTCTGTGAACTCACTAACTTAAACGTGGGATTTTGGATCTTTTTACCCAAATCCGGGAGAAAGTATTCTTTAGAGTACAGCGTGCTTGTTGCCTCACCTTTGATTTTGTCATCTAGTTCACAAGGCTGAGATTCATCCAGTGGATTAGAAAATTGGATATTCCCAAGATGGAGAAGGCCTGACAGTACCTGCAATATAATCAAGCACTGAGTTTTCTAAAACAGAGCTCTTCCTCCAAGGCAGCATCCTCTTAGCCTTGCCCTTGCCACATGAACAGCGCAAGTCAAAACATTTCTACAAACAAAAAAAAAAGCAAGTAGATTCCAAGCTTATACAGTAATTCCTAGTGCTGCACTCTGAAGGAAATTTACAGCTCACAGATGCAGGCTTTTACTTAAAAACCAATATTTGGTTATGCAACATCATGTGTAGCTGCAGGCTCGCCAGGTGGTATTGCTGCATCTAATACCAAACAACCCATGCTCTGGACACTGGTACAGATTTACTTCTGTAGAAATCCCCCACTAAAAAGACATTCTAAACATCATCATCAGCCTCGTGGTGACCATGCATTGTACCTGACCTTGAAAATATTGTTCTGCGTGGAGCGGTCAATGCCCAAGTGAAACATTGCATCCCTGGTCACCTCGAAGCAGTCCTCTGAAAAGCCAAACAGGTGTTATTCAATGAAAGCCATGCACACAGGCATGCAGAACACTCTCCACCACGTCCAGTTTAGCTGGAATTGTCAGAGGAGATCAAGAACGCCAGATGCTCTTTAGGTAAATCCCAAAGGACGAGCTGGAGAACCAAGTCACTGCCTTAACACCGACTCTGTAGGGCTTGGAAGTTAGGCAGCAGGTTGCTGAAGCACATCCAAAGATGAGACAGTTTCTAAGCGTAACCACAGAGTGATGCAAATTTGCGAGGCCAGAAATCACTATTTCAAGTCAGGTGAAAACTATTAACAGTGCAAACTAAAACTTAAAATCAAATCACACTGATGCTGGTGGCTTTGCAAAATGTCTGTTGAGGCCAGACCAGGAGCCTGCTGGCTGATCAACCTGGGTCATGGGGTTTAATGGGACAGACACATTTTCACCTGCCTTCCTTCCAAGTTACAGCTGTTATTAATGGCCAGTCTGTGAAATTGATCTTTACCATCTAAATTTCTTTCAGAATTTGGCAGCCAGCGGTAGTCAGCCCCTTCTGGAAGGTTCCATTCCAGCCTCTCCTCTGCACTGGCACCTTTTGTGATCTGGAGACAGAAAACAAGGTAATGACTGGATTCTGCCTTTGGTATTTACATCTCACAGACAAGGAAGAATAAGGGACTGGGGGTAGGATTTAATTTGGAAGTATGGCAGACAGGTGAACTGTTTGGAAGCTGACAGTGGGTGATTTCATACCCACTGTTTGTCGGAAATATCTAGCAAAATTAATTGAACGCACCTGATAAAAAATATGAAAGTTTCTCTCATTGGGGGCCTGATAGGCAACTCTTGTCTTCTCCAAAAGGAAAGTCTGAATGGAGGCACTACTCAGATGGTGGAATCTAGAGGGGAAGGGGAAAAAAAAGAAACAAAGATTTTAACAAAGTTCCCTCACCATTTGATAGGTGTTCTGTTGTCACAATACAGACTGACTAGGAATGCCCTGCAGTCCACCTTCAGTTTTGTGCAAATTTAATGTAATAGTTTATTCAGAGTTCTTAAACGCATCTCTGTTTTTCCATTTCTCTCTGTTAGACATCAGGATGAGTGCTGTCAGTAAAAAAATAAGAAATAATTATGTAAACTGCCAGTAGATCAAAATATTTTCTAAAGACGTTGAATATTCTCTGGCAGAGTTTAGAAATAGGTTTGTAAAAATTTAAAGAAAGAAGACAGTAGGTAAGCTTTTTAAACAGTAATTATTACCTGTCTAACTGAAGCTGGATATATTTTCCAAAACGGCTACTGTTATTATTCCTCAGGGTACATGCATTTCCTGTGAAATTACCAGTGACACATACAGCATAATCAGAGTGGTTTTACTCTTCCATGCATACATACAGACATTAAGGGAGATTTGTATACAGTTCCAGTATTTGAAGAGTTTGTCTTTTAAGGAGAGGAACAAGAGGTAGCTTAGACTTGTATATTAACAAAGAAAATTCCCACCGTGGCCACTACTTGTCTTTGCTGTTAAAAAAGCTACTTTTACCAAATGCTTCCATGACGGGGTTGGAATCCAACACTCTCTTCTCTATCCTTTCCACAGTTTCATTGTCTTTTGAGGAGGTAACTGAAGCAGCAACAGAAGCATAAAATTTCATAAGGCAGCGAGATGTCCAGGTCTGCAAGAGACAGACTTGACAGTAGGCCTTTGTTTTTACTGTTATTAGTTATGTCAGTTAGTGAAACAGTGCCAGCTTCCGAAAACACAGTAAGCAGCTGGTGGTGATGCTGGAGTGTAACTATGTCAGGTTTATAGCTCTAGTTCAGCAGAAACTTTCTGTGCATATCCTTATGTGCAACAGACACATTTAAATCCTATTGAAGTGCTTTGCTGAACAGCAGTTTTACCGAGATGTAACCATCTGGAAGCTCAGCTAGAATTAATAGCTAGTACCTTAACATGAATTGAATGTAAATGGATTTTGAATCATTAACATTCAGCAAATTGTTTTGTTCTCAGGCTTAAAAATATCCTCAGTTATGTTGCAGAATAGGAATGGATCATTACAGAAGGGCCTAGGATAGGATCTGAAGTCTCCTACCTCTTTTAAGTCTGTATGTAGGGTTTGCTGAGATAATAGCTCCCTATCAGACTAAGCTGAGGCTTCAACTCAGGTGCAATTCCTATCAAATAATTCAAATGTAGTCCTTCCAGAAGTGACAGATGTTACCTAGAGAGTAGTTATATTGAATCTATTTGATTGCAGCAATCACTTAATGCTTTATGCATATTTCAAGAGAATCTTGCTAGAGCAAACTGGCTACATGAAATTTTTTTCCTTCTTCTTTGCTTGCTCACTGAAATACTTTGCACTACAAATCACTACCAAATTTCAGAGCATAAAAAACAATGTCAGGACAATAGAAAAAATTTCCTTACCTTCCCAGCACCACTTTCTCCACTAACAATTATAGACTGGTTTATGGGGTCTATCTGGCTTTGAACATTTCTGTAGGTTTGTTCAGCCACTGCAAAGATGTGAGGTTTTAAATCCTGGCAGTAAAACAGAATATTAATGTTTAAGAGAACAGTAATTACACAGTTCTACAGCAATGGGCAGCAAAGATCTTCACACATTTATCTGAAAATAGTACTGCTCCTTTAGTAGAACTCGTATTTCAGTAGAAATGGGTTTTATCCCTTAGAATTATTTTGCTCATGTAGAGATTTTGAAGAACTTGAAATCTGGGTTCTGCAGGAGGACAATGATTTCAAACATAAGGATTACCTGGGGGCGAACTGCAGCATGGTACTCTCTCATAAGCTCAGGTGAATAGAGGCAGGAGATAGGCTGAAATGGGTTTAAAGCCACCAGGCTACAGCCAGCATTTGTATAAAACAAGTTTACAGTATATCTTGCTTGAAGACATTTCAGAACTGAAAGATACACCTTCTATTAGTGTCTTTTGAAAAGTATATTAAACTCTTCCTGTTCCTATTTGTAACAAAATTCTTCAGAAATGTTATCTATTATGTTTAACAGAATGAGAAGGTGATCAAGAAAGATCTATAGATGTAATATGCATAAAAATGCCTTTAAAAGTTGTCCTTGTTTTTAAAAAGCTTAAGGCACGTTAACTTTTCAATTAATTAAATCCTATGCTTTACAAGGTTTTCCACAGTAAGTCCTAGAAAGCAAAGCCGTTCATTTGCAGAACAGATAGAGGCAGTAATTCCCCATCTACACTAGGAACAGGTCTTAGCTTGTCTCAAAAGGGCTTTAAAAAGTCAAGTTTACTTTTCAAAACTAATTTCATGGGCATATTTTGAATCTAAGTCAGAGCCTTGTTTTCTGATATCTTCAACTAAACCACAACTGCAACCACAAGGTCATCCAAGAGTCCTTTAACAGCATGAAGTCTCAACCCCATGCTACCTGAAGCAACAACACAAATGTGAGTTCTGCAGGCAGAACTTGCTGAGAGATCAGTATGGCTTAACTACAATAACAGTATTGAAAAAGAAAAATTCAACCATGACAAATGTGACTAAGTTAATTTTAATAGCCTTTGAATATTTAACTATTATGTTCATGATAATATGAATGCGGCGAGAACACTAATGATATGTATTGGCAGACACCAGGGAAAGTGACTCCTCAGGAGATGCCTCTTCTGGCTGGCTGCTTACCTGTTGTCATTGTCACCGGATTAACTTTTGTTAGGTCATCAAAAAGATGCAGCTTCTCTTCATCACTGAGAAAAGCTCTAACCTCTTCTTCAAATGATTCACTGAAGTCATTCTGGATGACGGAATCTTCTTTTTGGCCATTTACCTAGAGAGGATGTTAGGTCAGCACCAGTCCAAGGCAGAATATAGCTGGACTTTCACCTCATCCCCTGCAGGTTATAGCTCTTCTACTGCTTCCATATAACAGAAGTTCAGGCTCAGCAGGAATCATAACTTAGTATATTTCAGCTCCTGTTCCTCCCAGTTTGAAAGTAATATCCTCCCCCTGCATCAATCCTTCCCATGGTGTAGTCTGTTTTTAGAAAGTGCTATCTGGCATATGAGAGCTGGCAGGCTGACAACACTGCTAGTAGGTTGAATTCACTGCTGGCAATTCCGGCTGTAAGCAAAGGCACTCGGAAAGAACGTGCCCTTAAACTCACGCTATCCCGCGCTAGCAAATGTCCGGGTCATTCATCAAAGATACACTTGTACAGTGGTCTTAAATGGTGTATTTCTAAGCCCATGAATCTCATGCATTCAATGCAAATGCTGCCTTGGGCAGAGGGAAGCAGGAAGGACTAGCTGCAGAGGCTAAGGCAGAGCTGAAAGCTACTGTGGTCCAACGCAGCAGTAGTTTTCCTAGGAGAGACCTTCATTTTTACAACAGAGATTGAGAGCACCAAATCTGAAGTTCCAGAGTGCATGCACTGCTGCCAGGGGAAAGAAACAGTAGCGTTTTAAGAGGTGAAGACTATTAGGTGAAGATTTGACCCCTTTGAATCACTTAAAGTATTTAAATCTTAGCCTCTGGGCTCTCATGTCCTTGACAGTATTATTTGGAAGGACACATTTGTTGCATAAACGTAATGGAAAACTTAGAAGAGATTTCAGGTCCTGCTTGTTATTTTTGGGCTAGAGGGGAAAAGACGCCAGTCCTGATTTTTACATTCTGGATATTCCTTTACTGTTCCCTTTCTCCTTGACAGGAACTCCTTCAAAGTAACCCTACTCATTTGTATTTAATAGTATAAATATGCAATTCTTTACAAGTTAACCAAGTTAATGAACAGTATCACATTGTTTATGCACAAAAAGTGCATAATTCAGTTAGCAGCATTCTCACTACATGAGCTAAGCTCATTAACGAAGAGGAAAATATAGCATGAAACCCCATTAACATATTTCTGAAAAAAATAAAAATAATTTTAAAAAAACAGCAAGAATAACATAGTTATTTAGGAGCATTATTATCTATTGCAGACAGCATAAGGTATTAATTTCCAGTAACACAAAATTTTACATATCAAGGAAAAAAAAATGCTTAGCAACGTAGTTAAGCTTTGCCATCAAAGTGATTTCTGTCATTCTCCTGTGAATGAGCTTTAGAAGCTCGCTGCTTTCATGAAGATCAGACTCAGCTACGAAATACCCCATGGACAAGATGGGTTTCTGCTAATTGCCCGTTCTTCCTCTGCCTTCTCACGTGCTCACTGTATTATTCTGGCACCGAACAAGTTCTGAAGAAGCCTATTGTGCCGCTGATATTGCAAGACCTGAGAAGGAGCTTCTTTCTGCTCGCCTCCACCCTTTTGCTCAACATCTGTTCATTTGAGAAGAGATCTTGATTGCTTAGCCAGAAGAAAAACAGTATTTGAAAATATGGCTTGTGACAGCTCCACTGCACAGCTCACCCGTTGGTTCGCTCTGCTGAAGAGCTACCCTTAAGGAGATATACTTGGTACGCGTCTTAACGCTTGCCCCATTAATGCCAATGGCACAACAAACATCACTTCTTGGTGTTAGTAACACGGCTCAAAACCACACGGTGAGTACGTCCAGCCGAGCTCCTGAAGTAGGCGTGAATATAAGTTAGCAGTTGCCTAATCTTAACTGCCCGGAAACAAGCCAACAATTCCATCCCTGCAGTAAAAATTGAATTAGCAAACCCCATTCCTGCTTTCCTTTTTACCTGCTTGGGCATCTCGGCGCTTCCCCGGCGCGGCGCTGCGGGTCAGTCCGTCCCGCCCTAGGGCACGCGGGAGCGCTGGGACGTCGGGGCCTTCGCTCTGGGGTCCCCTCACCCAAATCAGACCGAGGAGCCCTTAAATAAAGCAGAGGCGTTGGCACGGAGCAGCTGCGGTCGTGTTTTACTGCGGGAATTCACTGATTTCCCTGGCTGCTCGGCGCGGTATTCGCGGCTGGCTCTGACGGGGGAGGCGCGGGGCGCTGGCGGCGGCCTTGGGCGGGCAGAGCGGGCCCTGCCCGGGGAGAGGGCCGCTCACCGGGACCGAGGGCAGCCGGGACGGCGGGAGGAAGGGCGGCAGGAGGAGGAGGAGGACGAGGAGGAGGAGCCGGAGCCGCGGCGGGGCTACCCCGTGGCGAATCGGGCGCTGCGGATCGGCAGCTGCCGCCCAACGCTGAAAGTGCGGGCGCGGAGCGCGGCCCGAGTTTACCTCAGCGGGAGGAAAGGGTCGGGGCGCTGAGGTGGGGTCTGGGACGGGCTCCCCTCCTTCCCTTCCCTTCCCTTCCCTTCCCTTCCCTTCCCTTCCCTTCCC
>CM021749.1:9556879-9767632 GCA_011075105.1 Heteronetta atricapilla
CCTTCCCTTCCCTTCCCTTCCCTTCCCTTCCCTTCCCTTCCCTTCCCTTCCCTTCCCTTCCCTTCCCTTCCCTTCCCTTCCCTTCCCTTCCCTTCCCTTCCCTCACTGACTCTGTTTCATGCTTCTGATTTCAGCACAAGAAAGAAGGATGTCACAAAAACAGCTGAAGGAAGCCTTTATCAGTAACCTGAACGGAACGAGCTTGCTGGAAGTTTCGCTGGGCTTGCCTCTAGCTCCACTCTGCCTGCTTTGCAGAGGACTCCTCTTGATTTTGTATTACCTGCACAATGGGAAGCCTCTAAGTTCAAGGAAATACAGCCTGCTGCTGGACTTTGTTGTGCTGGTATCTCCTCTCCTGTTCTCCTGTACAGTCCTGTCTCCAATCATCTTTTTTCTGCCAAGCATCATTGCAGCCATCTGTGCAGGAATATTTTCTAAAATATACAGCCAAAGAAAGCATGATACCAGAGCACCTTTCAGGCAAATTGTAAAAGACTTCCAGAAGACGCACTTGGATTCAGACTACATTCCAGCAATAACTGCATTCCGTGTTTATGTCAACGTGCTGACATCGATCAGTATTTTAGCAGTGGATTTCCCGCAGTTCCCAAGGCGATATGCCAAAGCTGAGACCTATGGAACTGGAGTTATGGATTTGGGGGTTGGAGCTTTCATTTTCGGTAATGCTCTTGTTTGTCCTGAAGTTAGACAAAAGTCATATGTGACGCAACCAAAATTTTCCCATCTGGCCAAGCAGGTTTATTCCATCTGGCCGTTGATTTTCCTTGGCATTGGACGACTCCTTAGTGTTAAATCTATCGAGTATCACGAACATACTTCAGAGTACGGAGTGCACTGGAATTTTTTCTTTACCTTAGCATTTGTGAGGCTTGCAGCATCTCTACTTTTAGCCATAATCCCCAAAAATAAATCTTGGATTGTGGCTATGAATCTCGCTGTACTTTATCAGCTTATTCTTAACATTACCTCTCTGAAGACATTTGTCTTGCATGGCAGCAACGGCAAAGATACTAGGGTTGGCTTTTTCAATGCCAACAGGGAAGGCCTGCTCTCTCTCTTTGGATATCTGGCCATATACATGGCAAGCGTGCAAGTAGGGCTCTATCTGATGAAGTGCAGAAACTCAGTCAAAGATTGGATGGAAGCAGTCTGCTTCTTACTGCTGACCGTCCTTGTGCTCTTCGTACTTCTTCACCTGTCACAAGCGCACGCAGACCCCGTGTCCCGCCGGATGGCCAATCTGTCGTACTGCATATGGGTTGTTGCTCACTGCCTGACTTTCTTTGTCTTCTTCGTAGTGACTGATCTCGTGCTGGTGTTCACAAAGCTTCTCGTGAAGGGCTCCAGTGTGCCCTCTTGTTGGGGTGTCGCAAAGCCCCCTAACGCCAGTAAAAAGGATGAAAAGGAGGCTGTGCCTATCGGAAGGGAAAGTGAGCTGTTGCACGCTTGCCTGATTAGCGCTGTTAATAAAAATCAGTTACTGTTTTTCTTGCTAGCAAATGTTATGACTGGTACTGTGAATATAATGATAGATACAATCCACAGCAAGGCTGCATTTACATTATGTATACTGCATTTGTATATGTTTTTTAACTGTTTAATTATTTATACATTGCATGCCAAAAATATAGTATTAAAATATTGGTGATTCCACCCTGTCTTAAGGGGACTAGCTAAACGTTATTTAGTGTTTAATTAAAAATGTATTTTAATGATATGTAAATACAATATTTTATAAGTATTTATAACAGCTTTTTATGACAGTTTTAAATGATTATTTGTATGTATTTATTTATTTTTAGGTTTTGTTTTACCAAATTACACAATCGGTACTGTTACCTGTTGAAGATGTTGCACATTTTCCTGAAAACCTGGTTTCTGAGATCGTTTGCTGAATACTTGTACTGTTTCTATAAACATATATGCAGAAAAGTAACGTTACAGCTAGTGAACTGCGGATTCAAGAGGTATGTTTATATCCAAGTGCTGGTAAGATTAGATAACACTATGTAGAGTAGAAGCCAGATGAAAAGTAAGAAAATGAGTAGTACTTATATATAGACAGACTTAGCTGTGTCAAGATCTAGCTAGTTCAGGCCCTTGCATAAATAATAGATAAGAATAATTCTTTATATAAAATCTATTGGATGAGTGGATAGTTAAAAATGTGTTTTGGCCCCAGTCCTGCAAGGATTTATGCATATGCTTGACTTTGATGGCAGTAATTGTATGTGGAATGTTAATCGTAGACTGAAATCTAAATTAGCCTTTGAATTAAAGCTGAATTTTATTTTCATCCTCAGTGATGAATAAAAATGACGACCCTATCTAAATATGATGCTCTGAATGATAAAGCTCCACTGCTGCTGAATTCATAAAGCAGTTGGTGAAATTTGTGGTGCAGATAATAAGAGCTGCACAGCCTTTCATAAGAAAATACAAAGATCCAAAACTAATTCACCCCCAGCCTGCATCCCAACATGTTGTGACAGCTCATCTTTAGCAACACAGTAGAATATGGTCTTCAACTTTAACGTACTCAAGGCTCACATATTTGTCTATAAAATTGTTTTAAACAGTAGCTCGTTTAATACTGTATTTTGACAGCCAAGCTGCCTTCTAGCGGGAACATTCTGTATGAATTCTTACTAGCAAACAGTGACAAATGGAAAGAAGCATGATGCAGTGGGGCAGGATACCAGCAGAGTATTGGTAAGAGAGGTGCTCAGTTTCTCCATCTATCACAGTCTTCCCATAAACTCAGAGCAGAACACCATTTTTGTTCACTTTCCTAAGTGTGACAGTTCTTCCTGACCTCATTAAGTAGTAGAGAAGAGAAATACATTTAAAGATCACGAGGAATTCAAGAATGGGAGATACAAATACTTCAGAAGCGGAATACGAACTGTAGTTGATGATAGATGTCTAATGTCAGTGGAGTTACAGGAGTGCACATGGGCCATATTTCAATTTTTTCCTTGTCTATTGAATGCAATGAATCATAAAACCTAGGGAGATTAAGCTTCAGATCCCTGAAGGCAGACATGTTGTGGAATATTCTTGAATTTATGGGGTTCTTTCAGGCTTTGGTCAATGGAAAGATGATGACTGAAGGTTATATACTGCGGACATGCTGAGTTTATGCCTGTTTACTTCCAAGTTATAGCCACATAGTCCTCAGAATTAAAGAAAAGCAGCCTGTGTTGTACTGGTTGCAGTTACTACTGCAGACAAATGCAGTTAGCAGGCAACTCTGTCTTACAATTACCGTAGTTTATAGCAGAGTTTCCTGGTAACTGTTTTTCTGGTAATTTATTTTAAAACAGTTCCTAGCCTTGCCTAGGGAAGAAAGGCTTCCATCACAAACTGAATGGCAGTACTCATTTGTGCAAAACTACTCATGGATATTAATTTTTGAACTGTTTGAAGCACAAGACCTGCAACGAGTTCTACCTGCGAGCACAAGTCTATCTGCGTGATTCAGAATTAAGGCGTTAATTGGGTGTGACAAAGCCAAGTTGTGTCTGGACAAGCAGCAAACTCTCTAGACGCCAACTCCATTTCATGAAGCAAAAATTCCGTGGGAGGTTTGCTGTGTCTGTGCAGAGCCCTGCGAGCTGCGTGCAGGTAGCGAGGTGGTTGCAGGACTGGAGCTGTGGTTGTAGCAGCGCTGGCGAGCCGAGGGGCCCATAGCACATGAGTAAAGTGTGAGAACAGCGCAGCACTGCATGGCAGTCTCCCACTTTTAAAGCCATCTGAAGTAAGTTGCTCACCACTGAATTAATGAAGGACAATTAATTCCCATTACTTATTGTCAATAACTAACGTGGCAAATTCTGCCCTGAAGCAACCAGCAGTTATTAATACTGAATGTTTAGGCTATGAATAGATACAGATAATTAACCGTGCTTCTGCAAGAACCACGAAATGCAAGCAAGCGTTCTTTGGTCACAGAATCTCTACAAGAAAAGCACTATCAGTTCAAAAAGATGCAAGAGAAGTTAGCACTGTGATACGCTGGAGACACTTTCTTTATGTACACCTCGGTGCCTGTTAGCTCAGCGGCTGGCAGGGACAAGGGCGCTACATTTGATTTCACAGCTGGGTGTGTTTAGATGAGTAAACTCACAGAGATCTACAGATAGATGTGAAAAAAATCAAAATATGTTACATAATTAGTGAAAATTGAATATATTTCAGCTAGTAAGGCTAAAATGGCTGAACTATAGCATGCCACTGACTTTAATAATTGTAAAGCTGAGGACTGGGTAAACAGAAATTGTTTGCATCTTTGATGCCATAATTCCACTGAATGACCTTTTTGTAGGACTGCGGGATAGAAAAAATGCAGGTGAGTAGAGCTGATTATGTTTGTCCTTAAGCTTGTTATTCCTTAAACAACAGTTAACTCCTTACCACATTTCATTGGGTTTAAGTGTGTCATTTTTTTAAATTCAGCCAGCAGCACACCTTCCTTTCCAACCCAGTCAGGTCTCTTTTGAAGTCAAACATTACAATAAAGATTTCAGCCGGCATCCTATTTCAAAGCTCCCGTCTGAAAGCGCAGGCCTTTCTGCCAGGCACCGAGGCGCTGTCTCTTCCCTGTTCTGTAGGCAGCAAGGAGTTTTCTAGCAGCGTGAAAAACCCTTTTCCATGGAGAAAAGTTACATGAAATTGAATGGTGGTTTCCATGCATCTTTTATTAATGTGTACGTAACCCTGAGCATGCAGGGTGTAGGGTGCTGATGTATGACCCAGCGACATAAGTGGCCCAGGGGCCCATGTGAGCCCATGTCCACCACACACCAAGGTGAGATGCCGTTGCTTGCCACAAAATGTCAGCTTGTTTTGTGTTTTTGGTTAAGACAGCCACGAAAACAGCTGCAACCTGTGCAGCAACACAGCTCCTCATTGCGCTTCCATAAGAGGCAGGTGGTGCCCAAGTCAAAACCATGAACTCCTCCATGAAAACGTTTTTATAACGAAATGAGGAGAAAAATAAAAAGCCTGAGCACCGTCTGTGCCCGCGGTGAGGCCTTTGGCGCTGTCCCCACGCTCAGCATGTGGCTCCGGGCTTGGTCCCTCCTGTGGCACCGGCGGGCTCCGGGCCGAGCCGAGCCGAACCGAATCGAACCGAGCCGCGGGGCTCCTTCACCGGCCCGCCCCCAGCCCCGGCCCCGTTCCTCAGAGCCGTTTGTGATGCGGCCTCCCCCCGGAGCTCCTCAGGAGGCCCCAGCCCGGGGGGGGAGGCGGGAGGTAACGGCCAGGGGGCGACCCCGACACGGAGGGGGGGGGAAGAGGAGGAAGAGGAGGAGGGGGGAGGAAGCAACGGCCGCGGTGTCTCGCGAGAGGAGGGCGGGCCGGGGCGGGCCGGGGCCGGGGCCGCCGCCCGCGGGGAGGGCCCGGGGAGGGGGAGCGGAAGGAGGCGGCCCCGCGGCAGGGCCCGAGGTGGGGCCCGAGGTGTCCGCCCGCCTGTCACGGCCCGCGGCTGGGGGCAGCCGGTAAAGGCCCGGGGGCCGCGGTGGGGCTGAGGGGAGGGAGAGGGAAGGAAGGAGGGGGGTGAGGGAGGGGGAGAGCCTCGGCTCCGAGCCTTCACCGGGCCCCCGCTAGAGCCCGGCGGGCAGAGGGCTGCGGGCTGCCCGCCCCGGCTGCGGCCCCTCCGGCCTTCGGGAGGGAGGGAGGCAGGGAGGCGGCCCCGCTCCGCTGGCGGCGGTGTTGGGTCCCCCCTGCCCTCTGCAGCCACCCCAGGGGCTGCCCGGGCTCTGTCGGGGCTCCTCCGGGGCCGCGTCTCCGCCCGTCCCCGCCGCCTCCCGCCTTCAGCCCGGCCCCGGCCCCCTCCCGGCCGCCCCCAGCCCCGGTCCCGCTGCGAGCTCCGAGCCCGGCTCCGGTGGCCGGGGAGCGGCGGTGTCGGCTCGTTCTCCGTGGTGAATCAGGCGATGGGGTAAAGCAGGCTCGTTTCCCCTGCTGGTGAAAGTGTGCCGGGGAAGCGCGGCGGCGATTTACCTCCGCGGCGTTTTGGCTGCTCGCAGGCTGGAGCTGGGAGGAGGAAGCGGCGGAGATGGCGCGGCTGGTGGCGGTGTGCAGGGACGGCGAGGAGGAGTTCCCCTTCGAGAAGAGGCAGATCCCCCTCTACATCGATGACACCCTCACGGTGAGTGCCGAGCCCCCGGCGGCAGCGGGCCGGGCGTTGCGGTGCCCGGGCGAGGCCTTCACACACGGCCCTCCCGGGGCTGCTCCAGCAATGCTCGGCCCCGGGGTTTTGCAGCTCTTGGGGTGACCGCTGGTGAACGGGGCAACTTTTCTGCCTCCTTCCCAGCCCTAAAAACCTGTAAACAGCACGGGGAGAAAGTTGTCGTGCTGGGCTCTGCACGTAACTCGTTCCGAAGTGACAGGCATGCCTCGGTGCCAGAGCACAAATGTGGGGCAAAGCCATTTTTCATCTCGTGAGGAAAGGAGCCATGTTAACGTTAAAACCCAAGTCCCAGGCTAGGTGATTGTCCTGCCTGTAAGCAGGCAGGGAAAGACCAAAGGTATTTTCAGTAGCTTTACCTTAAAGTCAGTAAGGGGTTACCAGGGGTGTAAGAAACGCTGCCGTGCACGTAGCAACGTGTCTCAGAGACTTTCAATTTCAGCATATTCTTGTGATCTTGAAAACATGAGGATTTTGCCATTTCTAGAAGATTCAGTGGAAAAGCGAACTGAGTGCAACTTAGAGGCCCTCTAGTCAGTCTCTTTTTGTTTCCTTCACGTGTTTGGAGGAAGGATCAGAAATTGCCTAGTAGGTGAGCACAGGGTGCACTCCAGCCAGTTGTCGTTTGTCTGAATTCTTAATGTAAGAAAATACTGGGCTGAAAATAAAACTGGATTTACATAGTATTGCGGGGTATCTTAATCATTCATACGTGAATTCTGTTGTCAGTGGTGCGTCACATGACAGTAACTGCTCTTACTTAAACAATGTCAAATATATATGCTCTAAAATTCTCATCTCATGTTTAAATATGGAAAAATGCCTGGCTTGCTATTTTTTTTCTTAACTTTACCAACTTGATAATGTAATTTCTTCCGTCTTCCAGAGCAAAACATTTTAGCATCTTCAAATGGTCTCTAAACCCTTTGTCATGTTGCTGAAGACTTTATGTCTCAATCGCATCTGGTTCTGCTACATTCACAGAGGAGGTCCTAGCTGTATTTTAGTTTTGGTCGCTGTTAATGATGGCATATTAATAACTCCCCAAAAATCGTCACTGTTTTTTGGCCTCACATAGTCTGTCATCTCTGGCTAACTGTGCTGTACATCAGGCGGTTTTCTCTTGAGTTTTTCAAAGCAGTATCTAGCCCCACTAGAATGGCTTATTAGCTGCAATCCCAGTGTTGTGTAGGAATACCGTAGGGTTTTTGTTTGCATTTGAGAGATTATGAGAGTGCGTGCGAACATTCAGCCATACCAAGCGTGAGACAGGTGACTTCACTTAGGCTGGCCTAAAATTCCATTTGTGCTTCAGTTCCAGAACTTAACTCCCTGCCTGAAACTTTGCACAGCTGCAGTTCGTTGTCATTATCATTTTTTTTTACACCAGAGGCAAGCCATAGTCGTAATTGAAGTGGTCCCAATAGCTGTATGTCAGTTCTGTATCCACCAGGATGAGAGGCATTTATGTAAGTGCAAGTCATCCTCACCATGAAGAAACATTCTAACATCCTTTTTTTTCTTTCCCATTCTGTTACTGTTGTTACAAAGTATTCAGATATGGAGGCTGGTGTACAGATAAGTCTGTAGAAACAGCTGAATGAGCTCTTAGCTTCCTTGTCCTGCAGCCTGCCATGATTTGTTTTTTTAATTCTTAAAGAGAGCTATTGCAAGAGATGCAGTTATTTGAAATGGATGCTGTTGTCTTCTAAATGTAATTGTACGTCTTCAGCATTATCTTAATGCTTATTGAAATCAACTGTTTTGTGTTGATCCTATTTAAAACTTAAAATTAAAAAGTAATGGGATTGCTTCCTTTCTGTGTGTCAGATGGAGGTCTTAGTCTATGCCTTAACTCTAAAAATAGTGAATCGCTGCTTGCAAAACATGGAATGAATGGCTCTCACTGCTCTTAAACTCGTAACGTTGCTTTCTAGTGGCACAGAAGCCTGTTTAGGTGTAGTATGATATCGCTCCTCTAAATGAATTGTTCACTCTTACTTCTGTGTTTCTAAGCTTCAACTATAAATTAAAGGAAATTTAAATATTAACCCTTTTCACTTCTTAAGCAGCTTTCATCATCTCTAGAAGGCATTCCATTTGATGTGGTAGTGTGGAAATCTTTTCTTCCAGCCGGTGGCTTATGTTTAACCAGTTAATAAAATCTCATCAAACAGACACGTGAATTAATTTAATCTTTGATAATTTCACCGTGTTGTACGGTATATCTGTGGGTGTTGTCTGATAGTGGGTGATAAAGGTGAGGGGAAAGAAATGTGCAAATTTTTCTTCTCATTTTGTCATTAGCAGGTAGTGCTTTTACTTTTGCATTTAGCTCATCCACGACCGGAGCATCAAATTAGCCATCGAGGAAACCTGTAATCCTGCAGCCAAACGGTGTGCTCTGCTGCGAAGTGTGTGTCGTTAGGGATGAGGAAAGGGAAGCTGGAAAAGAAATACCTGAGAAGTCAGAATTAGCAGTGGCTGTGGCACTGTTCTGAACAAACACTACTGGGCAGCTATGCTGATGCTCTGATTCTAGCACATGTGAGATCAAAATATTGCTTTGCTTTCTGGCCGTAGAGAATAGATGTTTATTTTGGAGCAGTGTTTAGTGCCTGTAAAAGTAAGCGTATCAATTCTCTGGAGGTAGGCTCTGCAATTACACAGACAACAGGGAATTCTCTCTTTACCAGGCAGTTGAAGGAAGTTAGAGAAGAATGAAAAAAGAGGGAATCGGATAATTTTATTGTGGTGTTGATTGGTATTAGAGTCATTAATCAATGTTGTTATTTTGTCTTTGAGATTTTAAATTGAACTTTCAATATTGATGTTGTTAAATTCTCTGTTCCTTAGTTTGGACAAAAAAGATAACCGAGCCAGTCTTCACTTCTGGTTCTAGTTGGCTTCATTTTTCTCCATGGTTGTTGGATTTTTGACTAAAAGTTATTTCACTGCCTTTTCAAGGAACTGCCCTCTTTGGTTAGTAGTTGGGAAAGAAATATTAATTACTTAATCTCATTGTTCTGTAGGCTTGGCATTTTAACTCTGAGCCCCTTGAGAGCTGCAGTCTCCCAAACAAAATATACCTTGGAGTACCTTGTTAAATTAAGACTGTTTTAAATTAGCCTTTGAAGAAGTAGACTCAGTCATTAAACTGTTGTGACTGGATTTTCTTTTCATAGCTTTATAAACTGTCTTAGGCTGTTGGTCAATTTGTGTTGAAGTACAACTCCTCTTTTAACTGAAAAAAGGTCTCAAGTCCTGCAGATAATGTAACAAACAGCGATGTTTCTTTTAGCAACTTCTGCTCTCTCCTGTATCAGCTGTTCAACATTTTCTCTTTGTAAGCTTTTTCTAGATCATTGTATTAGTGAAAGTAGTTAATTTGCTGAAACATCCACTGTCTTAAACTGTTTTTGTGCCTCTTCGAGCTCTTAATACAGCTGAGCGAGGACTTCTCATCTTATTTCCCCATTCTCCTCAAGAAAGCAAAACAAGGTAATGCTCTGTATTCAACTTTTTCTGAAAACTTTTATTTTTCTCTTTCGCATAGATGGTGATGGAATTTCCTGATAATGTGCTAAACCTTGATGGACATCAGAACAACAATGCACAATTAAAACAATTCATTCAGGTGAGTACATCCCTCTTTTTAAGAAAGATACACGCTAGATCTTGCTTCCTGTAGGATCATGCTCGCTTCTCTAGGAGGCTGTCATTCCTGGAATGACTTAATAAATGACTTGAAAGACACGTTGGCACCTATATGCAGTTATGTATTGGTACCAAAGTACACTGGGTGCATTCATCTTCTGTACTTCATGGCTTTTATACACTGCTGTCTTCCCAGGAGGCAATTGCTGCATATCCAATTAGAGCTGAAAACCGGTCACTGCCGGTTTATGCTTAATGGAAACTACGGTTTCTAACTACATTTTGACTTCTTCCTAAAAAATAAAAATAAATCTTGAACTGCTTATTCAAGTAAGGTGTGTATTGCTTAAGGTCCAGTTGTTATGGCTAGTACCATACCAAGGTAGAATTAATGTGCTACTTTAGAGATTAGATGTAGTTGAACAGTGAGAGACATTTTTTGTGGCGCCCCTGAAACTTATCTGTGAACACTCTGGCAAATAGCTGTAGCACTGTAACACCTGTAGCAAAAAAATTAAATAAATATAGGTTGCCACTTGATGTCGGAAGGAACAAGCCAGTTTGCTGATAGGCAACTTACATTTCTTCACTGTGGGCTGGCAGCAGCAGTTGAGACATATGCTGCCTATGAAGCATGGTTGTGTTGTGAAAATAGCTCATTTCTGCTGTTGCTGTGATTAGTACTATTAATTACAGAAAAGAGGATTATTGCGGAGTGCTATCACTTGTCAGATTATTTAATGAGTCTTCCTTTCAGAGCACAAACATTAAATGTTACCTGATAATAGCTTTACTTTTTATAACATGAATTACTTAAAGTGAAATAAATATTTTTTCACTTTGATCCATGTATTTCTGCATTCCATGTGACCGATTAGTTTGGCTATATGGTGTGGTCTCTTTCCCCACCAGTTGTGACACATCTCTGCCATGTTAGGAGCGTTTACCTGGTGTGATTTGACAGCAGTGTGGCAAAACATTCACTGTATAGATACAGCTCTGTAAGCATATTAGTATTTTCTGTATAACCAGGGGAAAGTGACACAATTCATATACTGACAGCGCTCTGCTTTGACAGATAAAGTTGAGAAGTGCCTGTAGTGCTGATACTCGAAGAGTAGATACGTTGGGTGGTGTGCGAGGAAGGAACGCGCTCAGAGGAACAGACCATCTGTTCCATTTAGCTGTGCTAGTGGAAGTTCAAAGTTGGCGAACTCTGAGCTAGTAATTTAGCAGTTAGAAGAAGAAATAGAAAGGTATGTGCTTTTTGTGTCCATGTGTGCGTGGATATGTTTGACAGAGGAACGAGGAGAAGCTCCTAAAATTGTTTATTGACGTAAGAAATATTAGAAGGTGTTCTCTTTAAAGTTCTATTATTAGCACACATGGAAGTTCACTCCTGAAGTAAAAATGTTTCACCCTGAGTAAGTAATGTGTGCTTTTTTAATTTCAGGTATTAGATTTGTAAAGTGAAATGGCACGCAGCCTTCTAGGGCCAGCATTGCTAAATTGTCTTGGTGCAAACAGATCGAGTTTGGTGTAAATGAGATTTCCATACATGCCAATGAGTGTCCGGGAATTTCTTTTCTATGTGTCAAAGATGAAATGAGAGTGAGTAGAAAATGATGTGCAGAGTTGTGTTTAAGGCGCTTTACTAAAACATCTGAGCTGAGTTGGAGGAAAAAGGCCTCTTTAAAGACAGGGACATGTGCCATTTGCTTGGAAGCAGTATTTTTTGCTGATTTGAGCGACAGGAGACAAAAATACTTATATTTTTTTCTGAGGGCAGGCTGTAAGACTTGAGGTAGAATGGCTCCAATGTTATTAGTGGATGTGGTTTGGTTCATACAGTAAGCATTGCAAGCGATTGGTAGTACCTGAAACTGAGCACTGCATGCAGTTCCCACCTCGAGTGTATTTTGATGAGGAAAGGCTGAACAGTTTGCGGTTTTATTTTTTTATTTCTAATTGTTTCATTTCTTGCTCTCTTTTAGAGGCATAGCATGCTTAAACAGCAGGATCTAAATATTGCCATGATGGTGACATCACGTGAAGTTTTGAGTGCACTTTCTCAGCTGGTCCCGTGTGTTGGCTGTCGTCGTAGTGTGGAGCGTCTGTTTTCTCAGCTTGTTGAGTCTGGAAATCCAGCACTCGAGCCTCTAACAGTAGGGCCAAAGGGTGTTCTTTCTGTAACTCGGAGCTGTATGACTGATGCAAAGAAGCTTTATACACTGTTTTATGTGCATGGGTAAGTGAGACTCACTATTACCTTAGAACTGCTCAGATTATTCTCATCTGAAGAAAAGGAAAGCTAGCTTCTGCACGTGACTTCTTTGCAGCTTTCTTGTTGGAGATGCTAAGCTGTTGCAAGTTTGCATCTGATAGTACATACTTGTATTTTACAACTCTGTTAAATGAGTTGTTTACTAACCTGAAGAAAAACAAACCCAAATGCCTAACCTTTCATACCACCAGTTGTGATGCCATGGTTGCAGCTGGAAGATACAGCTATTAAAATGTTTAGTCATTCCTCTTGGAAGAGGCACTGTGGTTTCTTCATGGTGTCTGGAAGAAGATCGCTTCTTCACCATACTATTTTGCATGTAAAACAGAAACCATAAATAATAAAAATTCTACTCTTGAGTAGAAAGGTAATGCTGAGAAAGTGAAACCCTCTGGGTCTGGCTAGCACAATAAGTAGCCTTGGTCTCAGTGCCATTTGTTTCTCAGCTGTCAACAAACTGATCAGGGGCTGTCCACCACAGTGTGCCTTTACCTTCCACTTGGCTTCAGCCCGTTCTACTTCTCGCTGCAGTTCACAGGCCAGTGGGAAGTAGGAAGGGTTACTGCAGAGCTGGGGATAGTGAGGTTTGGAGGGTGAGGCAGTATAACATGATGAATTCGTAGTTCCCTGCACTTTTGAAATAGGTGTCTGCTCCAAGTCTGTTATTCTTAAAGGGGAGTAACACAATAGCTTGTTACGTGAGTTATCTTTATCTTGATTGCTAGGATTTGTTTGGAATACCTATACTGTATTTTCCATGTGTACTGCAAGATTTTGTGTCATAAGTAAAAATAGGGGACAGGAAGAAAGTTTCAGATTCAATGTTCCTTCCAATGTTTCTGATCTGTGAATCAATCCCTTGGAAATTCCTCTGAATAACCATGTTTTCAGAATACTAAGTTACCTTTTTTCCATAGGTCCAAACTGAATGATATGATCGATGCAATTCCCAAAAGTAAGAAGAACAAAAGATGTCAGTTACACTCTTTGGACACACACAAACCAAAACCTTTGGGGTAAGTTTATGCTTAACGTGCACAATTCAATCTAAAATATTAAAGGAACCGAACTACAGAAACTGATTTCTTAAGCATAGAGATCAATTTATATGCTTTTATCTGTTTTCCAGAGTAATAATTTCCAAATTATTTGGATTATGTTAGATCCAAAAAGTTGCAGGCAAGAGGAGCGGGCACCCAAGAATTGTGGGCAGCACGCCTTACAGGGCATGAACCTTTCTCAGTAGGTTTTCATAAGAAAGCAGTTAGCCCTTCAGTGATAAGACCATGAATCTTACTGCAGTAGGATGTTTAAACTTTTCCACGCTGCCCCTGTTTACACCTCAGTTTTGTCTAATGAACAGTGCTGTGTGGTTTCCTGCCCTCTCAGATGAGTTCTCACTCTCCACAGTGTGAGAGGTGTCCCTGCGCCCTCTGCCAGAGCTCCCTCAGCTGCTTCGTAATGTTTTCATATGAACTTTAAGGCTGTTCTACAAAATCAGCTGTTTCCCCAAATGCGCTTGTTAATTCTAGCTCTTGCATTTTTGATTCTTGGGTTTTGGGTCTTTCATCTGGTGGCGGGCTGTTAGTGTTTTGGGTTGGTTGGTTTCGTTTTTTTCCCCTGCTATAAAAATACCCATGTTTAATTTCAAAACCAGTTGCCAAAAGCAAACTCTGCCATTACAAACCCGTGCTCTCTGATGTGCTTTTCACTTCTCATCTGGAATATATCTTGGAATACAGTCTGCTCAGGGGATGGATGGCTTCTGCACTGTGATACGAATACTGCTCTAGAAAGACATGTTTTTTGTGCTCTGTACAAAAGCGATTAGTCAGCAGTTTTTCTCCCACTGAAGTAAAAGGGTACAAATACATCATTTTGCTCGAGATTATTGACGACTGCACAAGGCATGGTTAACAGAGGGCTTTGTTGTGGTTGGGTGGCAGGTTTGAAACTAAAAATCTATTAAGTGTTTTCTCAAAATGTGACAGCATGTTTTGAATACATCAGTGCAAAAGATGCACGGATGCTTCTGTGTGTTAGTTGTATGGCTTGTGCCAGCTGGCTAACCAAAAAAAACACACCATGTAAATCTGTGGTGGGGGTTTTTTTGTTTGTTTGATCATTGTTGATAGTGTCGTTGAAATGATAGCTGATAAATTTTGCTACTGTGCTTAGTTGGAGTGTTAGAGACCTTCAGTCAGTTGCGTACTGCTTCTGGTTAAGTGTACAACCTGTTCAAGTTTGATCATCAGGTTTCCAGTTACAGAACATACATTTTTCTATGCAGACTTGAGTCTCTTTGGGTTTAGATGAATCTGCTGAGATCAGAGGCATGTGGAATTTGACACTTGATTTTTCACTTGTGCTGTTTGAGGGTGCTAGTAGCTGATCACCATATTCTATTATATTTTGGTGCCAGACCTGTCATATAATTGGTTTAAAGCTTATGTTACACAAGCAAAAGATCACAGGGGTGTATTTTTAAAAAATACAGCAAATTTAAAGCGTTATGGAAGTGTTATTTTTTCAGTTTGTTTTTAGTAAGATTAATATTTTCTGTGCAAGGGCATATATCACAGCACCTGTACTTGCCATTCTGGCAGCACAAAACAGTACTGAAAACGAACGTATAGAGGAAAATGCTGCCTATATTTCCTTAATTCATGCTGGTATAAATCTCCTTAGTATTTTGAGCAGTGGCAGGATAACAGGGAATAAGTGGAAGAGCAATGTTTTAATACACTGCAAGTGAAGCCTTCAGCTTTATCTGGTAACGTGGTACATGGACAATCAGTGTAGTTTGCTAAAGAAACATAACTTGCACTCTGCTTGCTCAGTCGATGTCCATTTGTTGCGCTACAGAAGTGATCAGGGTGTATCAGTACTGATATTTCTCCAAATAAATCTGCTGCCTGGAGTGGAAGCGAATGTGCTAACAGCCTAGACATGGAGGCGTCAAATAGAATTGTCTTACAGAACAAATTCTGTGGATCAATTTGGAGCTTCTACTTGATTCCACTGCAAGAAACTTCTTTAGTGGAGTTGCATCTGTTAGGTGTTTCATATACACGGGGGAAAAAAAAGCTCTTTGAATAGTAATTGTGTTATTATCCAAGTTACTTAACTAGGAATGCCAGCTAATACCACTGGAGAGTGACTTGGCGTTCTGTATTTCAACGTACCTGGTTTATCACTGCTCAGTTCCATTGGGGGCTAAGGAGAGTCTTAACCTCTCATAAATGATCTATTAAATCACTGAGATAATAGCATAAATAAGTACTCTTGATAAACTATTATTAAATCAGAGTACTTCTTCCTCTGTTTTACTGCTCTGTTGTATCCAGCCATGAGCTGAAACAAGAGTGACCATTTTGGTAAAATGTCAAGTGTAGACAAGCCTGTAAGTAAACATGACTTGCTATTTAAAGTTTGCTCTTGGCTCTGTAAGAGTACTTCTAGCATATTTGGTGCTACTTAGTAAAGCTTTTTTTTTTTTTTTAACAAATTTTGGAAGTTTAATTAAGCCTTTTACAGTTTCTCTGTGGTAGTAGATGTGTGGAAGTTTGGGGGTGGTTGTTTTGTTACGTTTTTTTCTCTCCAGTAAGTTGTCATACAAAATGTCATCTACCAGAGGTATTAAAACTTCTATATGATGATACTTAAGCTAATATACTGAAAAACTGCTACTAGCTTTCAGCTATAACTTCAAAAAGTCATCATGAATCTGGGTTTATGAACATGGACAGCAATCTCTGTATATCGTATCTGACTCTTAAATTTTCTGTAATTTAAGGCTTAGCTTATAAAGGAGTCAAGGGAAATCAAGGAACACTGCAGTATTTTCAGAGCATTTGCTTAGGAAAAATAACTAGTTCATAATAGATACGGTACAGGTTTAAAATTTCTTTTACTGTGTGACAGCGAAGGCAGCAGTAGTACAGAGAAATTAAGTGCAGATAAAAGAAATAGTGAAGACAGCAAGAAGGAGGAGAGCAAGTGTAGGATCATTTTCCACTATGGACCTTTCCAGGGAGCGGTCAGGTAAACTAATGATGCTTTATTTTGCTTCTTTGCCAAACTGCTGGCAGGATAATGTAAAGTCTGTTTCTTACTTTTTTTTTTCTGTGTTTTTTTTTGTTTGTTTGTTTTTTCAGGGGTTGTTGGATGGATGTGTGGGAGCTCATGTCCCAGGAATGCAGGGATGAAGTAGTTTTAATTGATTCTAGCTGTCTTTTAGAAACATTAGAAACGTATCTACGAAAACACAGGTATGTTAAAAGAACAAAGGCACACCTTCATTTTGAGAAATACGTGCTGCATTTTCTTGTTAATCAAAATGTGTGTGAAATCTACACAATGTTTAAAGGTTTACAGGCTTCTTCTGACACCCTTCTAAAACTTCAGATCTAAGCTTCATGGTGGTAGAGAACCATGCCAGATTGCATTGTAACAGTTGACAAGACTACAATGTTGAAATGTTTTTGTATTGTTCCTGGTTATAGTTGGAGAATTGCACACACCTCAGATGAAGTTATACCTACTTCTCTTATTTTTATGGTTAAAATTATCTACAACATGATTAATACTGTATGTACTTGTATTTTTTGTTGACCTCTTAATACACATTACGTGAGTCTCATTTGCAACTTGAAATCTTGTAGCAACAGTTAGTATTCTAGCAGCGATTTCAGCATGCACTGACAGATGAATGTTGGTGTGTTTTTTTTATTGTGGTGGGAAGGGATGTAAACTGTTGAAAGACAGTAAGAATTGTAACTCCAGGCAGCTCTACCACCTTTTTTATGTTACTTAAAGGATTTTAATTGATGTGTTTAAAATATGTTTCTGAAGGAATCTTGGATTACTTTCATTGCTGTGTTAATATAGAATAATAGTAATTCCATATAATAGTATAGAACACTAGCAGTGTCAAAGCCATGCATTTTTAATAATACAGAATGTTGAAATTGATGCATTTTATCCCAGAGACTTTCCTTTCTGCAGGAGCTAGTTGGGATGCAATGCAGTGAGTTCCAGAATTACTCGTACACAAGTAGCCTACTCTGATTGGGGTTACGCCTTTTTTAGGCTTTCAGAGAGTATGTGCAATTTCAAAATAATGTCAACTGAACTAATAGATGCAGAATTTTAGGCTTGGTGTTGGATACAAATCACAGTTTTGAAACAGGTGTTTATAACTTACTAGTGCTAGTGTCCTGACATCTCTCTTGCAGGGGAAAAAATAGGCTGCTAACTTATTGTTGTTGCATGTGGATGGTAGCTGCAATGCTGATTAAAAAGTTTGAATTTCCAGTAGTTTCAAGGTTCAGATATAAACTATGGGGGCCCAGATGGGTGCGGGGGTGGTGGTGGTGTGGAAATAACACTTTGGAAACAAAACAACTTTAATCTCCTCTGACATTAAACACGGTGTTGGCAGTGTTCCTGATGCTAACCTACAATAATATTACTGTTTTCTTTCCTTTCACCACAGAAACTAGCCAGTTATCATAGTTCTATCAAACATCAAAATATGTTTGACTTAGTGTTGTCAAGTGACTGGACAAACTAGGGGAGGGAAAAACACTATCCAGAGATGGCATGAAGAGCAAGCTTTTCAAGCTGAAAGCTGAAATGTGAGCAGCTTGTCTGACTTGCATTTTTAGAATAATACAGCAAGATGTTTTGTAGCTTCATGAAGATTACTTTTATAAATCAGTTGTTTTATTTTAATTATAACAGACTTTGTAACTGTACTGTTCTCACGTTAGTTATCTGAGCTATCACGTTTAAGTTGAATACATTGCGTTGTAAATCTTGTTTTGCTATATGTGCAGTAATCTAATAATTCAAAATATGTTTGAAGGTGCTTGTAGTGGAAACCACTCTTACACAGCAGGCAACAGAGAAATCCTTTTTTCTTATTGCTTATCACTCACTTGAGTGTACTTCAAATAATTCCTGTAAAGTAACTTGGAGTGTGTTATTGAGAGGAATTTTTTCCTGGCTTGTACTAACAATTCAGTTTGTTCACTATTAGATTTCTGAGCTCTGAATGAATATGGAACTGCGTATCCATATAGGAATTTCTTCATATTAACATTTAGCTTGATTTATGCCTTGGAGCATGTAATTGTTACCTAGACTTGTATTATACGATAGGTGGTATAATGCATACAGTAAACTTACATGGCTTACATTCGAAGTCTTACTGTTTTACCTTTTGAAGTAACACAAACCTTAGCGTGACCTATTTTAAATATAGCATGCACTGTTAAAGAGCTCAGTGTGTTATAACTTAAGTTTAGCTGCTCTAAATTTCTGCTTGAATAAAAATTCAGTTCTGTTTTGTTCTGTGTTTCAATACAGGTTTTGCACTGACTGCAAAAATAAAGTACTTCGGGCATACAACATTCTTATTGGTGAGCTAGACTGCAGCAAAGAAAAGGGCTACTGTGCTGCACTTTATGAGGGTTTGCGCTGCTGTCCACATGAACGTCATATACATGTATGCTGTGAAACAGACTTCATCGCACACCTATTGGGTCGAGCTGAACCAGAGTTCGCAGGAGGGTATGAGTATGTAATTTGCTAGAGTGGGCTATCTAGCGCTTTGCTTCTTTATTTTATTATTGAACGTATTTTGCAGAAGTGTTTTTTGCCTCCTCGCTGCTTAATGAACTTTTGAATGTGAATACTCGTATTGAAGTCGACTTTCAAGATAGTGCTTCAAAGTAGAGAAGACGTTATAGCGTTTTTAAGTGTGTTTAACTCTGAAGGCAAGACTGAGAACACTTGCTAAATGTCTTCTACTGCATTTGTTCACTCATTAGAACTGCCTGCTTTTCCATTGAAGCGCTCAGAACATGTGAAATAGAAAGAGAACCTTGGTTGAAAGTTTTACTGAATCCAAGCGTTGAACCTAATTTTGTCACCAGTTGTGTTTTGTAGTAATTTCTGAACCTGTTCTTTGCATCTTAAAATCCTTCCAATGAAAAATAGGAATTTGAGCTCTCTATTTTTAGAACTAGATCGTAGCTGTTTGATTAGGAATATCAATACTTCTGTAATGATTTTTCATCTATGAATGGTAGATGTAGATTAATACTGAAATATTTTGTGAGGTAAGTAATGTATAAACTCAGGTTAACTGGCACACAAGAACCTAGGAACCTAAAATACTCGCTATAAACAAACTTACAATTCTAGGAAATAAAAGAATGGCTGCATCTCTGACATTAAAACTCTGCTGAGCCTTCCTAATAGGAGCGAACAAACTCATGGGGGAAGTTGCAGGGTGGAAGGCACAGTGCAGCTTTACAGTACCATGCACAAATTAGCATGTCAGGAATGTAGTTTTGAGCTGGTCCTTTCTATTTTGCATCTGCATGCAGCACAGCAGAACGTGATTTAAAAAAGCTGCTCATGCAAACATATCTCTAGTTGTACATACAGAAAATACCTCATTGAATTGCTTTGATCTTTTGGTAGACTTCCAGCTACTTTAACAATGCTATGCTTTGGTCCAACTCTTCCTTTAGACGGAGAGAAAGGCATGCTAAGACAATAGACATAGCCCAAGAAGAAGTTTTGACCTGCCTGGGCATTCATCTTTATGAAAGATTACACCGAATCTGGCAAAAGTTGCGAGCTGAGGAACAAACGTGGCAGATGCTTTTTTACCTAGGTGTTGATGCTTTACGCAAAAGCTTTGAGGTAAAAATCAATTTATCTAACTTGTATTTGAATCGCTATAGCGACCGTGTATGTTCTCACTGAAGTTATTTTTCTGCTTTCTGTTGACATGGGGCTGGAAGGAGATTTTCAGGAGTGCCCTGCTCAATGCAGGCAACAGTTGTGCAACATCAGTGTGTATCACAGCGGAGTTGCATTCTGTTGTGAAGTGTACTGAAAAATCAAAAAGATTGATTCTTGCTTGTTTTTACTTTCCAAGCTGCACGTTATAATATACTGGATCTCATGTTTTTTTTCTGTCAGAGTGAAATTATTTCTACCTGTTATCACTTAAAGTAGCTCTGGTTACAACAATTTATCTGGCTCATGAATAAAAGTGCTGTATGTGCTTTTGCATTACAACCACAACTGCTAAATGTTGCATGGGGTGTGTTTGTGGGTCCATTCCAGCTATGCTCTGCAATCCTGTAGGATTTTGAACTTCAGACATACTTTAACATACACCAATAGTACCTTCAGTTTCCACTTTGCTATTATGTAGATATCTCTCTCCCCAGCACCTTCATAATGACTTCTTTTTTTATATAAATGTAAAAGCTTGCATTGCGTTAATGGCTATAAATAGATCTAACCTCTTATAAACAGATGGCTGTGGAAAAAGTGCAGGGTATTAGTCGATTGGAACAGCTCTGTGAAGAGTTTTCAGAAGAAGAAAGAGTGCGAGAACTTAAACAAGAGAAGAAGCGCCAAAAACGAAAGAATAGACGGAAAAATAAGTGTGTATGTGAGATCCCTACTCCTTTGCAGGCAACAGAAGAGAAGGAAATAAATCAAGCAAAGGTAAACATCGATAGCTGGGGTTTCTGCTGGCATTAAATAACTGGGTTTTTAATTTGGTGCTTCATTCATCAGCTGACGGTTCCATGTTAGAATTCTTGAAAGGTTTTTTTTACTATATTTCATTTTTGGGAGCTAGTTTTTGATTGCTACTGGAAGCTAATGCTTCACAGATTAGCACAGTCTTCTTTAAGAAGCTTTTTTTTTAATTTTGAAGGTAGAGGGTCAGCTTATGGTAGAATATTTTTGAGCTGTCAGTTCTTAAAGATCACTTAGAATATGGGATTTCAAATGCTAGTTGTAGACAATTACCATTATATTTTTGGGAAGGGGGAAGCTCCTTAAATTGATGAAGCAGCTGCAGTTATTACTCTAAATCTCCTGACTGAACTTATTGGGCTGAGGGTCGTATTCTTGTGAGGAAATTAGTTTGGTTTTTTTTGTCTCGTGTTTCTGAAGAATTGTAAGCAATGCTGTGGCTGTTAATCAGTGTCAGCTGTTCCTTCCTTGTGGAAGGAGTGTCCATGCTAAAGATGCTGGCTGGGCTACTGTCAGTAATTGCAAGTACTGTTTTTCTGTTTCATGTATTGTTTTAAGGAAAATTCGGACTTCACGGAAAGTAGTTGCAAAGCCTGTGGTAACACTGAAGAAGCTAACAATTGTGTAGAAGTAATTGTTACTAATGAAAGCACTTCTTGCACCTGTCCTAGTAGTGGTACCCTATTAGGTTCACCTAAAATAAAGAAAGGTATGTTGAATTCTATTATTTTTTGTTTTTAAAAGTATTTACCATTTGTGGAGAAAATCATGTTCAATTACTTTTAGAAGTAACTTTAAAAAATCTCAGTTACTTTAAAAAATCTCAGTTTCTAGAGGCGTGATTAAAGAGTGTGTAACAGCTGCTGTAGACTGTTGTAACTTTTCTGTTCATCTCAGGTTTATCTCCACAATGTAATGGGAGTGACTGCGGCTATTCATCTAGCATGGAGGGCAGCGAAACAGGATCTCGAGAGGGATCCGATGTGGCCTGCACTGAAGGCATTTGCAACCATGATGAAAATGGTAGGCTTGGGAAGAACTTAATATTGGTTCAGAATTCACAAAACTTGTGTGTATCTGATGAGAAAATACCCTGTCTTTTGCAGGAGATGATTCATGTGTCCATCGCTGTGATGACAAAGAAGAGGATGGGGATAGCTGCGTGGAGTGTTGGGCAAATTCAGAAGAGAATAACACAAAAGGCAAAAACAAAAAGAAGAAAAAGAAAAGTAAAACTTTGAAGTGTGAGAATGAACATGTAAGGATCGCAAGCGAGCTGGAATAGTTATTTAAATGCATATGTTTTAAAGTAGTTACAGAAGTAGCTCAAATTTCAGTTGTGACCAGCGCAGTAAATGGGATAGCAGGGATCTTCTGTTACCTCTCCATCCAACTTTTGAAACTGAGGTCTTTCCTAGAACATGTGGTGGGAGAGAGTCTCCTTTTTTTCCTGTGTTCCTAAGCATGTGTGCTTCTGTGCACTCGCAGTGTATTAATATGCCATTTCCCCCCCAGCTGCATGTATTTCAAAAACAAGAGCAAAGATATATTTTTAAAGTGCTTTTTCTTTCATCTCACCCACCCTCTTGCCTCCCTCCCCTAAGTAAAACTTGAATGGTTCAGACTTAACACCGGCTTTCTCAATTGTAGATGCAGAAACTTGGAAGCTGTATGACAGATCCAGGTAACAGAGAGACCTCAGGAAATATGCACACAGAGTTTCATCGTGACAAGACCAAAGACACACATGCTGAAAGCTGTTGTAGCTCAGAAAAAAGTGTGCAGCAGTTGCCTTGGTTTGAGCATATGAAAAATGTGTCACAGTTTGCAGAACCTACAGAAATGTCACTTGTTCCTGATACTGGAAAAGGTGCCAAGAGCTTAGTGGAGCTTCTTGTAAGTAACCACTTCCGCTGGAATTTTAGGTTGTCACGTACTGCTTTAACTCATTAGGATTGAGGATGGGGTTTAGAACTTCAAATCCCAGTGAAGAACTGTTTCAGCAGATAACATTACCGGAACTTAACTCCTAACTTACTCTATGGGTGTTTAGTTTGTTTACTTTTGCATTTTCTCTGTGAAGTGTGTAACTCAGTTGCTTTGCAGAGGAGGAAAAATCACTGTCACTGGAATGCAAGTGACAAATTGTATTATTTGTTAAAAGGATTGTATCATTCTATCAAATGAAGCATGCGTTTCTGCTGCCTTCGTGCCTTAAATACTGCTTCCCATTACAGGCTCCTTGGACAACTTTCTTCTGTCTGTCTCCCTTTCCTTCCCTATTCCCTTCTCTTCCTTGTTCTTTATTTCTTATTTTTTTTAAGAACAGCAACAAAAAAAACTGTAATAAAAGCCATACGCTTTCAATGGAAATGTGTTAAGACTGAAGATTACTCTGGTAGATTTCATGACTCTATGGGCTGCCTCTTACCCAGAAAAGAGCAGAACACTGAATGAAGTGATGGGATTAGCCAGCTAAGACTTCTTGTGTTGACATGAAGGCTACATCTTTCTTCAGAGCAACCGTAGACGACATGTGCAATTACAGGACAGGTGTACTGTATAGGAAGGGCAATGCTGGAGTTCTGAAATGCCTGTTTTCATTTGTAGGATGAATCTGAATGCACTTCTGATGAGGAAATCTTTATCTCACAAGATGAAATACAGTCATTTATGGCAAACAACAAGTCTTTTTACAGCAATAGAGAACAATACCGACAGCATCTGAAGGAGAAATTTAATAAATACTGCCGCTTAAATGATCACAAGAGGCCCATTTGTAACGGTTGGTTGACAACGGCTGGAGCGAACTAAATACAATAAAATAGCTCTGTCTTTCATTGAAATTCTCAAGATGACTACTGCGCCTTCTCTTTCAAAAACTTAATTTAGTGACTTATGGCAAAATTTTATCTTAAATTAATGTGATTCTTTTCTTTTTTTTGGGGAGGCTGGTGGAGGTGATTTCATTAATTTTGTTCTTTCTTCAGGCTTGTATCTTTAGTTGAATAGCTGTGCAAGCCTCTCTTATAATTTAAGCCATCTCTTTTCATTAAATGTTTCTCTTACTGTGAGACTTACAAAAAGCAAACTAGTGGCAAAGTAATGTTGTACCTATAATTCTGTACAGAATGACAATGAGCTGAATATAAGATTTTACAAAGTAGACATCCATTTGCAAAATGTTTTGGATGTAATATGTTAAAGCGCAATGTGCAAAATTTAAATAAAGAATATTTATTAATATGCATAGTAAAAGTTGGTGTACATGTTCCTGCTTTAAACAGTCTTTCCCAGAGGTTTGAGTCCTTGCTGTTCAGTGCAGAGGGAAAGCTGTTGCTTCAGCCTGTGTAGCTTCTTGGAGCTAATTGTAGGAGGAGGAAACTTGCCTGGGAAAGGCACAGATAGTTCAGTGGCACTCAGGAAAACCAGCCCACCAGGCTGTGTGATTCACCATTGTGTGGTCTAGGGATTGTCAAGTCACTGCCAAACAACGGGCGCTGTACAACGGGCGCTTAATTGGTTGTGTCGTGTGGCACTGCACCCAACCTGGCTGGCACCACTCTGTTAGTGCCTGTTCTGCTTCCAGAGTCGTAGATAATACATGTCGGTGTGGCACCGCGCTGTGCGAAGCTAGCTCAGGTGTCTCCAAACAGCATTGCTCTCTGTTGATGTGCTGTATAAAACCTGATGTTACTGCTGTGCCCAGATCACCACGTTTAGTTGGGTGATGGTGCTGAATTAGTGTGCAGCCTGTGCCATTTTGCAGAACTTAATTTTGGTTTTCATTGCGATGATTACTGATGCTAGTCCGTTACAATGCTGCAGCACTTATTGTCCTTCCACTCTGACAAAGCAGGCTGAAAGCTCTTCTGTGTGAGCCCATCAGAGCATGCTCAAACAAAAAGCAGGTTTCTTAATGAAATAATGAGCTCTGTTAGGAGGCGAGAACATGAGTGCTTTTACACAAATACCCCTTAACCCAAATCTTGTTCTTACCAACGTGGCATCTAATGGAATGACTTGGTTGTAAGAGAATGATTTGGAATGTGGGAGATTAAAAAAAAATAAGGCAATTTAAAACCTCAGCTACTTGCAAACGTTTGCTGTGGTGGCTCAAGCGTTTAAAGATGGGAACTTCCTTTTTCCAAGGTGAGGAAGGGGGGTCCTCATCACGATGGCTGTCTTTAGTCGAGTACACAGTTTGTCAGCTACGATGAAATGCCTTTAACCTCAACGAGCTGAACCAACTATCTGTGTTGTGCTTGTGCTCACACAAAGCCTGGCTTCACGGGCTGCCTGTCCTTGGTGAGCGTGGAAGCTCTGTCATCCCCCGTGGGCTGGTTGTTGCTCTGTGCTTTTCCAGCAGCAGGAGCGATGAAAGGATTTGTTTTAAACGCCACGGCTCCACAGCCCCCTCGAGCAGCTTGGTGCTCACGGTCACAGGCTGGAGGAAAAAAAGCGAGTACCTGTGGCCAGCTCAGCGTTAGCAGTGTCCTAAAGGGGAGAGACGCAAGGTGCTGCTTATCCTTATTATCTTTTACAGAGGCTGAAGAGCCCTCAACACCTGTGTAGGGCTTTTTCAGTCACTTTTAATTAATTAATTAATTAATTAATTTCCAGTGACAGGCTGCATAACCCTCTCAAGGGGGGGTGGCACTTAGGGATGAGACATTTCATAACGCTCTCCTTTGTTCCGCGGGAGCTGACGTGAAGCCACCCAGCAGTGCAGGGCAGGGAGGAAGGGCAAAGGAACCAAGTTCAAAGGCGGCTTTGCCCGCCTGGGAGAACAGCAGGGCTGCTCCGGAGCGGGGGGGCGCCGCCCCAGTTCCGCTCTGCAGCTCCTCCCCCGCCACGCCGCGTTTTTGATGCCCAAAACCTGAAATTCGGCAAATAATTTGCCCGAGAAGCCCTCCGCTCTACGGAGGGGGCGTGGCCTATAGGCGGGGGCGTGGCTTATCGATCAGAGGCGTGGCTTACACCGGGAGGGCGTGGCATAACGAGGGAGGGGCGTGGCCTGCTGGAGGGGGGCGTGCCGGTGGGCGTGGCCGGGCGCGCGGCGGGCGGCGCATTGTGCGCGGCGGCGGGGCCGTGCCGGGCCGGGCCGTGCCGGGCCGTGGCCATGGAGCGCTGGGCCGGGCGCGTGGCGCTGGTCACGGGCGCCTCGGTGGGCATCGGCGCGGCCGTGGCGCGGGCGCTGGTGCAGCACGGCATGAAGGTGGTGGGCTGCGCGCGCAGCGTCGACAAGATCGAGGTACCGGCACCCGGGGGGGGGGCGGCGGCACCGGGCAACCGGGCACCGGGTGGGGGGAGGCCCCCCGAGCTTCCCCTGTGGGTTTCTCGGCCGCAGGAGGCTCCCTGCTGCCCTCCTGTTCCCCACCCGGCTCCGTGCCGGGCACCGCCTAGCGCAGGGCCCGTGGGGGGCGGCTGCCCCGCGAGGCCTCGCCGCCGGGGGGCGTGGGGAGGGGGCTGGGGGCGGTGGGCGAGGGGGGTCCCCGTGGGGAGGCTCTGGGCGCTGCGGGTTGGGGGGCTGGGGGTTTTATTTCCCCGTCCTGGAGGAGCGGGGCGGGTCGCTGCGGGGCTGCCCCGGGTTTTGTAAGGAGCAGGGTGCTGGGGGGGGACCCGCCGCTGCTGGGGGCTCCCCCCTGCCTTCGGACCCAACGCCGCCGTCCCAGAGGTGCAGTGCCTGTGGGTTAACGCTAAAATGAGATTTCAGTCCCTGGGGTGGTTTTTATTCCTTCAACAAACATCCCCAGAACTAAGTCTAAAGCCTCACCCCGTCGGCTTTAGGAATAAAGGTGCGTAAAAGCAACACCTCCCAGGGCGTCCTCTGCTTGTGTTCAGCCGTGCTTCCCAACGGCCCAACAAAACCTCGCTTCTCTTTTAATAAGGCTGAGGTTGTCCTCATCCGATGCCGGGGGTGCGGACTTGTCAAGCAGCACCTCCCGTTCCCGTGCTGCCGGTGGAGCACCAGGCTGGTGGGAGGGCAGGGAGCGGGTGTCACTGCGCCCCGCGACGCAGCATCGGGGGCTTTCCTTCCCCAGCAGGTGCGTGCAAAAACGGACAGTGAGGCAAGCGAGCCTGGGCTCCCTTTTTGTTTTCCTCCTTCGTGTGGTGTAAGAAAGTGCCGAGGTTTGTTTTGTTTATATTTTATTTTACTTTTTGCTCGTTTGCGTTACGTGGGAAACTCAGATCTCGACTAAGGTGGAGCTGGATGACACCACGAGAACGAAAGCTGAGCCTCTGCGGGAGGAGAAAAGCCAGAGTCAGCACAAAGCTGCGCAGCCTGCCTGGCTGCTCAGAGCCTGCTGACAGCACAGGCCACCTTTAGGAACTTCCCCTGCTTTTATTCCCTTAGCAAGGGCGATAAGGACTCAGAGCACTGCTGACCTCACCACTAATAAATTGTACAAAAACTCCCGGGAACAAAGTTTGGCGTTGGTGCTGCTGAGAAGTGGGGTTAGCAAAGGAAAGCTGGGAAGAAACAAAACTTTTCCCCGTTCTTCACCATCAGCCAGAAAGATGCCACTTGCAGGGGGCAGAAAACTGGCCGATGTGACTGGCTCAGCTGGCCTTTGGGGCTTGTTTCTGCTTGGGCTTTCCCAGCACCTTGGTGCCGTGCCTTACAGAGCTCCTACCCTTTCGTACCCTGCTGTGTGGAGGCTGCTGTAGCCTCAGGGAGGCTGGAGAAGGATGCCGCTGCATCCCATTCTTCTCTCACAAGCCATTTGCAATGTCTCCCTGTTTCCAAGACCCCGTTGATGGCTTCCATGGAGCTGGGCAGCCCCGGCCTCCCTCCTGCTGGGTGTCCCCAGGAGCCCCTGCTCCATGTGCAGGCTGAGGGCCTGGCCTCCACCAGGGAACGGCTCCGAGTGCCTCTTCTCTGCTGCCTTCGTTACCCAGCCCGGTTAGGGCATTCAAATCTAAGGGAAACGTTTCAAGAGATCCTGGAGAAATTTGATGACAAAAATCAACGAAACTTGCTTTTTCCTTCTATTCCCCAGGCATGTTCTGAAGACCTTCCTTTCTGAAACATTCCTGGCAAAAACAGGATTTATGTTTAAGAAAAAGGGGGCTCCTCTAAAGGCCTTGACTGTGTGTTTGGGTCCGCACAGGACGCGGCCGTGTAGCCGGCGATCTGTGCGGGTTGCTGCTGTACGTGGCTGTTGTGAACGCTGCCGACGGCTCGCTACCTCCGCGGCTCTTGTTACTGTCATCCTGCAGAAGCTTGAGTTAAACAATGCCGCTAATGTTTGTCCCTGCTTGGTTCTTTCTCCCAGGCCCTCTGAGGACCAAACTGTGTTTGCAGCACACAGTCGTTTGTTTTGGTAGGTGTCTGGACTGTGTTTTGCTCTGTTGCTATTCTGGTTTTATTTATTGTGAAGCATGTTTCCTTAAAGAGGAAGAAAGTCCCAGAGATGCTGCTCGCCCGGGGAAGGGAAGGTGGTGGAGCTCGGAGTGGCCCAAGGTCGCTCTGGGAACGGGTCCATCCCTCGGACCGGTGCCCGTGCCGGGGCAGAGGCTGCCTGCTGCGTCCTGCCGAGCCTTTGGGGCAGACTTCTTCAGGGTAACCAAGCTTTCCTCCGGGAGCTTCAGCTTTTTTTTATCCCTTTTTTTCCTCAAAGGTATTCAGGCTGCAGACTATTGAGCCCACGCTGGGACTTGGGACTTTGGACGTGGCTGTAGGAAGCCGTCCTGACGGGCATTGTGCTCAGAGGGAACAGAAAGGTTCAGGCTGCAGGCCAGTCATTGGAGTGCTCAGCTGTCCTGTAACCAGCTCTACCTACAAAATGCCCACTGCCACCTCTGCTGTCTGATCTTCCAAGTCCTTGTTCAATGTGGACAAAGGAGAGGTTGGAGCATCTCAGCAGCGGTTGCTGCAGGACAAATCTTTTTTGCTCTATTGAATAATTCGCTAAATACCGCAGTGAATGGTGATGTGCAGAGGAGTGAACCCAAAAAAACTAATCAAGGCATCTAGAGATGGAAATGGGGCAAACGACATAGTTTAAAAACAGTGTTACAGTGCTCGCTTTGTGGCACGAAGCCTGTGTTTTCATTAGCGTTAGGCACTGGAGTCATCCATGTTAAGGCAAGGTAGCTGGAACCACTCTGTGGTGGTTTTATAACCTAAAGTAAACGACCGAAAGAGGACGTTGTCTTGAGGGGAGTTTAACTTGGGCAATAAATACTGTGTCAAGATTTCTTAATCTCTTGGAAAATCAGATAAGGGCTGGAGGCACGATAACGAGGGAATTGCAAAGTTGTGGTTTTGGTGTTGAGCCTGTGTCATGAGCCCGGGGCTCTGCTGAAGTAAAATTGGTAACGGCTCACAGAAGCTGCAGGATTTTCTCCCTTTCCCTTCCCACTCGTGATGGCTGAGCTGGAGCTCCAGCCGACCGCGGTGGCGCGCCGTGTCCTCTCCTCTCCGGCTTTGACTTTCCTTCTGTCACATCTTTACACGTGTGGGCATGGAAAAAGCTCTCCCTGGCAGCCAGGTGTCCCCTCTGCGGTGGTGTCTGGCGGTGACTGAGCGCTTACAGCCCGCTGCTGACCCTCCTGCAGCCCGGCTCGCGGCGCTCCCCGAGCGGGTCCCCCCCAGCAGCGCTCTGTTCCCGGCTCCTTGCTCCCTCGTGGGAGCGCAGGCTGCTCGGGGGGCTGCCCGACGGTGCCTCGTGCGCTGTTAGGCGTAGAGGAACCCAATATAATTAAAATGGCTTTATTTTACTCTTGTGTGCCAGAAGATAATTTGGGTTGAAAGCTCGCTCTAAGTGAGAAGCCCGGAGGTGCCAGCAGCTGTCGAATACGTTTTGGCATCTGCTCTTCCCTGCTCTTCCCGGGTGTTTTATTCTCTTTGGATATCCGTGTGTGTTTCAAGTCAGGAGTGAGCCTAAGTGCTTCGTTGAATTAGCAAAGAGTTTTTTTGTAGTCTACAAGGCCAAGCTCTGGTGGCAGCCACCCCCCACCAACGATCACCTTCACGGGTCCCTGTCACCGGTCCCTTGGGTTCGAGCGTGCGGGAGGCCCGCTGGGCTTCGGTTTTCAGTTAAGTTTTAGAAGTTTCAGCTTTCCATTTTCTTAACCTGTGTGGGCGAAGCTCACGAGGAGCTTTGGACACGCTCCGTCACTTCTGGAGCTCAGGAAGCTTCGAGGTGTCCCTGCAAGGAGAGCGTGTGGTGGCGGGCAGGAAGGAGCCACGGGAAGGAAATCCCGTGTGCCGTCGGGCTGCTCTGTGGCCTCGTTTTCCGAGGAAATCCCCTCGGGTGCCGCCTTGCTTCCTCGTGTGAGGGGTCTCCCAGCCTCCGAGGGTTTATTGTTAGCGGTGGGAGAGGGCTTTGTGTGAGGAGAGGGGTTTCTAAGCATTGTGGTGTTTCCAAAGAGCTTGCAGACAAGGCCTGGTGATGCGCTCGTCGTGGAAAGCCCAGGCCTTGACGATCCCTCTGGCTGCGGGACGTCGTGTTACGTTTCTGCCTGTGTGAGTCGCACCAGCTGGGTTTTAATAGTAAAACTTCATTTCATGCATTTATATACTTGTGGAGAAGGGCAGAAGTGCTGGCAGGAGCTCTCCCTCCAGCCCCATTACCAGAACACCAGATTTGTTTTTTTTTTAATTTAATTTTTTCCTTTTTAATGGTCTATAGTTTCAGTGGGGGAACCCCACTGCCCAGCACTACCTGGCCCTTCCCTCCCATCTCCTGCCCTCGGAGAGCAGCCTGCTCGGCAGGCGAGGGCAATGACCTGTTTCGGAGAGCCTTGGAGAGATTTATTAATGGGCATTGGGTATTTTTTTGTTGTTGTGGGGGTGAGGAGGAGATACAGCTGTGCCGGAAGCAGTAAATGTTGCTTAAATTACAAGGTTTAACTGATTAATTCTAATGCACTTGTGACAGTTATCGATCAAAGGTAGCGTTTATAACCAGGGACTGCCTCGTCAAGGTTAGATCTTGCTCAAGAAATAGCCCCTGATAAGCTGAGCCATCGATTGCACGTTCCCGCAGTCCGGCCTCCGAAGGGATCGGCGATCTTCTTGGGGCAGAGCTGGGGCCGTGTGGGACGGGGAGGCACAGCCGGGCGTCCCAAACCTCCTCGGGGACCTCATTGTATTCCCCGGGGCCCTGCCGAGCCCGCCTGTGCTCAGGGAGAGGTTCTCTCGGGCTCTGTGCCTGCCTCAGTCGCCGTCACGGCACGCCGCTTGCAAGGCTGCTGGGCTTCGAGGGAGCCCTATTAATTATTTTTAAGGCAGCAGGAGCGGTTCCAGGCGGGATAATCCCAAGGCACGGCCTACTTGTAAATGAATGACCTTCAGGATTGCCTTGGCCTCTGGAAGGCCTTGTTTTCGTGATGCTGGGGACTCAAGGCCTCCGAGGTACTTTTATTGCCACTTGTCCCTGACCAGATCCTTTCCTGATAACTACGAAAGAGATGCCACAACTGCTGCCCTGCGCAGCGAGAACAACCGCATCGTTGTCCCGGTGTCTTTCCTCATCCTTGAGGCTGAGGTGTGAGGGGGAAGGGTTCCTTTAGGCCTGCTTCAGCTCGTCCTCCTTCCCCCCGGTGTGCTTCAGAAATGCCTTGTGGTGTGAAATGGGGTCAGGGTGGCTGCAGAAGCGTGTGGGGCCTGCGTTTGGCCTCCTTTAGCCGGACTTTTCTCTCTGTTGACGCTCGTGCAAATCAGCTGTGGCTCTGCTGGGGCTGGCGGCTTAGTTTGGGATTAGCACTGCCGTGGATGTGTCCGGTGGCCGGCGTCATGTCAGCGCCCACACGGGTGCTCCGCCACAGCCCCCACGGTCAGGGAGCTGCTGCTCACGCCGGGCACGGCCGTGCTACGGCGCGCCCAAGCCTCTGGGCCGTAAATCTGGAGTGCTTTAAAACTCAGGACCTGTCACCCGAATTCTGCTACCGGAGGATATTGGCGAGCCCGCGAGGGAAGGCCTGCTGCTTTGTGTTAATCTTTCCTTTCAGAAGAGGATTCGTTTAGGATTACATGGGCGCGGAGCAGGAGCCGATGAGGCAGAGAAAGGCGCGGGCTCGCGGCTCTTTCCCTGCCCTCGCAGCGGCAGCGCTCGGTGCTTGCTGCCATGGGGCTGACGCCAGGGGAGAGTGTGGGAAATCCTCCAGCTCTGCCCGGCTGGGAGCTCTGAGGAAGAAATCAGGTCTGCACCGCAGGGTACTGGAGGGGGAAGGCTGATCTCCTGACCCTACAGCAGGGCCATGTCTCTGGCAGGTCTCTCCCCAGGCACTGCTGGCTGTTTGCCAGCTGCCCCTTGCTGTGGTGAGCTGCAGGCTTGGGCCGGGTGCTGGGGTGTTCACTGGCCACTTTCCTTGCAAAGGAGTGAGGGATGCTCAGATCTTCCTGGGCTGGTTCCCTGTACGAGAAGCTCAGAGTTTACCAATGGGGTGTCTGGTGCCACTTGTGCACCCCACAGGCAGGGACACAGGGCTGGGAACTGGGAAAGCCCCTGGGTAAGCTGGGGACAGATCCCCTCTGTCCTCATGAGTGTTCCCAAGTCTTACACACAAAGTACGGCGACACATGTGGTTGCAACAGGCGCTGTTTGGGGTGGGTGTGTGGTGATGGCTTCCACGGACCTCGATCACACGAGATGTTCAGGGTATCACTGCGCATCTCAAACCCCTGCTGCGAGATTCGGTGCAGTTCGATTTAATTAAAGCCCAACCCCGACTCCCTAAGTGTAGTGGAGGTGTGGTGGCTTGCACTGGAGGTGGCATGGAGGCATCTGGGGGGCTGAAAGGCAGGCAGGCACCCATGGTGCTTGTTTTGGGATCATCATACCTCAGAATAAGCAATCAATATTGCTCTAATGAGCTGTTGCAGTGGGAGCAGTGCCTTTCCTCCTCCCCCACACCAGCCCGCAGCAGCGTGATCTCAGCAAGCCCCAAAAGCTGTGCCCTCGGTCTTGACGTAAGGAGCAGTTGTTGGAGTGCCTTAGGGGAGCAGGGACGCTCAGGGCAGTGGGAATGGAGCGATTCGGACACTAGAAATTTAAAATTAAGTGAGCTAGAAAAAATTGTCTTGAATGTTTAACTACTGGAAAGTGCAGGGAGCGGAGAGGGCTCGGAAAGAAAGCAGCGAGACTCTTGAGTGCTCTGGCAGGACGGTTACAGCACCATGAAGATGTGGCTGTGCAACCAGGCACGCATTTACCAGGGAGCCCGGCTTAAATTCCGGGGATAAAAGCAGCTGAATGACTCCTTGGGCCGTGCTCCCCACGTGAGATGATGCTGGTGCCATTGGAGTGTGTGGGACCGGCTGGTTGTGTGGGTGAAGGGCAGGCACGGCGCTGATCTTGGGGATCCAGCTGCAGAGCCTGGGTGGCACCTGGCGTGCGATGGAGCTGTGGGGGCAGCGCCAAGGTGCGACGGCACTGTCGGGTGCCATAGGCAGTCAGTGCTTCAGATGCACTTCAGGTGAACACTCTGAAAATGGGGGTAATGCTTCTTCCTTCCCCCTAGGTTCTCATATCAGTGCCCCCAGCTGAGTGCTGCACTTGGCTTTTTCCACTTAAACCTTATTTTCCATGCTCTCCTCTCCCCACCGTTGTGCCTTGTTTTGGAGCAGAAAAGGATCTGAGCTGAGGGGCAGCGATTTGCAAACAATGAGTAAAAGCATTGATTTAAAGCTCACGAGAGGGAAGGAGAATCACTTTACCGTTTTATTCATTTGGAAACTCCTTTCAGACTCCTGTGGAGGCCCTGTCTGGGGACCTGAAGCCACACAAAAGGAGCTGGAAGAAATCCGAAGCAATAATCATATGCAAGCAAGAAGCCCCAGGTGCCTGGCGGCTCTCGGAAGGGGCTCACTGTGATTATCTCCGTTTCACAGACAAGGAGACTGAGCTCTGAGTCTTGCCCACGGCCTCTGAACACGCTGTGGAAGCTGCTAGAACGAACCCCAGCCTAGTGCTGTATTCACCATATTTGCTTCCTCTGTGCAGTTGCACCGGTATTAAAACTTAATTAAAAGAAGCTTCAAACTTGCCAGTCAGTGAAGTGAAAGGATTGGTAAGCCCCCAGATTTCTCTCACAACTGTGATGCTATTTGTCGGGCTTCTTTCTTCCTTCATTTCCTTTGGATAACGAAAGTGACTGGGGTGACTTCAGTTCCCTTCCAGTCGCTCTCTGGGTGCAGCGATGTGTTTAAGCATAAGCTAAGCCAGTGGGGTGCACGCGCTGTGATGAATGGCAGGTCAGATTAAAAATTACCTAATGGCTTCTGCTGGCTTTAATCTCTCCGCACTAAATGTGTCTGAAGTTAATAGGATGGTTGGCCAAATAAAGCCCTACGTGACTCTTTTCTTTTTTTTTCTTTCTTTTTTTTTTTTTTCCTTCCCCTTAAATGTTGATATCAATTAGTTGTGTAAAACCGCTTTACCAGGGCTGAATCCAAATGCCTGGTGCTGTGCCCTTTGCGGGTGTCTCGTGCACAAGGAGCATTAAAACCCTTCCTTGGGAGCATGGACTTATTCTTAACATTTGGAAAACATCCTGTAAATGTGAGGCATCCCTTCAGACCTTCAAAATCAGACAATTAAATAATATATGGTAAGCATCACAACTAAATATTCTTCCTAGTCTCACTTATATGTAGGTGTTTGGTGGTTTTTTCCCCCCGTTTGCTCGTTTGTTCATTGAGCCCTGCTGCAAACTGAGATAAATCACAGTGGTGTCCACGGAAAAATGGGAGTTTGGGCAAGGGGCACCTCCTGGGCTGTGCATCCAACACGTGCCTTGCTGTCTGGGCTCGCTGCTTCTCACTGGCAGCTTGGATGCCCGCAGTGGAAAGCTGCCCTTCCCTGGGAGCCACAGAGCCGTGCTCATCCAGGGCAGCGCACCAGGGGGAAGGGGTCGTGCCCGTGGCAATAAGTGGCTCTAGGTTAAACGTTTTAACCTACAGCATAATTACTTTTTCCTTACGTTGTGTTCTCCTGGTGTAAGCCGGTGTAAGCCGGCAGCTGGCCGGCCATTTGCAAGCATCCTGTGGTAACGGTGAGGCACGGAGCTGCTTGGGGCTCGTCCCACAGCTTCATCTCCAGCAGCCGGAGGTGCACCCGCTCTCGTCTCTGGTGCAATACGTGGTCACTCGAGTTGCTCACGAAACCCGGAAAAGCAGCTCTTTTCTTTGTTTTTCTCCTCGTGCATCTGATTTCCTGTAAGGGGAACGAACATTAACTGAGGGACTTGACTGATGGAAAAATACCGCGAGCTCCCTAATTCAGAGAGTTACTTTACATAAGTCTCCTTTTGCAAATGTACCCGCAGCTGATGTTTCTTTGAAGAGCCTGCGACGGCTCTGACTTTACCTAGAGATGCGTGCAGCACGATCAGCTCAGCCTGGGCGTCAGCGGTGTTCGGCGCTTCGTTTTCAAAGAGAATTTGTTAGCACGAGGGCAGCCTGAGATGAAAGGATCCGTGCTGATTCCCGTTTGAGGCAGTGAGACACCAGACAGGAAAAGCAGGATCTCAGCAGGTATTTGTGGGCACGTTTCTCTGGTCAGCTGTGGCAGAGGAGCCCGTCTCTGAGCAAGACAGAGCTTGCTCTTGGTGCATCTAGGCCATAAGCTACGGGTGGGCAGCTCCACCACGATGGCCACTGCTGGCCAGAGCACCCCTCGTGTCACTGCCCCCTCGTCCAGTGCATCAGCCCGTGGTGTTTGGAGCCCCCTGCCTCCATCAAGGAGCTGGACTGTGCAGATGGAGTCGTGTCGAATGGTGGAAAGTGGGAGCTGAACGTGGGAATGGATGTGAAACGTCCTGTCGGGAGATTCACCCAAATCCCTCATGGTGTGTACCAAGAAGAACTTCATGAGTGTTAGGCCAGAGCCACGGTACCCCACGAGCACATACCGCATGGATGGCTCTCCGTGGGATGCTCCAGTTTGGGCAGCCCTGAAGCTGTCACCTCCATGCCAGGGTATGAAGAACAGGGCTGAGGGCAGCCTTGCCCTGTCTCCTGCCCATGTCTTTTTAGGAGCATCCACCCCCGGGGTGGTTTAGCATCTTCCCCCAGCCCTTCATACTGCTTTTAATTTTCTAAACGCCACTCTTGGGGATTTTTCCCAAACCGTTTTCTCAAACGTGTTGATCTTTTAAGAAGTCTGTATCTTTCAAACATCATCAGCACGCAGTCAACAGGATTGCACATACAGCACAGTGAAACCGCCCCCAGGAGGGTGCAGAGAGGTGCGATTCGGTCCCAGGGGTGCCTTTGTTCTCCCTCGGGCAGAAATATTGCCTCGCTCAGCCCCAGCGGAGCCCTCTGGAGAGCGCAGTGCTGTGGGGATGTATTGATCTTGGGGCTGAACCAGCACGTCTCCTCGCGTGGTGCTGTGACAGCAATAACAATTCCCGTGTCGCTGCAATGCCTTCGGCGCCCAGGAAGGAGAGCAGCTGCTGGGCCAGACCTTTAGGCTTGGGCTGCTCTCGGCTTGTGGGCCGAGACCCGTGGAGACCTGTGGTCTGCTGCCGAGAGCCCCGGGAGGCAAACCCGAGGAGCTTAACTTGTTCAGGGACGTGCGCTGCCTCTGCTGTGGTCTTGGGTTGAAAATCCCACGCTGAACAGAGCTACTTGCCTCAGAGCAATGGAAGTGAACGCACTGTGGGCACCCAGGGGGATTTGGAGGTCCTGGTTGTGTGTCCCTGCCCCAGGGAGGGTGCTCAGCCCTGCTCAGTGTACGGCTTGGGGAGGAGACCCTTGTCACCAAAGAAATCCACTGTCAGGGCCGGGGCCGGGAGCACATCTTATGATTTAGGCTTGGGAGTCAGGTCACATCTTCGTGTGCTTTTTTTCCCCCCTTTTTAGACTTGGTGGCATCTGACCAAGTTGCCAGCTGGGGCTTCTGCCCCTGTGGCAGCTGCTGAAAGGGACGGGGCCCAGCTCTCCCCAGGGGACAGGCGCCTTCGCTGCACTCCTCTGTCCCTCCTGCCCTCGTGGCATCCCTCCACGCCTCTCCCTGCGGCACCAGACGCCAGGAGGGGCTGGGCCAGCCAGGGAGCTGACAGCACGCCTTGCAGCAAGCAAACGAGTCGGGCACAGGCTTCGTGGTGTCATTTGGGGTGCTCAGGGGTGCTGCAGCAGGTGCCTTGGGTCCCCCTGGCCTCGTTGTGGCTGTGGCAGGCTGTGCTGTGGTGTGGATGTGCTCGAGCACGGCTGGGGCCGGGCGTTTGGGATCCCCGTGGGTGTACGATCGCTGCCCCGTTGCCTTTTGCTTCCTTTCGCTCCTCTGCTGGGCCTTGCTCCTGCTCTGTGCTGTGGGTTGCAATCACCTTGGTATGCGGGGAGGAGCCGGAGAGCTGCCTCTGACGGGACGCGAGCTTTATTGCACCCGCTGAAATGTCACATTGGTGAAGCTGCTGCAGGCGATGCGGTTTGAGTGATTTGGTGGACGTTTGTAGCCAGAGTCCATCTCTCCGCAGAAACCAGACATCACGTGGCTCTCCCCTCGCGCTGGAAGCTGTCACCGTCTCTAATATGACACATCAGAGATGAGATGCTGCTTCTTATTAGCATCAGGGGGTAAAGGGCATCCTCCAGAGACTTCGGTGCGGTGGCTGCCGCATCATTAACACACACGGCCAGCAGCAGCTCTTGGCCTTTCCTTTGCTTTCTGTCGTCTAGTCTGATAAAAGATCTGGAGGCTCGGAATAATTGTTGATAATGGCTAATGAGGAATTGTAAGGCATGCGATTGCCGTGTCCTTTATCCCCGTGGCAGACGTGCAGCATGTTGGCTGCTCCCTGCCTGGTGCCACAGCAGTATTTGTTTGTGTTGTGCCAGCGCCTGCTCGGCTCGACCTGCGTGGCTTAGAGTGTCAGACAAGCACAAACCTGTTCCTTCTTTAAAAGAAAAAGGTTAAAAAATTGAAGTCGATGCAAAATTACGTTATACAAGCAACCGTTTATAGCAGATGGGGCTCCAATGCTGAGGCACGGGTGCTGCTTAAGCACGTGTTTGTACAGTCAGGGCTAGACAGTTCAAAGTCCCAACGCCAGCATGAATTCCTCGGTGATGTGGCGGAAGCTCTGCCCGGATGCCAGGCTGTCCAAAAGCATCTGTCGCGGTGTGGTGGCACCCGAAACACCACGCACAAGCAGCCGCCGGTGTTGGGCTCGCAGCCACCCCGCAGCACGCCAGGGGAGCTGTGCCCAGCAAAGGCCGAGGGAGGGCTCGTGCAGAGCTTTGGAGCTTGCTTTGTGTCTGGCTTGCTGCCTTCAGAGGTGGCAGGGGTAAACGTGTTCCCGTTGCTCCCCTTGCGCTGTCTGTTGGGCTCATAGTGGCTGTCCCCGAGCGTGCTCGGACACGCTGTGAACACCGTGCCTTGCTATCGTCGCATTCCTTTGGTGCTGCTCTCATGCACTACATGGTGGTCGTGGTACCTACACGCAGGAACAACGACAAGCAGCGCTGGTCTCCTGGGCCTGTCCCTGAGGAAAAAAAGGCTGATGGCTCTTGTCTTCCTTTCTCTCTCCCTCAGAAATTGGCGGCTGAATGCCAGAGCGCCGGCTATCCTGGGACCCTCATCCCCTACAAGTGCGACCTCTCCAACGAAGAGGAGATCCTGTCCATGTTCTCCGCCATCAAGACCCTTCATCAGGGAGTTGACGTGTGCATCAACAATGCGGGGCTGGCTCGCCCCGAGCCCCTGCTCTCGGGGAGGACGGAGGGCTGGCGGACGATGATAGATGTGAGTAGTGCAGCGGGGAGGGTGGCAGTGGGGCTCAGCAGCCTCTGCCTTGGCTGGGCTTCTTGAGGCTGGGTCCTTGAGTTACAGCTACCTGCGAGAAGGGTGACATAGGGACCACAGAAAACTTTTCACTTTTTTTTTTTTAAATCAATCCAAACTGTGGAAATGTTGAGATGAGGGAGAGCTTTTCCACCCTCCTTTTCCCCCCCATTTGTCTAAACTGCACTCAGCTTGCCTGCATTACACAGATTTTTATTTATTCTGGCCACCAGCACCAGTGTACCCATCTATTTATTTTGTGTGTGGAGCTGAGGACTCACTTCCCATCTGGCTCCGACCTGGCTTTGGGTTGGCTGGTCAGGAAGTGGAAAGGCATCGTGCACTGCTGAGCCTCGTGCCTGTACCCTGGAGCATGAAAATGTTCAATACCTTCAGTAGTGTTTTTTCTTTACTTCAGTATCTTTCTGAAATGTGATGAGCCTCACTTCTTTTTTTCTCCTTAAATAGGAAATTGAATACCAAACGCTGGCTTTTGTAGCTAATCCTGTTAGTTTTAGCCCATCTTAAATTGGGCAGGTTCTTTTTGGCTTAAAAAGCTGTAATGCTTTTGTCTTTGAAGCATCATTTTCTGCCCATAATCTGGTTAGAGCTCGATATGAAGGAGCCAATTTCATCTGCCCAACAGGGAGGTTGTGCAGGTGGCTCAGGCCGGTCACAAGCAGCACTTCCCCCAGGGCGCTGCTGTCCCGAGGTGCTGCTCTGCGTCGTTTTGGGACTTGGCAACTTCTGGCACACAGCACTGGCACCCGTGGCCGTGGGACCGTGGAAGTTTGCCTGCCCTTGCCATGGTCCTCTCATGCTGGCCGTGCTGTAGCTCTGGCAGGAGTGCTGCTGAAGCAGCAGCATTTCACAAAGGTGATTTTCCCCTCGTACGCTCTGTATTTTTGCGTGAAAGCACCCTCATAGTAACAGGATTTGAACCCGTGCCTTTCCGTAAACCATGGCGTCTTTGCGGCACCTCCTGCAGCTGTGTGAGCTTGTCCTAGTGAAGAAAAAGATGTTGGAAGAGCTGCTACAAGTTACAGGCCCGGGGCCCGCTGTGCCTGGCAGCAGTCGGCCTGCGTCTGTAGGTCCCGTGGCGCCCGGTGGCTCTGTACCCAGCAGCGGCTCCAGGGGCTGTGCAAAGCAAGCCAGGCAGGCACGTCGAGGCCTCAGACTCCTGCTGCCAGGGTGAGAGCTGCCATATCCTGGCTAATTAAGTTCTCGTTAGGGTTTTGGCTGCTCTGCTCGCTGCTGTGACTGCAGCCAAAGCAAGCTCTGCTCAGCTTTGTCTGCCCGGCCGGGCTTTTGTAGGTTGCCCAGCCTGGGTCACGGCACTGCCACATCTCCCTCTTCCAGTTGCCATGGAGTCGTTAAAGAAAATTAAGTGAAGTGTAGCTGAGTCTGGGCTGGTGCAAAGCAGGGCATTGTCTCGCTGCAAGCCTGGGCCCGTGGGTTGCCTGCACCTTGTAAGCTCCTTGTCGTGGTCTCTGTCATTGTGGCTTGTGTGGGTGCCTCTGCGTGCTGCCGCCTGTCCCTTTTGCTCCTTTTTCTTTGTTCTTCTGACCTTTTGTCCTCTTTCAGGCAGCAGGCTCTAGGGGGATGTGGCTTTTACCCACTGCCTTCTCCTCTTCGTGCTCTGTTCCCTGGCTGCTCAGGTCTCAGTGCTCCCTTGGTCTCATCTGCTGCTGATTTTGGGGAGCAGGATTTTGGAACGGGGATGATCTTGTATGAGACGATCCTTGTTGGTGTTTGCAGCATCCAGAAGTGGGGTTTGGGAGCCGGTGGGGTCACTCTCCTTGTCACTGCTGCATGCACGCTTTGGAGCTGCTTCAGGATGACGGATGGGGTGGGAGGAGTGGCAGGGCCGTTGATCCACAAGGGCAGGGCTAGGAAACCAGGCTGGGGGCATGTTTTATTCCCAGAGGTGATCTGCGCTGCTGTGTGTCTGTTCTCATTTGCTTGGTAAAAATGCTCTTGCTGTCATGGCATTGGGAATAGACTGAGACACCTAAGCTGCCTTCATATACAGGCAGATTTTTTTTTTTTGACTTCCCAGCAGCTGGTGGGTTTGCACTTGACTTGTGTGTAATTGTCTGAATAATGCTTTTGCTTTTAATGCAAAAGTGAAGCTCAGGGACACCCCAGACCCGGACGCATGATGACCCACCTCAGCCTAAGCAGCCCTGCCAAGCTTGGGCTTTGTTTTTCAGCCTGCTTGCAAACACTGGAAATAGCTCTGGGTTTTTCCTTTCTCTGTGAGCATCCAGTTCTGTGGCTGCAACCTCCCTGCTTGGCAGTCTCACTCCCAAGCGTGCCGGGGCTGAGGGGCAGCAGGGTCTGGGGGAGGGATCCACACCGACAGCGCTCCCCGCTGCGCACGACAGCCCCAGGGAACCACTCGCCACGTCCATTTCTTCTACATGCTCTGAAGCTCTCGGGGTCAGGACGGGGGAAGGTTGCCAGCGCCTTTCACGGGCCACTGGGCTTTGCAGAGCCGAGCGGGAGCAGGGAGGCTTCTTCCAAAGGCAGCCCGGGAAAAGGTGCTGGCGAGCAGCATGGTTTGGGGTGAGGCTGGAGAGTTTTCAGTGTTCTCCTGGGCTGCAAGACAGGAAAAGTTTCTAAACAGCCATCGATGTATTGATTTGAGAGGCATTAGGGCTTTAAATTAAAGGCATTTTTTTCTTTTTGGTAAATCGATTTTTGTTTCCATGCATTTTTTATGAGCTTTGAGGCTGGCTGTCTTTATCCAGGCTCCTCTCTCAGTATGCCCATTCCATAAATTTTCTTGCTCTACCTCTAACAGGTCAAGTCATGTTTTCATTTACTGATTCCTCCTCTTTTTTAATGTTCCAGTTCCTTATTGTCTGGTATTTGCTCTCAAGGGAGAAATCTACAGGAGCTTATTCTCCCTGGGCTGCAGAGGTCTCCAGTTAGGAATCGCATCTCCACCATTTCACAGTGGTGCTGAGCCCAGTGCTGTCAGCTAGCAAATTCAGTGTGTGCACAAGTGAGGAAGCATTTTATCTCGGGCAGGCTGTAAGCTGTTCTTTTGGTGCACAGCTTCCCCCTCTTTTCTTTGCATTTGTTTTGCAAGATTTGCTCTACGTGAGGCTGGAGCAAAGTCCTCCAGCCGCCCGCAATCCCCGCGGGAGTAGCCGGGGCCGGGTGCTGTGTACACACTGACTGCGGGCTCCGGGATCTGAGCGGCTCCTTCGTGTTTTACCTACTGACCTTTACAGCCAGGAATTCAAGCTGAACTTTCCACTTGCGCTGTTCCAGGCACAAAGGACCGCAGCACACACATCTCTTTGCTCCTGTGAACACTAACTGGGCTTGATTCTTCTTGGCATTATTCTTTGACCAGTGAGGCTCTCTTCTTGCTTTTATATACCATCTGTGTATGAATATGTTTTCAGTAAACTGCATTTTTATTTGGTGATTAGGAGCAGGAATACTCATTTTGATGCCTTAAAAAAGCCTGATTCTGGGAAATGAAATGCTCGGCACTTCCAGGAACAGGATCCTTTATGTTCTTCCAACCTGGCAATTGGAACTCATTAATTACTAGAAAATGTGCCTTCATTGTTTCTGTTGCATTAGCGCACACATGCCACAGTCTCAGACCTGCTGCTTTGTGCAGCATGCTGTGCAAACGTGGAGCACAGATGTACTGGCCATCTTTGCTAAGAGACCTTTGAACCTTCTGTTCTTAAAATAGGAACAAGTGCTGAAAAATGTCTTGCGTGGATATTTGTAGCAACGGCCTTTATATTGTTTCTAGAAGTGATGTAGCCCTAAGACTCGCTGTTTTCCCAGGCATGTTTTTAGGTTCCTGACTGCCTGCTTCGTGTTTTGAAATGGAATAGGGATCCCAAAGTCCTGTGGGTTCTATTGGGAAAAGGCAGCGAGGAATCCCAGTTGAGCTGCCTTCCAGCCAGTTGTTTTGCTTTACCAGGGTGTCTTATCACACACAGGCTCTGGACTTTCCCATGTGGCTGTTGATTAGCATCTTGCTTTGCCTGTAGTTGTCAAAATGTTGTAACGCTACCCACGCAAGGAAGTATTGCTCAGCGTGAGTCACAGCGCTGGAGCCCGCCTCGGTCCTGACTTTAGGCTGATGTTACCCTCTAGTGGCCTGCGGAGATGGCCGGCAGCTCTGCAACAAAAGCACTGTGCCTGGTGGGCTCAGTGCTTCTTGAGGCAGGGAAGAAAGCAGGATATTCCTTGTCATGAAGGTGGTGGGTTTTTTTTTTTTTTTTTTTTTTTTTTTTTTGTGTGTGTGTGCGCCTTTTTTTTTATAATACTTAAAGCTGCAAAGATCCATATGTGAAAGGACTGGCTCCTCACTTTGTGTAGAAGACTGGAGCAGGTCACTCCTGCTTTCCTTGACTTAAACTGTGAAATCCGAAAGATTTCAAGTGCCCTACCTGGTCTGGGTTTTGCTCCAGTGCTGAGGTGGTTGTGCAGTTCTGCTGACATGTCTGCTAAGTTTCTTCCTTGCACCGCCAAGGTAAATCTTCAACCTGGTGCCAGGGAATTTATCTCTCTAGTTCCAGGTACGATGGCTGAGATATCCAACAGTGACTGTGTGCTCAACCAAAGTGCACTTGGAATAGGGTGATGACTTTACTTACTGTGTTGCCTGGGTACTCTATGATAACATCAGATAAGAATGCTATTTTCTATGCCAAAACCCATAGGCATGGCCTCTATTAATAGGAAATAACGACCAAGACAAAACCAGTGACTGGGAGATCCTTCAGCTGACCCCACTCATCCTTGGAGTGTGCTGCTCAGTAATTATGTCGCTAAAACCCATGTCTCTAAAACTTGTTTCTGAGTTTTACAGAGATGATAGCCAGTCGTTTGCTGTCTGCATGACCTTGCTCCTGCTCCTTCTCCCATTTATAGTTGCACCTGACTTCTGATTCATCAGAAACTTAGTTCTTCCTGGATATTTAGCTCACAGTGGTGTTTTTAAACTCGTCTGGCCTGCTCACCTGGTTAAAAAGTGACATGCCTTTAGGTGGGCCCTGCCAGCGTGTCTGGTGTTGAAATGGTTGCATCCTTTCTAGAGGGCTTCAGCAAATACTTTCCACCTTCCAGCTGCTCTTCCCAATCTACAGCACTGTAAACTCAGCAGCAGTGCTCATTGCTCAAGACGACGTACTCATCGGTCTTGAACACACCTGAGGGTGCTTTGTGCTGTTGTACTCCAGTTGGGGGAATTTCCACATCGCTGTCTTCCTGGAAACTTTGAATCTGCATTTTATGGCAGCAAATGCTCAAGGCATCAGTGCATTAAAGGTGGCACCTTGGAGAGGCGATACGATCAAGTTTAACTGAACCACAGCGTGCTGGGCAGTGCTGGTCCAAAGAGCAAGTGCTTGGAAAGCTCTGGATTACGTGACAAAGGACTCGATTAATTACCTTGTCCTTCCTTCCTTGGCTTATCCACTTAGGGCTGAGGAAGATGTCAGCGAACAGCATGACAGATTGGTGGCTCTCATCTCTCTAGGGTTCCTTGCCCCCTCCAGCGCTCCCATGGCACGCTGTGGTCCTTGGATTCATTTGTGCATGGGAAGCTCTTTGCTGACCATGTGGTCTGCAGTGCCTGTGAGTGCCTGGATCTCTGACAGGCAGTATCTGGGGATTTCCTCGTTAACTAGCTGACCTAATTACCTGCTGCTAGTGTCCCATGGGCTCTCCAAACCCCTGTGTGCTCAGTGCTGTGCAAGTCAACTTTGTTCCCTCGACAGAGCGCTGACTATGGGGAAGTGAGTTTTGGCGTCTCTTACCTTGGACTCAGCTCTCACGCTTGCCCATAAAACAATTAAGTCCATTTATTTTTGTCAGAGGCCAAGGCCTGTCTCACAAAACCTCTGCCCAAAACCCCTGTCGCTGCAGCCCTGAGCCTGGTCGCAGCGCAGTGCAGGTGTGCGGTGTGTGTATGTGCATTTCCCTCTGTTGGCCTTAACAGGAATTGCCGTGTGCTGGGTCCTGCGAGCTGTGAGAGGGGCTTTAACCTCATGTCAGGCTCTGTGGGGAGGGCCGGGCTCCATGGATCACCTTGGTTCAACAGCAGCCATACTGCGTGTGGCCTTGTCCCAGCTCAGCCTGTCACTGTCACTGGGCTGTGTAATGTCTGTGTGGGGACGGTGACCCACGGCTGTGTGTGTGCAGGGAGGCTCCGAGGGTGCCAGGCAAGGCTGCTGGCCTGAGTCGCCTTCCCTTCTCTCTTCCCTCAGGTCAACGTGATGGCTGTGAGCATCTGCACCCGAGAGGCCTATCAGTCCATGAAGGAGAGGAACATCGATGACGGGCATATTATCAACATTAACAGGTATGCGGGGGGGTAGTGTGGGGTCAGCCATGTGCAATTTGAGTGGAATTTGAGCTTTCACCTTTCATCGTGGGCTGATGGATGCCCAAGAGCGGGGAGTTTCCAAGGACTGTGATCACAGAATTGTAGTCTCATTTAGGTTGGAAAAGGCCTCTAAGATCATCTGGTCCAGCTGATAACCTAGCACTACCAAGTCCACCACTAAACCATGTGATGGTTGGTTTTCCACCCCCGTTTTTTTAACTCTGCTGATTTAAATACAACAAAGACCAAAGCAGGGTAATGGCAATCATTTCCTGTAAGGTTGAAGATTGAAACTCCTTCACCAGCTCCAGAAAACAGCTATGTCGCGAGGAGCCTCAGGTGGTGTGTATCTCCTCGGAGGGGTGTGGGAGAGGGGAATTCCTCATGTAGTCACTACATTAACATCTCCTCCCATGTTCATTATGGTGGTTCGACCATCCTGTTGGATCCTTCTCAGGACACTGCCTGCCTCCCATGTCTCAGCACTTTCCTTTCTGCTCTCTCCTCAGCATGAATGGTCACAGCGTCGTGCCACAGTCAGTGGTGCACTTTTACAGCGCCACCAAGTACGCGGTTACAGCACTCACAGAGGGGCTGAGGCAAGAACTCAGAGAAGCAAAGACTCATATACGAGCTACAGTGAGTACTGTGGGGGTTTCTTCCTCTCTGATGGTTTTGTGGGTGGTAGGGAGAGCTGGTAAGTTTTATGGGGATTTTTCCTTTGGAAAACAGATGAGGAAATGCAGAAATAGCACTCAGCACACTGTGAATATTCCAGCCCTGTGGCCACCTGTCCCTGGTGACTAAGCAGGCTCTATGCCTCTGTTTTCCTGGACAGAGAAAGGTGATGAGGCAGAAGGTGCAGCAATGGGCTGTGTCAGAGAATAAACCCTTTGGGTGCATGAAGAGGGCAGCTGCTTGTCAGGGCAGCATGGGGTACTTGTGATGGCAGAGGGGGGCAGTCAGCTGGAGCTGTTTGCTCTCATTCAGAGCTTGCATCTCAGAAGTGATGTGTGCAGAAGTTAATTTATTTTGCAAGCTTTTCCATTGTTTTCTTTGCCTCTGTGTCCCTTTGGGTTATGGGGAGGAAAGCATCCATCAGCAGTTTCCCAGAGGAACCTGCCACAGCAATCATTAAGGCAATGTCTGCTCTCTTAAACTATTCCCCTTGAAAAAGGGTGGGTAAATAACACAGTGGAAGGGGCTTGGGGTTTTTGGCTTTTTCAGTGCTAAAACCTTTGCTCTCCTTTGTTTTTTTATTCTTTTACTGAAGGGCAATTACAAATCCTATTAGGATGTGCTCTGCTCTTTTCCAGTGTATATCTCCAGGACTGGTAGAAACAGGATTTGCTTTTAAACTTCATGATAACGACCCCGAGAGAGCTGCTGCAACCTATGAGAGCATTCGGGTAGGACATGGAGAAATGGAAACAGAGGGAAGTGGCTCTGATCATAGCTTAACAATTTCTCTCCTGGCTAATCACACAAAATGCAAAGTGCATAGTGTTTTCCAGAATAGTCAGCATCCTCAAAGTCAAGTGTCAAACCTCACATATTGCACTGATAATTGCACGCTATGCAAATTTTCATTCAGGTTCAGTTTCTCTCTCCTTGTATTCTTTGTGGACCTCTTTATTGAAGAGAAGCTGTAGTAAATGAACGTGCCTACACAAGGATGGGCAAGAAGTGTGTGTGTGTTGTCTTGCAAGTGGCTACCACAGGATTTCTGGTGCTTCTCTGGAAAATTTTGATAAAGATGCTTGACCTGGCAGAATTACTGTGCCAATGGTTTTGCAAGATGCTCACAGCCAGGCTGTGAGCCAGAGCAGCTCTTGTACTCATCTTCATGGTACCCCCTCTCTTCTGCCAATGAGCTGCTCATTTGCACTTCGCCTTAGCCTAATTCTACAGAGACAACTGAAAAATGTCCTCTCAGTTCTGTAGAGAGGTATTGTCTCCATCTCTGTTTTTCTGCCCAGCACTTCAGGATCTTAGTTCTTATAGACACCTCAAAGCATTTTGCAGAAAGATTATTCACAGCAAACGGAGAGGTATCAGCATCAGACACTTACTTTGTTAAATTTTTAATGGATTACTTTTTTCCTGCTTGCTTGCATCTTTTTGAAATGCCCTAGTGACACTTTTGAAACTTGTTATTGATAGTTAGGAAAGGAGTGATCTTCTGATTAACTTTTCGTAAGGTGCCCTTTGTCTAAGAATTTCTTTCATGTCTTCCCAGTGTCTCAAAGCTGAAGATATGGCTAATGCTGTCATATATGTCCTCAGTGCCCCACCTCATGTACAGGTAAGCTGTGGTTGGGTTGGAGGATTCTGCTGTGGGTAGCTGAAGGAGGAAAGGGTAACTGCTGCCCTGACATTTGCTAATCAGTGTTGCAGCTGTGCTATCAGCTGTGTGCTTAGTGGAGCTGGGGATTAGCAGTGATCACGTTTGTTTACAGTTCCCTTATGGCAGCTTTGGGATTGTGCTGCTCAGGCTCCTCGCGCCTCCCTGCATCCATCAAAAGCTGCTCTGACTGCAGAGCAGGACTAAAGCAGGAGGAATGGGAGGGATATGGGCATGTCTTGCCCTTCCACACAGTGCCATCTGGGATTTGCTGGTAGTATTGCAGCTGGGTCATGTTCTGCCAGTTGCCAAATAATATGTTGGGCTGGATTCTGCCAAGTACTCCTCAAGGGTGGTGCAAGGTGCTCATGCTGCCAGAGGGACTTCCCTCCAGTGAAACGAGATAACGAGCAGCTTTGAGCTGGAGCCTGGAGGAGGGAGGAATGGTGTCAAAGTTGAGGATGTTGGCTGAGTCCACATATAAGTTGCTGTCGCAAAAGCAAACTTTGGTCATGAGAGGTTTAGCAAACCCCTGATGTGAACTCTGCTCCTTCAGAGCAAGGTGCAACTATCTTGACATGGGATCAGTCTGGTGGCCCAGCACCTTGGGTGTCCTGGCTCTAATACAAGCTGGCTTTCTTGCCATGAGAGGATAAAATCTCCTGCTGATGTGGAGAGGTGCCTGCAAGAGTGCTTCTGCTTGATCCTCCATAAGCAAGACCAAACTTTAGGCTTGATTACAAACTCTTATAGTTCAGTGTCATCTTATGCTCTCTTCTGTGCTTATTTGTGCTTTTATACCTCCTGCTAAAGGCAGAAGTCACATTCACTTTTATTTCTAATATCTCAGCCAGGCTTATCCCTAGTCACAGGAACTTCCTCTGTGTGCAGCTTACCACTGTAATAGTAGAGCATGCAAGTACCTGGTGCAAGGTTTAAATGGGACTTCAGTGCTGCAGTAAAACCATGCCTTGGTCTCTTCCAGATTGGAGATATACAGATGAGGCCCACGGAGCAGATATCATAGCAAATGAGGAAGACTGTGAGCAGCACCGTGTATCCACTCCACTCGGAACCCTCTGGCAATGCAGGGTTTCGTCAGCTGGCTAGCAACGTTTTATTCAAGTACCAAGGATTGTGTTTGAAGAATTGTTTTTCTCTCCCTCTCTCTGAGCTGGTGCTGGTGCTGAGCCAGTTTTAAAAATATATATATAGTAGTGGGTCTCTTTCACCCCCACTCCTTTCTGAAGCTGCTTAAGAGTAAAATGTATTTGAAAATAATGCAGGGAATGGTTTGTGGAAGATTGTCTCCAGACTGGTTTCTTCTTTTTGCTTTCTTTTCAAGGTTTGTTTGATCTTATTTGATGATGCTGTGTCTGGACATAGGGGAAGCGGCACAAGGTGTTTGCCAGCTTCCATGTGGTTAGGGATTGAGATTTTCAGTGGATGTCATCCATGAATCCATTTAATTTGGGGTTTTCTTCTTATCAGTTTGATGCTTATTTGGAAATGATGCATGTGATATTTTCTTCTCTCATATCCCAGTGCCCTAAAGCCAATATATGACCTCACCCTGCCTCTCCAGACCCTCCTTTTCCATTCATATGAATTGTGCCTGCTAAGTTTGAGGAGGTATAAATGTGTGTGCTTGATATTTCTTTCATTCTTTCTTTATAGGTAGGTAGATAAATAGTTTGGGGAAAAGTACCTGTATTTTTGCAGGTTAGAATGATCATCTAAGTGGCATAGATACAGTAAGAGTGAGTTGTTTGGTATTTTTAATAAAAATTAAACGTGCTGTCTTGTGATCACCTCTATCCTTGGTATCATCTCCCAGCACTCTTGATGTTTTTTTGTATGTTTGATATTTGCATGCATTGACACTTTTTTGGAAATGTTGATCGGTCTTAGAAAGATATATGGTGCTGTTTAAATGCTCATGCTGATCACTGTTGAGTTGGAAATGTTGGAATTTTGTTCATATGCAGGGATACAAACTCGGAGAGAGAGAGAGTGAAATGAACCATGCTGAAGCTGTCCGAAATGAAAACATAGTAGTAGGGGCATTTGCCTACAAAGCAGAAGGTAAAAGGTCTGGTTCAGATCTTGTACTAGTTCTACGCTGCTGCAGCCCCACTGTTTTGCTCTGGGTTTACTCCAACTTGGGGGAGGAGGGAATTGGCCCCATAGCTGATACATGCAGAGCTGGAGACCAGTTGAGCTGTTTTATTTACTCTTACAGTGTGGCAAGAACACGCCTGCATGTTGTCCACCTCGATATAGAGCTATGGAGCTGTTAATGTACATGTTGCCTTAAGATTGCAGACTTGTGCCTGCTGTGCTCTGAATTTCCCGTAGTGTTTTGGAAGGCAAACCTGTAATTTTAGGTGGAGCAGGTCTGGTCAGTTGATGTGAGCGGAGGATTGAGAACCAGAGAAACTTGGTTTGGACTGTTTTGCTTATGCCAGTGTAGCTCTGTGGGAGTTCATCTGTGTTATACCACCATAAGGGAGACCAGAATAGGGCCACTACATCAAGAATTTCATCTCCCTATGTAACCTTGGGCGAGTCATGTTACCTCTCTGCCTCAGTTTTCCCATCTGCAAAATGGGGATAATAATACTTACCTACCTCACAGGGGTGTTGTGAGGACTCACAAACTGTTTTGTAAAGCACTTTGAATATGAGAAGCGCTATGTAAGTGCTGAGTGTTGATATGAAGTATTATTATTAATGAATTTTGTGATACATAGAATTCCTTGTGCCAAAGGTGAGCAACTGTAGAAGGATACAAGGAGAGAACCGGTAAAACATTCCTTGGTAATTGTAAAAACAAATGCAATTTGTCCTTTTTTTTTTTTTTCTGTTTATAAATACATGCTTGTGGTGTGTTCTATCCCTTCATCATCTGTCACCAATTTCTTCTGGCAAGTACACACAACCTTGTCTCTGGATTTGGCCTTTTAATTTACTCTGAGTGAAATTCGTGCCCTGTGGCAAAGTCTTGCACTACTCTAATGCACTGACCTCCTCCACTTTGCCGAGGCGGTGGCTTTGTGTGGGTTCTTTGCACAGAGCTGGCTTTCACCCACGGCACTGAGTTAGATCATGTCCTGCAAGGAGCAGAGCCAGTCCAGGCCTGCACACAGCCAGCAGTGCTCACTGCAGCGGGGAGAGCCTGTGCCAGCTGGAAAAGCTCGTCAGTCTCTGTGCCACCGTGGTGCTCAATTCAGAGGCACTTGGGTAACGAAGGTCCAAGCTCAGTTGTGCTTTCTGTAACACCCCTGTGATGTTCAGCTAGACACAATACAAAAACTGTGTGTTTTCCATGAGGTTTATTTTGCAGGAGCCTGTTTGAATTCAGCACAAGCAGTGTGCAGTGTGCCATCTTTTGAAAAGAGAAGGTGGCTGAACTGGGAGTGGAGGGTCAAAAAACAAAGTCAAGAAATGAGGAACTTGTGAAATGAGCAAGGGTGTGGGAAGCAGTAGTGAAATGTCGAATTGGTGGCTCTGTGTGCAAAGTTAAGCTGCTGTGGAAATGCACAGCTGAGGCAGGGACCTGACTTACCTTTCTGCTCTGTAAAAGGAGGCTTCAGAGAGAATTGCCTAAGATGTAAGGCTTTGAAAACAGGCTGGTCTGTGCAGTCACTCCCTGCAAACACAACCTGGCTGACCTGCGGCCCTAGAAGTTATTTTTTTCCCCCATGAATATTTGTAACGTTTGCAAGTCTATAAAACAACCTCTCATCCTTGAAATGATATCCAGTATATATTTCCATTTCCAATGAGTTATGGGGGGGGGATAATTCCTGCTGCCAGGTAAATTCCTGCCTTTGGCTGTGTTCCCACACGAAGCACAGCCCACGGAGGGGTTTGGCAGGGGTTGCTTGGCTGCTCTGCCTCATATAACCTGGCAGCACCTTGAGCCATCTTCCTGGGGTGAGAGGGGATTGGCAACATGACTCCGAGGCATTCAAAAACCCCAAACAAGAGGGTGAATTGTGTAATTGATCAGTAGGTTTCTAATTGTGAACTGTAAAATAAAGAATAAAAAGAGGCACACTGTGGTTCTTTTGTTGTACATAGTAATTTTTGTGTTAAGACGTAACATCCTTTTTACTGTTCACAGCTAAACCTTTCTTTTGTGAAGATTTCAAACAGAAACATGCGAATTTGGTTCTTCAAGGGGAAAAACTGTGATTGCTTTCTAGAGCAGAATAGCATCCAGTTGTCTCACGGATAACCTGTGGAGGTTGGACTCGCCCATCCATGTTCAAATGAAGCCGTACTCCACAGAGGTTTGCTGAAATCCCCAGGTAGGCTGCTAAACTATGCAAGGGATGAGCCGCTATTGCTACACAGACTTGGATATTGAACTTTTTCCATCTCCTGTGCTCACTTCGAAGCAGGATGGATTGTTGCTGTTGTTAAATGAAGGCATTTTTTGCTTCCCAGTTCCCTTTCAGCTTGTCCAAGTGCGGAGGGACATGCCTGAGCTCAGGTTTGCTCTCATTAAATTAAAAAGGTTTTTGCAAATTAGTGAATAGCTGAACTGGCTGCCTTGCTGGATTTGAGGCAGATGTTTTGGATACCTTGTAAACAGGTAGAGAGCATTTGTAGCATTAAAAGCGTGTTTGTTTTTTCCCTAATCTTGTGCTTTCCTTGTTTGTCATATAATAAATGTCATCAGTTATGGCAAAAGTGCTGCATCTCTAGGAAGTGTTCTCTGGCACGTGGTGATCTCTGGTGACTGGTCTCAGCTCTCATTTTGGGTGGGGTAACAATGACTGCACTTGGCTTTGGAAGACAACAGGAAAAAGATGATTTTACTTAAGATCTCTTAATCAGTAAGAGATTAAGAGCCTCATTTTGCGCTTCAGTGGCCTAGTGTGAAGTTCCAGGCCGAAGCAGGGCCCCGAGATGCGCTGCCGGAGCTGTTTCTTATATCTCAAGAAAAGCATGCTGCAGTTACTGTGTCAGGGGGGAAAGAGGCCAGGATTTCACCCTGGGAACGTGAATTTCCAGCTGATCGCTGCCCCTGCGACGGCTCCTATGGGCCTTCCAGCCTTCAGCAGCGGGCCCTGAGAGAACCGCCCCGGGGCCACCGAGGCTGCGGCGGTACCAGGCTGAGGCCCGGGCCGGCCGCGCCGCCCTAATGAGGGGCGTTAATGAGAGGAGCAGCTCCCTTCCTTAATTACGGCCCTGTCAGAGGCGGGGCGGGCCCGGCTCACTGTGCCCCCGCCGGCCGCCCCGCGGCGCTGTGGTGCGGGGCCGCTCCGCCGCCCTCCTCCTGCACGGAAGCGGCCCGGCCGGGTCCACGCGTGTCCGCGGCCCTTCCCCGGGCGGTGTGTGGGCTCCTCCCTGTGCCCACGCCGCCCGGGCTGCCTCCGGTGTTTTGTCTCCCACCCCACGCGGCGCTCGCCCCGTGGGCGGCCATGCAACAAGCGCTGAGGGCCCTCCGCCGGGGGGCCGCCAGGCTGGCGCCCGCTGCTTGGCTCGGGGCGGGGGGACACGGCCCCACGCGGGACAGGCGGTCCCCGTGGCCCTGCCGGACGGTGGGTGGTGGCCCAGGGCCTTCCCCAGGCGCTCAGCTTCCAGCTGCGGCCCTGCAAGGGGTGGCTGAGGCAGGGGGTGATGCCTGCGGCTCCCCACGGACACGCGGGGGTCCGGAACCCCAGAGCCGCCCGGGGTCCAAAGCTTGCGAGAGGAGGTCCAGAGGGGCTGCAACAGCAGGGCCGGAGGGTCGGAGCTGGATGGGGAGCGATTTCCCAAAGCCCAGGAGGAGGCAGGAAGGGAAGCCGCTGCCCATCGAGAGGACGAGAGGCTCAGAGATCCTGTTTGGCATCGCGCCGTGTGCCCTGGCCCTCTCGCAGTCGAGGAGGGACCTGTTCAGGTTGTTCCTCAAGGAGAGCGCCGGCTCTCAGCGGCTCGTCATGAGCGAGTTCGTCCTTCAGGCCGCTGCCCGGGGAGTGCCTGTGCACCGCGTCGGGAGGAGAGAGCTCGATGCGCTGTGCGGGGGTCGGGTCCACCAGGGGGTTTGTTTGGAGGCCACCCCGCTCCGTTTCAAGAGTTTGGAGGAAGCTGAGAAGCCCGATTTGGGGGACGAAGAGAGTCCGAACCGACAGCTGGTTTGGCTGGTGCTGGAGCAGATCCAGGATCCCATGAACCTGGGCGCACTGTTGCGCTCTGCCTACTTCTTGGGGGTGGACAGAGTGGTGACCAGCCAGAGGAACAGGTACACGGGCTTGGTTGTCTGCTTCTTCAGCGCTTGGGTTTTCTCTTTTCCTGCTGGATCCCAAAGAGCTTTCTAGCCTGCATTGCTCAACCGCTTCTTTAGAGGGCTTTCTAAGACTGAATTTGAGAAGTGGATTTGGCCAGCTGCTGCTCCGCGTTGCGCTCTGCAGGGAGGCTCCGGGATGTCGTGTTCCAGGCTGGTAGAGAACCTCCCTGGGTACCTTTTTTAAAAAACCAATTTTGTGTTTTAATTGTCCAACTGTGCACAGAACCGCTGCAACTTATCTCTTGGGTTAATTTTTGAGCCCTCCTATTCTCCATAGGAAAATACATCCGTATAGCAAACGAGATCTTTTGCAGGCTAGATGGAATTGCCTGCTGCACAGGCAAGAGAAAGAAATACAGAAGCAAAAATCCTCCTGGTCTTCCTCTTTTGCTGTCATGTGAAACTCTTCCTTTTTTTCCCTTGCAGCTGCCCCTTGACTCCGACAGTGAGCAAAGCTAGCTCTGGAGCTATGGAAGTCTTTGATGTCTACAGCACAGATGATCTCCGGAGCTTTTTGAAGGTAGAATGATCCACCTTTTTTTTTTTTTTTTCTTCCAGTATTTTAGTGTAACGTATATATGGGAAGCCTCAAATACTGCATGTGCTGAACAGAAAGGAGGTACAGAAAGAGGACTCAAATATTTGCAGCGTCCTGTGCTTCTGCAGCTCTGTGTTCCTGTTCGCTACCGGTGGTCTGTGCTGTAGGACCTCTCTGATGGGTGTGCGCCCGCAGTCCGGTTGTGTCGGGTCGGGTGGGATAGCTGCTCTGTGTTGTGGGTCCTTTCCCGAGGATGGTGCTGGCAGGGTGGCAGCGGGTCTGTCCTGCAACTCGGTAAGATGGGGTCTGTCTCCCTGTCTGTCCGTGGGGACCAGGGCTGCTGCTGCTGCCTGCGGCAGGTCTTTCCCAGTGAACACAGAGGCAGCGTCCCAGAGCCTGGCACACGATGGCAGCATTGGGCAGCCTTTAGAGCAGGGGAGCGAGGCGAAACCAGGGCTGGGCGTGAGATGCTGGGAAGCTTTTTACCCTGTATCTATGCTGCGAGGTGAGATAAGGGCCCTTGCAGAACACAAAAGGGGAATGCACATAGAAAAACATGACCGAAGCTGAAACAAACACAGGAGAGTTGCTTTGAATTGTCAGTGTGAGTCCATCCCCTGCAATAGCACCACACAACTGCCCTGACTTCTTGTGGAGGTGCTTTGTGCTCTGGCTGGGCTGGGAACCAGCTGAATGCTGCCTTGCATGCCTGCATGAGGCTGGGTGAGTGTGGCCAGGGAGCGAGGAGGCACAGGCTCTCCGCTGCCTTCCCCACAGGGGTAAGCCTGGACTCTTCCCGCTTGGTGCTAGAAAACCGGTGTTCAGCTGTACAGTAGGTGTGTGGCAGTCGGAGCTCTCGAGGATGATGAAATGAAAGGCACATAAAGTACATTGATATTTAATTGAAACAGCTGGAAGAATCACTTTGTTACTGTAAAGCCTGAATTATTAACATTTGGAGCCATTGCAGCAGTTCATTTAATTGGACCCAGATTCACCAGCCTAACCCTTGGCATTGCCTGGCTGGTGTAGATTTGATATAACTTAATCTAAAAAGCGCCAGTTTCGCAGGAAATGAAGCTGGCAAGAAGCAGCAGCTCTTTTATTGTTAAAATGGATTTCTAAGACAAATAATTAAGGTTCTTTTTACTAGGGTGAGGGAGGGAAGGCTGGTTCTCTGGTTATGTGAAGCACTTGAGTGTTGAGTGCCCTGCTTTTTGTATGAGCTGATTTTTGGCATCCAGGTTGAAAAATGTGTAGTTGTGTTTGAAAACGTTTCTGGGGGCTTCTGATGGCTGAGGCTGCACTTGAGAACTTGTGCCACATTGCTCTGTTCATTAGCCTTATGTTGATTTGTTTATTGCTACTCTTTCTGTATGCTTTTCTGCCAAAAACCTTCCTAGAACTGTTACACTGGCAGAAAAGGCTTTTCAGTTGCTTTTTGTTTGCTTGATAAACTGGAACAAACACTAGAAGGAAAATAACCCAGGTTTTGGTTTGTTTTGTTCATTTTCCTCATTCAAGGTTCGTGTCCTGGTACTAGTAGGACTTTGGTGGTAAAAAAGCAAGGGATGTCAAAAGGCCAGTCAGCTTAGCTGGAAGTCTAAAACATTTACGTGGTTATGTACGTGTCTTACTTTCTTTTTAAGCTTGAAAAGTTGCTGTTGTTTTTAACAGGTATTTCCTTTCCTGTTCTCAGGCTAAAGCTGCAGAAGGCTGGGAAGTTGTGGGAACGGTGAGCAAGCCTGAAGAGGTGGAAAACGTTCCTGTCATCAGTTGTTTGGAATTTCGGTGGAATAAACCCATTATTATAGTAATAGGTATTGTCAACTGACAGAGCTTTGGGCTTGGTGGAAGCGTGTGTGTGAGGAGCTGATCAGGGTAGCACTTCATCCCCTAAGCTGGTTTCAGGTCTGTTACATCCTGTCACGCTTTGCTGTGGAGAAGAAAAGCTGAGCGAGAAGCACCAGCATGATCTGGGGGCAAATAAACTAGAGGCCAAGAAGAACGGGGGAGCCTGGAAGTTTCCCAGTAGGAACTGTAAAGGACAAAACAGTTTGTGCAGATGAACAGGGAGTTTAATAACTGCAGAGGGACTACGTGGCAGTTCTCAGTAGCAGGACAGGACTAGGTCAGTGCAACCACAGCACGTTGCTTTGCACTGCGTTCTGCAGTGCTGTTGATCCTGTTGTAGAGCCCTGTAATAGGATTTTCTGTGTTGGCAAACCACAGCCCTGTGTGAGAGATACCCAGGTTGTCCGTGTCTACTTTTGCTGTGCTGAGGCTGTGATGGTGAGCTGTCCTGTGTCTTTGCTCTGTCGTGATTTCTCTGAAAAGGATGGGGACGTATCTCTGTGCTCAGGTCTGGAAATGAGGAGATGATGTTGGGGATGGTCAGAACAAAAGGCTGGGCTTTGTGGCAGAGACCACCACCGAGATCAGTCTGTGGCTGCTTTTGTACACCTGTGAACTACTGGCCTCTGCAGTGCAGGTAGGAAGGGTGGGTTTAACCTCCTCCCTGCCACAGCTGTGTGCTGTGAGACTTGCAAAGGATGCTGCCTTTAGTAGGCAGTTTGAGTTGTGTAGCCTGCCAGAAGGTGAAGAGAAGGGGAGTAATGACCCTGTGGCAGCCAGGGAAAGGAATTCACCCAGGAGTTCTGCTCTAGGCACCCTTGTGTGGCCATCGTGTAGCCCCTGCTTTGTGTCTGTCACCTGGCACGAAGCTGGTTTGAGCTTTTACACTTGGAAGTGGTGTCATGCTGGCGACGAGCCATCAAGGGGCTGTAATCCTGCCCCGTGCTGCGGTTTTCTTGGCTTAGAAGACATTCCTTTAATTAAAATGTTTATTGAACTCCTAGAAATACTGACAAGACAATGCGGCAAATCTGGCATCTCTACAAGATGTGTGAAGCTATATTATAAAGGGGATGGGGAGGCTGGCAGCAATGCTGATGGGCCACAAAGAAATGCATCCCAGAAACAATGGCAACACCAAGAGAAAGGAAGGGGGTGAAAGTGGCAGTGGTGTCATTACCTTGAATTATGAGAGATTTCTCCAGGAAAAAGTCCAAATATCCTTTTGTCAAGGGAGATAGGAGGCTGATGGGTAGATGCATAAGGAGAGCTCCCAGACCTTGCAGCAGTAATGATTTCAACTCTCTGCTGAGCACTAACTCTTCACTGAAAAGAAAATTGAACATTACAGGTTGTCTGATGCTGGGGTTGTTTGAAGAAACATCCTAGATCTGAATATGTAGCGTACCTGCAGCCGCAAATAGAGAGCGGCAAAGATATATTAGCATGGGAGTGAGCGTTGCACAGATTGTCTTGCAAGTTAAGCATTTGCAGACTTGAATTCACCCCCCTGGCATCCTTGCTGGCTTGGAAGAGAACGGTTTGGACAGCCCAGGTTAATGTTGTCTGCGCTAGAGTCGTTGCCTAAGGTGACTGGCAGGCAGGGTGCCCCTCAGACTGGAAGCCTGGTGTGAACGGGAGCGGGCTGGGAGCACTTAGGTGTCCGGGGAAGAAGAGTTGCTGGGTGGTTTGTTCTTACACAGCCAGTCTTCAGCATGGGTTTTAAAGCTGCTCGTGGAATTGGTGGTTTTATCAAGCTGCTCATTTTGCATCTTCCTCAGCACAGCCCCTTCTGCCTGGCTTTGGACATCCTGCTCTGCAAACTGCAGTTGCTACGCTGCTGTTAATTGCAGGAGGGGCAGGGAAACTCCTGTTCTGTCATTGCAGCCAAGCTCAGAGGCTGTTGTGCACTGTGTGGTTTGGAGGAGGAGTGTTTGGAGCATGAGTCTGATCCCATATGGCAAGCTGGAGTGTGAAGGTGAGGGGTGGTGCATTGTGGAGCCCCTCCTCAGAGGGGTGGAGCAGTACAGGCTCCTTTGAGCACCAGTTGAAGTCCTGGGGAGCGAGGATTACCAAATAGTTCAGAGGGACAAAGTCAGGTGTGCTGTCACTGAGAGACAAAACTATGAGGTCGAAGCCAAAGATCTGAAGTGGGAAGTGTTTTGTTCACCAGTATAAACTAGGATTCTGTCTGATTTAGTCAATACTCCCTCCCACGTGTCACAGTCTGTGCAAGTCTTTTTGCCCTGAATTTATAGGTCCTAATTATTTTAAGCAGCTAGAGCTGTAAAAAGCTTTATAAAAGCTGGAAGCAAAATTGCTGCCTTTATTAGGAATCGTAAGGCCCTTATCAGGGAGAGGAGGGGATTGCTCCAGGAACTGTGGCACCTCTGCTAATAGCTGCTGTCCCAGTTGGAGAGCCCCGTGAGAATGTGGTTATGAGAGGCTCAGGAGACAAATAGTGCTGTAAGATCTAAAACTTTCCTGCATTGAACCAGGCAAAAGTAGGTTAATGTATATATTTTTATTTCCTTGGAGCATCCCTAGAGAGCCACGGTCTGGTGATGAAGGCAGGTTGGGCTGTGGGAGCCCTGGCTTCGGTCCCCTGTGTCACCCAGGTCTCCCAGGTGGCCTCGGATCCCTCGGCCGTGCCTGGTCTGCAGCGCTGGTTAAAGCGGGAAGAAAAGAACGGTTAGGATGGGATTTTGTTTTTCTGAAGGTTCATTCACCCCAGCAAAAGGGCGCTCTTGGTTATTGTATTTGGGAAGGTGATGCAGGATGCATTGCCAAACGCATACTTTTCCTTACGCAGAGTGCATCTTGCCTGTTAGATCAGCCAGCAGAACGTGTGAGTGGGCCTCAGCATCCAGTCTGTGAAGTAGTAACAGCACCTCCCCGTGTCGTGCGGGAGGAGGTCTCACACAGATAAATACGGAGAGACCGGGCACGGGACCTGCTGGGGAAGAGCTGTAAGTAGCCACCGAGGGAAGAACTCTGTGGCAGCTCAGCCCATCAAGGAGCTCATTTGCCTTATGGAGGAGGGGGGTCTCCAGTGGCAGAGACAGTGCCTAAAGCATCCGTGATGCTGTTAAACCTCAGATGAGTGGAGGGGAGCTGAGCGAGGCTGTGGTGTCAGTGCTGGTCACACACATAGTGTGCAGAAGCCCCTGCAGGCAGCGTGTGCCCCGGTGGTGCTGCCCTGGGGTGAATCTGGGGTTCAGCTGGGCCCAGGGTCTGGCTGTCGAAGGGGAATGTTTGGCATCCAGTGTGCTGAGCCTGGTTCGTTAGAGGGCGAGCACGTCGTTGAAATGAGCCAGGTATGCTTGCAGCCGTGTAGCTGTCTGTGTAGCTCTAAATAATGAATGTGGAAGAAGTCTTTGGGGAGCTGAGCGGGCTGGGAGGTCTGTGGTCTTCTGCATTTTCACTTGTCTGCACATAGGATTGTTTAAAGCCTCTCCCTTTCCATTTCCCTTTGTGACAGTGTGAGTCAAACAACTACTAATGACCTGGGATAGATTTCAACTCTGTTTCACCAGTGTATCAGCCCAAACATATCAGGGCTGTTGGATGGTTTAACAACTAATCAATTGAAGCCTCTGGTTAAACTGTCTGCATTCACAAGTTGCACCCAGCTGGTGGTACTCTGCGCTGAAAAGGCTGAGCCTGTCACTGTCGATAGGGATGTGGGATTTGCTGTGCCACAGCAGGCCGGTGGCCTTGTCTGCTTCGTGCCTCTGGCAGCAGCCCGTGTACGTGGGCAGCTGCCTGCTGGCACTGTGGGTGCTCCCGTGGGGGGTCCTTGCACTCGAGCTCCAAGGGTCTGTGCTTCACCGTGTGTGCAGCTGTGTCGTGAGGCTATTGAGAACGCTGCAGGTACTGGAGAACAGGTCCAGGGAGGTTGGAGGGGGCCAGGAAGGGATGGCAGGGAAGGTGCCCGTCTCACCTCTGGTATTTCTCGGCCGTTGCTTGGTGGGACTTGATGAGGTTATTGAGTGGTGAGAGAGCATTAGCAAGACCTGTACTCGTGACAGGGAAGAAGGAACGTGGCAGTGGCTGTGAGCTGACCTGAGCAGTGTCTGTGTTCTGCAGGCAATGAAGGTGATGGACTTTCCCTGGAGACGCAGCTCTTGTGCCATCGGATGCTGGCCATTCCCCCTGGCAGAGCGCTTCACCCAGGGATCGAGTCGCTGAACGTCTCTGTGGCTACTGGTAAAAATACTTGTGATGCACAAGGGCATCAGTGCAAATTTCTGTATTTAAAAATCTCAAACATGTAGGCTCTCAAAATTATTTTATTTTTAAAATATATATTTTTTACTTTCTTACAGGTATTCTCCTGCACTCCATCTGCAGCCAAAAGCTGAGGCAGTGACTGATTTTTATTGTGGCACGTGGTGGAGGTCACCTAGCCTGGACCTTTGGCAGAGGGAAGCTGCTTGGTGTTTCATGGCTGCTTTCTGTCAGCATGGATGTGGAGGTGCTCTTCCCAGGCTGTTCACTGTCTCTACAACGTACCCTGTTGGCCCGACCTGTATTTTGGCTGATGCACAATACCACCAGAGCCCTGGCTCAGTGCTGAAGTCAGATGCCTTCATGCCGTAGGTAACACCTCCCACCCTCAGGGGAAAGGTTGTAAGGAAGGGGAGACAAAGCTAGGTTTTAAAAGCAGCCAAATCCTTCGTTTTTTGCAGTAAAATAGCCAGAGGTGGCTGCAAGCCTTGTTTGTGGCAAGGGGACTTCCATTGCTCAGGCTGTGGAGAGGATTTTGGGCTGCAGCTCAGAGCCAGTACTAGACTGACACTCCCCTTAGCTGCCAGGAGGGTGCTGAAGACAAACAGGTTGGATCTTGGACTACTGGATAGCAATTTATTCACGAGGCAGTTTCCCTGTTACATATTGCTACTTGAACCTCTGAAGTACAGCGTGTTGTATTTGATTGTAACACCAGTCTGTGGCCGTGCCAAGGATGGACATGACCTGTTTGAAAGAGCTGTAGTGGGGAAAAACGTAGCCCGTTGAAATAAAGCCTCTGTAAAGATTTGCTGGCGACTCGAATCGATCCTTTTTGTGTCATGTATAAACCCCGAGTGTGATTAGTGGAGCAGGGCGCTTCCTTCAGGTGGGAACTGGGGATCTGGAGCTTGTTCTCCTCATTTGGGGAATTTTTCTTTCCACGGCGGGCCTGATCTGGCTGGATGCTGAGCTGCCCCAGCACCACAGTCCCCACTGATGGCATCGTGGGTTCAGGGAGAGTGGTGATGGTGGTTTCATTTGCAAATATCTTGGTTGAAAACCAGGCTGGCTAAATTATTGAGAACCAAATGAATGTTATCGCTTAGCACCTTAATTATTTTATTTAGCTACTGTGGCCCTTTGCATAGGATTCCTCATTAACACTTAATTTACAGTGCCCTTTAGGGATAATTTCAAACAATTCAGCTTAGTCTCCCCCCTCCCCCCTTCCAAATGAACAAGTAAATCACTCAGAGTGACTAATTAGGACTTTCCTTTGAGCTAAATGAAGTCTGTAAACCGGTCTGTGGATGTGGGGGTTTTTCAGATGTGTCCCTGGGAGAGGCTGGCCGGCCTTGCCGAGGGCACTGGCTGTGGTGGTGGCAGCAGGGCTGGGACAGGACGAGGGCTGGGACAGGACAGGTCGCTCTGCTGCTGCAGCAGCTTGGGGACTTCCCTTGCCGAGGAGAAACGCAGAGCATCGCCCAGCCAGGGGCTGGCCTGCAGGTGGGATACTGCACAGCTTCACACTGAAACCTTCTGCCATGCAGTGGTGTCGAGCGCTCACTTCTGTCCCTGCAGCTGGAGAGGGTGCCTGGTGTGTGGCAGCACATATCCCGAGCTGTGGCTGCCCCTTTGCCTCTCCTGAGCAAAAGGACAGAAGCCAAATTCCCCCAAAAATGAGTGCTGCAGTGCCAGCCAGGCTTTGGTGCCTGTGTCTGAAGGGGTTCACCGAACAGCAGCGAAAGGTCTGGTGGACTGCTGGGGCGATGGCTGCTTGGCAGGTGTGTAGCATTTGCTTTGTGGGCTGAATGTATCTTTCTTTCTTTTATCCAAGTGCTGAAATGAAAAGGCAAGGGTCCAGCGAGGCTGCTGGCAAGCCTTCCCTGCTGGTGCTAATCATGCAGCCATGTCTGCCCCAGCAGAGGGTGCCCGTGGCTTAGATTTGCTCATTTTTCGCAAGACAGGTTCAGCACTTGGGGCTAGCTGAGTCCTTCCTTCTGAGCAGCAGGGATGAGGATAAAGCCTTTGCTCTATTCTTAATCTATAGATAAGTATCTATAGATTTTTTTCTGATTTCATACGAACTGCAGTTTCTCCATTTAAAAAATAATTTCTTTCTGCAGTACTTTAATAAGAGGAGGCACTTCATTAAGTTTGCATGGGTTTGGGAAAGCCGTGCACCCTCAGACCACGCATAGCCGTGCCAGTTTACCCCCTAATGAGGAGGCAGGTGAGTAATGATGGAGCAGGTACTTTTTTGAACCCAAAAAGCTTCAAGACCCTGGTGCCCACGGTGGCTCCGTCAGTGGGGCGAGCGTGGGGACATTGCTAGGAGCCCTGGGGCAGGGCCCTGGCCGGGTCTCTCCATCCCCCTGCACTGTGGTCAGTTTTCCTCTGGGAGCAGTTTCCAGCGGTCTGCGTAGTCCTGTTTTAAACGTGCCAACGAGTGGATTTTTGCATTCCCAGGCTCACAGGCAGGATGGATCAGAATCCCTGCAGTCAGTCCTCTGGTGGCTCAGCATCCATCGCTGCAGCGGCAGTGACTCCCTGCAAATTGCCCCGTGCAGCCGCTGCCTGCACAGCACCTTGCTGTGGCACTGGAGCGCCAGACCAGGCTTACCGGGGGCTGTATGAGGTTTGCATTTTAAGAGGCTCTGGTGCTTTATGGTTATTTTTAACAGGAGTTTGTCTGCCAGCACTGTTGGCACATCCAGGGAGTGCGCTGGGGGCTGCCTTACATCTGCTGCTGGTGCAAGGCAAGGGAAACAGGGATCTGAGTGCACAACAGGGGCTGGGGCTCAGACCTTGAGCCTGACTGCTGCTCCACGGGCGTCATTGCCAGTGCAGTGAATCCCACCCTGGACAGCTACAGCCACTGCATTCAGCACGTCTCCCTCGGCGTTAACTTTTGGCCCTGCTTTGCATCGCCGGTGCCCGGCTCATGGATGTGGGTTTGGCTTCTGGCACAGCCGACACCTCTCCTCCTGCCCGAGCCGCATCCTGCTGCGGACCCAGCTGCCCTGAGGTCTAATGCTGCCGGGAGGAGCACGGGGACCTCTGCAGAGTGGCACCTTTTGAGATGGAGCTTTCTGCTGCGTGATTTGCCCCCGATCTAATAAATGCGATCCATTAATTGGATCATTGCCTGCTTCTCCAGTTAATTTCCTGGATATTTTTAAACGTTAAAATGTAGTTTTTATAGTCTTTCATTATTTTTAGCCTTAAGCTCGACTATAATCGTCCCTGTAATGTAACTGTAAAAAACTCCCAGCTTTATATCATAAAGGAGGACATTAATTGTCATTTTTTGTGTACATCAGCAAGATCAAAACATGCCTCCTGATTACTTCTGTTTGTACACAGAGTCTCTTTGATATTTAGATATGAATAAAGTGTGTGTGCGTAATTTGAAAGTCAATTCTTCCCTCCCTGCTGCTTGTCATGGATTCCTCTCAGAAGCATATTTACCAAATTGATTTTAAAATTTAGTAATTGCCCTTCCAAAATGATTTCTCAATAATCAAAGTGTCTCTAAGCACAGTGGCAAAATATTTGTCCTTGCTAGTTCAGAAAATGCGCTCTGCGCCTGTCTGCTTAATCTCAGACCAGGCTGAGCACAAATCTTTTCATCCCCCAACATCAACTCGAGGGAGAACAGGCTTGGAGAAGCTCAGCTGATGCCCCAAATTTAGGTTCTGCGCACGGATTATTAACATGACCAAAACCAAATCATTGCATAAAATCCTCAGCTGGCTCCTAATGAGGCTTCTGGAGAGGGGCTGGCAGTGCTTTTGGGCAGAGAACAGCTATTTTCTCTGTGCCATGATTGGTGCCATGCCACAGCCGGGGCTGCCCCGTGCTCATGCCCGGTGCTCACGCCACCTCGGGCGGCTGGGCCACGTGCTGTGGAATGAGATCGATTTGGCTGCTCCAGGGCTTCTTGTTCTCATTTGCAGCTGCTTGCAAGAAAGTTGTGGGTTTATTATTATTTTAAAGCAGCTCTGGCACCATCCCCTTTATTCTTAAGCCCTGTGCCCACTCAACGAGCGCGTGTCTCCAGCATTAATCGTCCCATTTTTCTGCAGCAGCTTTATAACGAGGCTGTGCTGAAAATCGGGCGCGAGGGCTCAGCCTGGGCGCGCGGCCCCTCCGGGTGCGGCAGGGAATCCTCCAGCCGCACCGCAGCGATGATCGGAGTTTGTAAATGTAATCAACCTTGAGGTCTTGTTACTTCCACAGGTGCAATTAACATTACCATCTGCTAATCCGTGATTAACGATGTTTACAAATATGCTACAACATGTTAAAATGTGCCTGCGCTCTTTTTTTTTTTTATTATTATTATTTTTCCACTCACCCTGTTTTGGCGCCAGAGCTGTGCCGGCGGCAGAGGCGCGGCGAGGGCTCCCGGCGGAGGGCTCGCCGTGCTCCACCACCAACTCGCAGACGTTTTGCTTTCGTTACTTAAAAGTGCTGTTAAACTCCAAGCCAGCTGTAGGAATGACAAGTTCAAATCAGGAGGTCAGTACTGCTAAATGGGATTTAATTGCACGGGGGTTGAGGTACAAACTGATGAATCTGAATAATAAAACTTTGTTGGAGGCGACATATGGCACAGTTTAAAGTAAATTTTTATTGATCGTCCCACAACTGATGTGTTAATGGGATGGCAGTCTTTGCGTTGGGTTGGAGATTGATGTGGAGTTTTAATAACGTCACCCAGGAATATTGTGGATTCTAATAGGAGAGTTTTATATATATATATATATTTTTTAAAAGTGTTTTCTATTAACTGCCTCTTTCTTTTTAACACGGACAGGAATACATTATATCTCTCCTGTATGTCCTCCAGATCTAGGTTACATGTAATTGCTCCGTAATTGGTAGAACCATGTAAAAGCCATGGTATTTGCCAGTCAACCCTCCTAAGTTACCATGAAATTGAAGTGTGATATTTATTCCCTATAAAACTTGCGACCCAAATATTGTGTAAGATGAGGCTTGGTTTACTGCAGGGGCTGTGCCGCGCGTGATGCATGCATGGCTGGGGCTGTGTGCCTGTATTATCGTAACTGGGGGTGTTGGGCTTGGTTTTTTTTTTTGAATAGGAGCTGGAGGGGGTATTTTGCTTTGAGGGGAAAATGTTTTAACCTCGCTTGGGCTTCAGTCTCAGGCTGATTGGGGTTATCTTGCGGTCTGATTCAAACTGATGGAGGTTTTTGGGGTAACTGATTTCGAAATTCTTGTGTTTCAGTGGGCTGGGGTAGGAATTATACTTACTGCCTTTCTCCAAGCCTCTGGAGATAAAATATTTGTCCGGGTATTGGGATCCTCAGCTGGGAGATGCTCTGCAAGTACACAGGGTTCTCGTTAGACTAAAATAGCAGTGACTGGCTCCAGCACCGGGACGAATGTCACTGCCGAACGCAGGTACCTAAATTTAGAGATAAAAGATGTGTATTGCATGCTCCTTGCAGCTGGATGCCATTTGTGTTTGATTACATCTCCCCGCGCATCACGCTGCTACGAAGTTGTTTGTGCTGAATGCATTTTGTATGTGCAAGCAGGCACGCCAAAATGATGCTGCCCAGGCCGGGGGCTGCTGGTAATGCTGCCAAGGCCCGTGGCAGCGTCCCTCGTGGGCTGTGTCCGTGGGGTGCTCACGATCCAGCTGCTGGAGGCTGGGAGGTTTTTGCCCAGTCGGTGCAGAATGGATGGGTGGATGCAGCGATGGCTCAAATATGCTCGCTGCACGGCTTTAGCTATGCCCAGAGGTAATTGATCAGGCTTATGATCAATAGTTTGATATATTTAAAAATGTAACAATGTGCTCTGGCTAGATGCAAAGTTAAACCTGCCATTTTTTTTTTACTATTATATTTTTTTCTGGCCTGTTTTAGAAGCTGCAAAATCAGCAGTGTTTCTCCTGCACTCCGTAAGTGTTAGCTCAGCTCTTTTCCCTGGAGATCTGAGAACCAGACCCTGCGGGTCCCGACGATGCCAAGCTCTGTCCCGGGTCCTGCTCCAAGACCGGTGGGTTTTGGTTGCGTGGCGGAACAGAGGAGGTGGCGGTGTCTGCCGGCGCCTTCACAGCTTTGCCAGCCCTCATTAGCACCTTCCAGCGCGGCGCAGCTTGTTCAAACCATATCACAAGTCTTTTGCTTGAGATTGCATCTGTGCCTAATATGCATTTTTATATAAACAAGGGTACTAAATGGCCTCTCAGTTCCCTCTGTAATGTCTTTTTTAATGGAAGGTCCTGAATTAAGAACATATATATATGACTCTAAGAATTTTCTAAGTGATATTGAAAAGCTATTGTAAGGTAGGATTCCTTCTTGCAAAATTATTTTAATGAGGTTCCAGTTTATTTTCTGGCTATATTTTACTTATTTAATCCTCCAGAGGGGTTTTTCAGAGGCAGCATCTCATTTTCAATGCAACTATTCTTAACATCAGGGAAAACTACCTTTCTGAAATGCATGAAGGGAAAAAAAAAAAAAAAAGAACCAGAGGAAGATGTACGAGATAAGAATAAACTTGAAAAGCTTTGAGGTGGTTTATGGCTTCTCTTGAAAGAATAACAGTTCATGTATTTTTGTTATGGTGTGGTTTAATGATGCTTGCAGAAAAAAGATAAGGTAGAAATGGAAATATAAAATTAAACCAGCAAAGTGAATGTGATTATTTTAGTTACTAGTATTACCTGGGGAAAACGCTCGCGGGGTTTTTTATCTAGACTAAATATTTGCTTTTCTAAAAGGGAAAGCCCTCTGCAGCCTCAGCCCCGGGCTGTCGGGTGATGCATTCCCGTGGTCCAACAGCCGCGGGAGGACAGGGGTGTCTCTGTCATCTTCTGGTGCCTCTGGCCACCTGTGTCCGTGGGTGCCCCTGAAACGATGCTCAAGGATCTGAGCACCACTGCTGTATTTGCTGCCCTTTGGATGCCAACCTGCTTCCAGGGATGCCTGTCAGCATCTGGACCAGGATGCCGGGCCTGGCAGTGACTGGTCCTGGTCCCGGGGCTGTGCTAGGTGCAGTGATGGGGAGGGAGGTGGCTTCAGGAGGGGCTCAGCACCAGCAGCATGGGTGCTGCTGCGTCACCGCGGGCAGAGAGCAAGGCACGGGGACACCCTCTGTGCCTTGGGGGATGCTCCTTCACCAAACCTGGGCACAGCATGGACCTGTCCCACCTCACCCCATCCCACCCTAGGGCACAGATCTGGGACAGGATTCGTTGTGTCCCCATCAGGCCAGGTGTACCAGGCAGGACCACGGTTGTCTCTCTGCAGCCGCCGAGCGCAGAGCCCAGGCCCTGGGTTGTGAGAGGTAAGCTGGCGGATGGACCGAGCCTGCCGCGTGGCCTTGAGCTTCACTGGGTAGTTAATTTTTCAATTTCTTTCATGGGTCTGGAATGGCAAAGAGTTTGTTTATAATTAAAGTACTTGAAGATTTATACTTTAATTCGAATAGCTGAAAAGAAGCAGTTTCTGTGTAGGTTTCTTCACTATCAGAATCTAAAACAGATTATTATGTAAATTTTTCCGATCCTAAATTCATTATAATATTCAATTTCAGGAAATGCTCTTGACCATCTGCTGCTGCTCTAAAAAATGAGTCTTGGAGATTGTTTACTACCAGAAATATTGTAGGTATTTAGGATAGATCACAGCGCAGTGTGAGGGCACGGTGCTTATTCCTGCAGCCCGCTTACATAAATCCCTGCCATGGGCACCACGGGCCCAGCGAGTTGGAAAGCGCAGCCAGAGCCGTGATGTCCCCCCTGCAAACCTCTGGGGGTGCCAGGAGGGGCAGGAAGAGTTTGGGGGGAATTTGGGGAATGTTGGGTGCCAGGCGGGCAGCGAGGGCCCTGTCTGCAGGCCTCGGCTTTGCCTTTGGGCCTTTCCTCAGCGTGTGCGTGGGGTGGGAGCCCCCAGTGCCCACCCAGCTTTAATCTACTTTTTCTCAACATGTTTTATGACTGAAGCAGGTGTGTGTCAGTGCCGTCAGGTGCCGTGGGGCGAGGTGCAGATGCAGATGTGCTGCAGGATGAGCCTGCATCCCGAGGCGCTGCTCCTCCCCAGGCCTGGCACCTGCTTTAGCTGCTGTTATCGAGCATCTGCAAGACAATAAAAGATTTTTCTGACCACCACACAGCCTGCTCCCACACGTTTGAGTTTGGCTTGGCATTGAAGGTGATTTCTGTTCCTTCTCCCCCACCAACACGTGCCAGCCCTGCTCCCGGCCCCATGGCTGCGCCGATCGATCGATGGGGCCGGGCACCGCGGATGGGGACGGTGCTGGGGGCACGGCAGGGACACCCCAGGGGCCGAGCACCCCTCGAGCATCCTCCCGGCACGGGGACGGCACCACGCGGCGAATTGTCATTAATATCGAATTATGTACAGGGCTTGCAAAGAGGAGCTGTTAATAAAGTGGCGCAGCCTTCAGGAAGGCCGCTCGTGCATCTGGCTGCGTGCTCAGAGGAATGTGGGAGTGCTGAGGGATGCCTGCGAGCAGCGACAGTGGCAGCAAGAGCATTGTAGGAGGGCAGGCACTACATTTTTTAAAATTTTTTTATTGGAAAAGCAGGTTGCACTGTGATGCCTGTGGGCCCTGCAGGCAGCGGACAGAGGCGGTGATGTCAGTGTGGATTTATAGGACGGGCACTGGCAGCCCTTGGACAAAGGGCTGCTCTGCCCTGCCCATGGGTTTTGGGACTCCCTGCTGTGCCCCCCCCAGCCCCATGGGTGCTCCTCCATGGGCAGGACGAGCACTCCCCCACCCCACATGAGCCCCCACATCCCTCAGCGATCCCCCACCCGGCGTTTTGGTGAGCGTCGGGGCAGCCTTTGTGTGTGTGTGTGCCCAGCAGATGTGAGCGCACCCGAGTTCGATTGCTGCGACCGCCTGGGGAATATTGCTAACTAATTATAGAAAACAGAAGATGCACTCCCCTCCTCTTGCATTTTTTTTTTTTTTTTTTGATAAACATTGTCTCCTCTCAACAGCTGAGTGTTTAATTAGTGTTGATTGCCGTTCGCGTGTTCAATAACTGCTCATCAGGCGGGGATGTCCGCTGATGCGGCGTGGCCTGGAGCGCAGAGGAGTGGAGGGTGCTGCTAATTAGGGATGCCATTTATTTGGGTAAGTCATGTGGACAGCAGCCCAGCTTTTAGGTTAAGTTTCAAGGTTAAAGGGGAGCATTCAAAAAAAAAAAAAAAGCCCCTCATTTGTGAGGACGGGGAGCTCTGCTGACACTGCCACCGCCAGCCAGGCCCCTGCTGGCACCCACCTGGCCCCCACGAGGTGCCATCCCTGTATATATCCACACACACACATGTATATAATGCACGTGAGCCTGGGCACATGTGTGGCTGCATCTGTGCTCCCAGCAGAGCCCAGCCCTTGAGGCGTTCCCCTCCCATATCCCTACAGCCCGTGCCCCTTTCCCCAAGCTCTGCCCCAAAACACGCTGCTGCAGGGGGCTGCAGCGCCCGGCTGTGGGCAGGTTCCTCAGGGAGCAGGTTTCAAGGAAAGAAGCAGCTTTTCTGCTGCTTGCTCTCAGGCCACCCAGCCGTGTGGGAACGCTGTGGTTTACAATCAATGTGGGATTTTTTGGACATGAGGACAGGGGGCGGGAGGCAGCCGCTCGGGCTCTGCCTTTGCCTGGAGGCGCCGGGACCGTGAGCATGTGGCCATGGCACGGCCAGTGCTCCAGCACCGCCTGCCAAACACGACGCAAAGCTCTCCTGTTTAGATGCGGAGAAATAAAACCTTGAACAAGCACAACCCTATCTATAAAGGCACGTAGTGATGCTATCAGGAGATGGGGTTGAGTTGACATGAGTGGGTTCATTTCTCCTTCCAGTGATGTGCACCTGCACCGGGCTTGCCCTGATGGCCAGAGCAGGACCAAAACACATGGGGGGAGTACAGGAGCATTCCCTGCTGTGGGGACACGGGCTGGGGACATGGCCAGAGCTGCATGTGGCAGGGCTCATGCTGGGTGCCCCCAGCCATGCCCGGAGCATCCCGCTATGCTGCACGTCCCCTCCCGCAGCGGGCAGGACGGGGGGGCAGCAGCTCGAACAGCAAATGAGCAAATGCCCGTCTCCTCCCGGCACGCTTCCCCGTTATTTATTTATATGTTTATTTGCTGTGCTGCCTGACAGCGGTGATGGAGCTGTCATGCTTTGGTGGCCACTGGCTCGTGATCCAGCACCTGTTCTCCGTGCTTTAATCTCTCCTCGCCGCTCACACAGAGTCTATACATAACCCCCAGCCAAACAAAACGTGAAGAAAAATCAAATCTAATTACATGCCATTGATTTTCCTCCAAATTTGCTTCTAATACACTTTTTGACTACTCCTTGATTATTTTTTTAATTTTTTTTTCCCCACTTTTCCCTTCTCCTCTCCTACCCTTCCTCTCATTTGGCAGCAGCCTCCTCCCGTGGTAGCGAGAGGCTGCAGCCTCGCCGGACACGCCGAGCCTGGAGCAGCTAGGAGATACATGGACAGACATGTTTTCTTTTTTTGCTATGACTAGGAATAGGGACGCTCTGTGCGATGCACCTCACCTTAAGGGACAGGTAGGACCTTGCAGCTTTCTTGATGGCTTTCCCCCTTCCCCTCCTCTTTCTTCTTGCTAGACCTGATGCTGCTCGGTGTGCCGGCACTGCTGTGGCAGAGCCACTCCTGTAAGCAGGACAGCATTGGGGTGAGCCAGGCTGGGGGGCTGCGGGGGCTTTCTCCCATCCCCAGGCTTTGCTGCGCCCACCAAAGAAAGGGCAGGCGTCCGTGCATCCGCTTCTCCTGCAGCTGGGTCCATCCCTCGCAGGTGGGGAAATGTGGGGACTGCCGGCAGCCTCTGCTGCACTTCCCTGAGTCCTCTGCAGGCAGGGCACTGGCGCCGGTCCCCCCTCAGCTCCCCGTGTCCCCCTGGTGCTGGCAGTGCGGGTGCAGGTGTGGAGGAGACCCCCAGGCCACGTCCCGCTGTCACCGCCACCGACGCATGGCCCCGGTGTCACCGGTGCGAGGGGGACACCCGCCGGCGGCAGGAGCCCCAGCAGCGCAGATTTCCAAGGGAGCAGCCAGATTTATCGTGTAAGGAGGAATACTTAGGCTGAAGACAGTTCAGTTGTGTTAATTATGGAAATCTAAAGATAATCTATATTTAATGTCAAATTTTTCTCAAATCTACTAAAGAATGAGGAGAATATATGCACATGATGACATTTAAATGAAGAACAAGGTGCAATTAAACTCCAAAATGTACAGTAGACTAATTAGGAGAGGATGACAAATATAGTTATCATCAGCAACTAATTAGGGACCTGCTTTAGCTTTCCCTGCTTGATTAATCTTGACTAGGTGTTAATAAGTTACGTGGGACCGGCCGTAACTTGCGGCGAGGCTGTTTGTGGCTCCGGCTGGCGTGGCACCGAGGTGGTTTACGGCCGGGCGATGCAGGAGCCGGGGTGAGGACGCTTGGTGCTGGGGGGGTACGATCACGTTAAGGGCTTCTGATTGATGGGGTGACGTGGCTGGGGTGGGCACCCCCATCTCACGGGGCTTTGGGTGGTGTGGGGCAGCGCTGGCGCTGAGGATGCCTCGATTACATCCATCCGAGCGGTGCCCAGTGTACGGTTTTCGCATGGTTTTGGCATCTGATCGGCAGTGCAGGCATTTTGGAGGCCTGGGTTATGGTTTTGCTCTGTAGGGGTGTGTGTGCCTTAGGGACTTTCCTGGTTCCCAGGAGGTTTTGGGGCTGCTCCTGGTATGGTTGGTATCAGCCCAGCAGCCCGCGGAGCTCAGTGGTGGGGATCCGTGGTGCTGAGCACTGCGCCGGCGCTGCTGACACCACCGAGATTTACACGCTTATCTTTTTGCGTTGAAAGGTAAGAATAATAGTAAAACGTTAATGCCACGCTCTGCATATAACACCGTGCATAAAGGACTGACACGACGTGAGAGACAGATAAATCACCGCCGCGTTCAGGCGATAATCCGCGGGAGGCAGGATAACGCACGGGCTCTCCCAGCGCGGGGAGGCGCGTGGGGAAACGGCTGCACGGCCCAGGCCGGCTCCGAGGTTTGCTGGAGCACTTCTCAGAGCTGGGTTTTATGGAATGGGGTCTGTATGTTGGCTGTTCCCTGCTCATAGCAGGCGCTGGGTGCTCGCAGGTGGGCTCGCTGCGGCGTGCAGCAGCCCTCGTGGGTGGCGCTGGGCCAGGACAGCCAAAAAGCTGCACCGAGAGCCAGGAGAGGCCCTGGGGAGATGTGGCAAGGGGCTGCTCGTGCCAGGCCTGGCCGGGGTGCTGGGGTCTTGAGGAACAACCCCGGGTGGCTCAGCACGGCTTGGTATGGCTTGGCACGGCTTGGCATGGCTCAGCACAGCTCGGCTTGGCACGGCACGGCTCGGGAGCAAAGCCACCACCGTGCCGAGGACGAACTTGGCTCAGTCACCATGGAAACGGTGGCCAGGCCCCGGTGCCGCTCGCGTGTGCACAAGTCCCGTTGACCTCACTTAGAATTATTACCTTTAGCCAAATAAAATAATTTGCGTTAATAAAGAGACCATTTTCTCTCGGCTTCCAAGCGAGCCTTCCCCAGAAGGCAGAGTGACTCCTTAATTACACTTTTACTGCAAGGTGATTAATGTTCAATATGTGATACTCCGTTTAAATAAGTCGCTTATTAACACCTTTAATATGTTTTAATTTTTTTTTCTCCTCTTTTTCCTCCTTCCCCCTCCCTGTGGCGCGAGGTGGAGCTGTGAGACTGGGCACAGGCACCCGCAGGCTGAGCCTGGGGTCCTGTGGCCCTCCAGAACCACAAAATGCCCCAAAATAGGGAGCAAAACCCATCTGTGGGGGCCAACAATGGTGAAATTAAATGGGGAGCGTGCCGGGAACCCCACTTTGCTTCCCCTGCTGTGGGAGGTGGTGGGCAGCTGGGAGGCATGGGCTGGGAACGGGGCTGCAGCAAGGCGGGGTGCTGAGAAAACGGGGAAAAATAACATTTTTTGGTCATTCCTTCGTTAGTTGATGAGGGTCTGGTTTGGGGGATGAGCAAGCAGCACTGCTGCAGACCCCTAAATGCGCACCAGTCAGCTCCTTAGCTGAGCTGGTGAGAGAAGGGGTTGTTGCCTCACCAACATAAAAGGGGTCGGGGTGTCAGTCCTGGCCTTTCCCCTCCTTGCCCTGAACCCGTGCTCTGAGGGTGGGGAGCCCACAGCACGTACACGTGAGCCCCTGTGGGTGCTGCAGCAAGGAGATGGGCTGAGGGCGGCGCAGACGGGAGCCCAGGGGAACAGGGGAAGGTGAGATCGGGGTGAGCAGAAAGGTGAAGTCCTTGGACAGGGGAGCAAGGCTGCAGGTTAATGCCTCAAACAACAAACACTTATTTATTTATTTATTTATTACCCCCCAGAAAAGCCTCTTGCTTTGAAAAGGCACCTGGTGCCCTCTCTCCAGTGGATTTAATCTGCGCTGTTGGGCTGAAACTGGGCGTTTGGTGCTGGCCTTAACAAAAATGACCACAAATGATGCTTTGCGTGTAATTTTGGGGACCTTCGTTTTTCACCCATACTCATTGCTTGGTCGGTGCTTGGCTGGTGCTCAGAAAAGGAAAAGAAAGGAGTTCTGGTTCCTGCCTGAAATGGGTGGTTTCTCATGATTGCAGATGAAGTTGACAAGTCAAAGAGTCGTTTTATTTTCTCTCAGATCTTTTTAGCTGTACTTTTGTTTGTGCAGCCACATATGTCTGTAAATATGCTATAATTTGCATATTTTGCACAAAAGACTGTATTAGTGGTGATAGCCTGTCCTGGATCATTTTGCTTTTCCCACGCGTGACTCTCACAAGGCACACCGTGAGGAAGCTCAGCGAGGCTGCAAAGCCCCTGCTCGCCCATGGCCAAAGCTGGCACCCAGCACCCTGGGTGGAAAAACTCACTTCAAAAAGTACAAAAATACAGATCCGGCCTCGTTGTGGGGTGTATTTATTTATTTATTTATTTATTTTATCTCACAGCCACATGCTGCTGTGTGCTGGTGGGTTATCCCCAAGCAAGACGTTTTCATCACCTCTCCTGGGTTCCTGAACTTCTCTGTTTGTCCCCACAGGGTGGGAAGGGGTGTCCCAGCCCCAAACTCACCAGTTCTGGGCCAACCCCCCCAGAACTGCAGCTCCACGTGTGTGGGCCTGGCTGCTCCCCCCTCACACCTGCTCCCCCCTGGAAATGAGGTCAGTCACTCCTCCTACTTGGGGAAAAATTCAAGGGAACTTGCTAAAGAGCTGCCCTTCCTGCTGCTGAGAGGCTTTTGCTGAGCAACATTGCAGAGTTGAATACAACTACCCCAAAACTGATGATTTATAAGTGAATTTGTCCCTTAATTTGTCAGTGAGAGCTTCGGAGGCAGCTCAGGTGCTCCCAGTTATAAATTTGGTAGAGCTCCTCCTGGGGAGCCCCAGCTCCCTCCTGATGGCCTTGCAGGTAAGGATGGCAGCAGTTTGTAAATGCTTGAAATGCAGATTAATTCCTTAATTTGCTTCGTTTTCTGCCCTTTTAAAGGGAATTGGGTGCTTGCTGCTGTACGGCAGGAGCTGGGTCTGGTCCCCTTGTAGCTAATTTTGTTTTACTGCTTTCTCCTTTATCTTTCCTGGCAAAGGGGTGTGTGTGAGGGAACTGGCCATCCCTCTGATCCTGGCTCCTCTGCTCTCCTCTCTTTGCCCTGAGCTGTTTCACTTTACTAAAAACGTGCAAAGATTTGGGAGGAAGCAAACTGAAAAACAACTAATGTTGTTTCTTAAAATTGCCAATAGCCCCTGTGGCTAAGGCAATAGGGGACTCTGAGAACAAGGTCTCACTAAATGATGGGAGCAGTTCTTTTAACAGAAAATACCTTTGTAAAGCCCTGTAAGAGCAGTAACACCTGTGGTTCGTGCTCAGTTTCTCTGGGGTAGGGGCATTTCTTGCTTTGGTTTCAGTTTCTCCTCTCCTTTGAGCAGTTTAGCAAATGGTGCGACTTGGCTTATGCTCGGGCTGTTGAAAATATTTAAGCTCTGCTGAAAGAGTAGCTGCTTTGCAGGTATAAATTATGAGAGCTCCATGAATTCTGGTGTTAAATTAGACATTTTCTCAACTGTTTGTCCTATTACCCACCTCTCAGACAGAAAGGCATCGTGTGCTCCCCCGGCCCCCTCCCCCTGCATTTCACTGCCAGATATTTGCGAGTTCATTAGTTCACAGGGGTGAGCAATACATCATCGAGCATTTCTTAATAGTCATCCATTTCAGGACTAATTCTCATCTAAAACGAGCTTTCATTGCATTAAATAAAACTTCAGGTAATTCAGAGAATAATATTTCTCTAATACTCAAGACCCAGTGAAAGTCTCCAGCCAAGCTGATTCTGTCTAATCACGAGAAGCTGTAGATAAGCAGTAGCAGCTCATGCGTCCCCTCCTTTTTTTTTTTTTTTCCTTTATTTTTATTTATTTTAGCGGTGTATCTCGAGCTGTTCTGGCTGGCTGCTTGCTGTGTGGTTCCTTCCCAGCCCCGAGGTGCTCTCTCCAGCCAGGCTGCAGGGGCTGGGGCAGCTTGGGGAGCCCCCAGCCGGACACCCCCTGGGTGTGGGGCCAGCTCCCTCACCCTTAGCACTGCCCAGCAGAGACTTATTGCCAATAAATGGTGTGATTAACGTGTGTTATCCTCATCGACTTCCCTGATCTGTCTCGGACAGCCCTCTCCAAGCAGCCAGCAGTCAGCGATCGCATCCTCGTGTGGCAGCGTTAATTACGAGGGGAGCTGTGGGTGGGCACCCATCCTGGGGAGCCCCTTCCTCCGGGCACTGTGTGAGCAGTAGGCTTCTCAAAGGGGCTCTCCCACCACAACACAATCCTTGGTAAATACATTTTTCTAACGACTGCTGGATTGTAATGAGATTTTTCAGGTTGTTTTTGCTGTCAGAGCGCTCCTGCCCGGCTCAAACCCCTGCTCCGAGTGCTCATCATTTGGAGGTGTGTTGTTTGCCCCCCCTCTATATTTTTCTCTCCCTAATGCTGTAGCCAAAACTGAAATGAGAGTTCAGCAAAAAAAAGCACACAAGACAAATACATAGAGACGTGTACCTCTGACTTACAGCCCAGCGTGAGCTTTTATGGTGGTTACTTATTCTCAGAAAATTGATGAAGCTTAGAGCAGAAGCTAAACTTTTAGCCAATATATAGGTGGAATAATATTAAATTCCCGTATTAAAGATCACCATTAACCTGTTTGTTTTTTACTGGGCTAACAGTAAACACAATGGGCTGTGAACAGCGCATTTAATTATTTCAATGAATATTCATAACATACAGGACCTTGGGAGCAAATAAAGACAGGAGAATTTTTCACAGCGACTGGGAGCTTGATGTGAAAAACAAAACAAAACAGCCTTAAATTCAGAGTGAGTAAAGGGAAATATGCTTGCTCTGAAAACCTCTAGTTCTGCAGTTGCTCTGTGTATGTCTGGGAGAGGAATGCCTCTCTTAATAAGCAGCTCACTGGTGCATCTCTCGCTGTAGGTGGGCACTGGTACGTTCGGATAACTTTGGTCTTGAACAGTTGAAGCCTTTGGAGCTGGGTTCTGCGGCACCACGGTGTGCATGGGCAGCGAGGTGCCAAGAGCCCCTCTCCTTCCCCAGGCACCAGCCCCTTTCTTTCTACGTTTTCATGCTGTGCAATAACTCCAAGGGAGTTTCCTGCATGTGCCAGGCTCTTAGGGCTTTGGTGAAACTGGGGGTTGTGTAGGGACTACACGGAGACCTGCACGGCTGCTTGTGGAGAGGTCAAGGCAGGGAATGAAGTCCCCTGTCCTACACCATGTGTAAGGGCACGTGTGCATTCAAGTAGCACGGGGAGATATGTGTTACCCAGCTCTCGGTACGGACAATAGGACTGGGTGCCATAAAGGGCAGTGTGACTTGTGAATTAAGAGACTTGGTAACTTGTAGGATGATGGCTTAAAATGACTTTATTTTATGGCTAGTTTCTGCCGTCTGAGTGATGTTGCGTGTATTGGTTGTATTTATAAGTTAATAGCTTTTCTCAATTTTATTATACTTTTTATGATACTTGTGGCTTTATGGTACTTCATAATTTTTCTGGGATTCATTAACGCGGCTGCGGGCGGAGCTCCTGGCGCTGCCGGGGGAAGGCAGCCCTGCTCCGGGCACGCAGAGAGGCCTCGGTCCTGGCGAGCTTTGGTGCTGGCCTGTACCAGAAGCGAGGGAAAAACATCTATTTGGGTTTAATGTTAGGCCAAAATAGCTCTTCTGGGCCCTCAGTGTATCTGGAACGTGGTCTCCTGTCCCAGCAAGGTGTGCTGGCAGTAGGACGGCATTTCTTTCCCTCCTGGGTACTCCCCAGTCCCTTGTGTTCATGGCAGGGTTAGGGAGATTTGTTCTTTTTCTGAGCTGGTTAAAGCAGCCGTTCCTTCCCAGAGGTTGGGAGACATTGCATTTGAAGCAAAGGTGTGTTTTGGCAGCTCGGGTTTGGTGTCCACGGAATTGTGCCAAGTTTTCCTCAGCTGTAGACCACGCTCCCACATGGATTTGCTGGATGTTTGCGGTTCTTCCAAGGTGTGTTTTTTCAAAAAACTGTAATCTCTAGGACAAAAATAGCAGCATCTTGTCATTCTTTTTTTTTTTTTTTTTTTCCTACTATTCTTTTTTTTCTTTTCTTTTTTTAAAGGCAACCATCATGAGACATCAGCATTTTAAAACAAAAATGCTGCTTGTGTTGTCATTGAAACAGGGGACACCCCTGAGGGCAAATGCCACAAGTTCCCAGTGCCCGGAGCCTGGAACAGCCCTCGAGGAGGGGAAGATGCTTCTCCTGGAGGCAAATCGGGTCACTTACATATTCCCTGTGGAGTGGGAAGTGCTGGGATGATTATTATTTTTTTGCATAGTTTAAAACAATTCATTGCCAAATCCCACTTTGGGGAAAACGGGAGATGATGGAGCTGGCTTCCCGAAAAAGGCTGGTGTGATGTGCAGCCCCCGTCCCCAGCTGGGGGCCCGGTGGCCCCCAACCCTCACCGTGCCTCCCTCGCCCTATTTACGATCCGGGCTGATAACGCGCTCCCCAACTCCAAGCCGCCTTCATTACCAGCTCCTGGTCTGCAGGACCGCAATGCATTTATAATTTTTATTGTTATATCTTTTAATTTTATTTTGCTTTCCTTGCTGTCTTGGAGAAGGGAAGATAGGAGTCCATATTTATTACAGAGCAAACGATCTACCTCTGCGAATGTATGTATCAGTTAATTTAATCTCACCGGTTTTATTTAAACTGTTTTTCCTTCCTTTCTTTACTTCCCTCCTCCCAGCTCTCCCCCTTCTTCCTCCTCCTCTTGGTGCAAGGTGATCAGTTTGTTTAAAAAAAAAAAAAAAAAAAACTGGAAAGTAAAACTATCCTGTGCCTTTTATAATCTGTACTGAAAAGGCTTTTTCTGGTTGCTACGGAATAGCTCTGCCTTTCACTGCTTCCGCCCGTGTGCCTCCCGTGGCCCCCAGCCTGATTGACATTTACAAATTACCAAGCTGAGAGTGTTCAATCTTTGACCCGTGTGTTTCTATTCAGCAATGAGTGAGATTTGCAAGCATTTTGTCATATAATTACTGCAAATCCCTTGAAAATTTCCACAACAACGCCTAGATGAATGGTAATTTGTGCAGACAGCCGCTGATGCCTTTACAATGCACTAAGATGCAAAACAGTCTATTTTTTTTTTTTTTTTTTTTTTACCCTAAGATTTCTGGGGGGAAAAATGTTCTGCATGTGAGCATGCTGTAAAATATTTGGATTGTTAGATTTATTTGCTTACACAGCCTATATTTGTGCTGATTTTATTGTATTGACTGTATGCATTTTTTTCCTCCCATTCTACAGTTTTATTGTGCGTTGGTCATATGCATACATCACCAGCATTGTTCTCCGGGAAATTTATTCCACCTTTCAGCGTGCTCTTGATAGGACTTATTGCATTACTAGTTAAGTGCTGAGATTTGCTACTACAAAGATCTGAAACAGCCCCCTGTAATGTTTATTCGCCAGCCGTGGCTGAGATCATATGTTTTCGTAACACTTGGCGTGGAGCGCAGCCGCGTCCCCGCAGCCGCTGGGCTCGGGTGCTGCACCCCAGCATGGACCCGGTGCTCTCCCAGCATTGAGCACCCAGAAAGAGGCAGGTGTCAACACCTGTTGAAATCATAAGGTGTGTTAGTTTGTTGTTATATGTGTGTATTTGCCCCTATATTGGCGTGATGGCTGTGCATCCACATGTTGGGCAAGCACAACCAAGCGCCCACATGGCGTTGCCAGCTATGAGCACTGCCCAGAGCTGCTGCCTTCCCCTCCAGCAACTGCAGCTCACTGGGACCCACAGGGTGGTGCTGGGCGTGAGTTGGGGGCACCCACCAGTGTCTGCCCTGCTGTGGGATGTGTGGGAGGCTGGGTGGGGAGCCCGTGATAGAGGGAAGGTGTTGGGGTTGTGTGCTGCCTTGAGGGAGGCACTTAGAGCTTGGCCTGGGGGAGTCTGAATTTGTGATCTATATATAGATTTAAAATATATATATTTTTACCAATAATTTTTGGATGGATTTTAGGTATAATAATTAAATTATAATAGTGATGATAATTGGCCTTTAAGCAACACCTCCAATTCACTTGAATAATCCTTTCAGAATTTCCCGTACTGACGCTATAGCGAAATACATATCCACATTTATTTATTTATGTGCATGTAAATACACATACACATTTATATTTATATAGATATTTGTGCTTGTGTGTATTCACAGCCTACACACCTGCAGCAATGGTCCTGGTGCCGCAGCTGTGGGAAGCCTCACAGGTTTTTCCTCTTGCAGCGACCTGTGCTTTCTGCCTGGCACAAGAACCATGATACACGTTTCGTTGTTGCTTATTGAAAACCAAGCAGCCTGGCAAGAATTATAACAACCAAATTGCCTGTTGCTTGTTAATGCTTTTGTTTCTTTCTTCTGATGGTGGCAGGGTGTCTGGCACAGCCTCTGCTGTGTGGCACTGGGCTGCCTGTGCTGGTGGCGGAGCCCATCGCGGGGCTGGCTGTGCCAAGAGGGTGCAGAAGGAGGGGTGCTCGCCCCTTTCTGAGCAGGGCTGGGGGTAACCGGGGGTGTACAAAGCTGCTGGGCTCTCGGGTGGTCTCTGGAGCCCATGCAGAGCACTGCTGTGCTGTGGGTTTACAAATAGGTGCTTGCACAGCAGGGCCCTGCTGGGGCTTGAGCGGTGGTGAGGTGGGCCAGGCGCAGGATCTGTGGTGAAAAACACCCTTGGAGTCCCACCTGTTATTATTTACTATTACTGTAATGTTCTGGCCAAGTCAGCCTTGACTGCACTGCAGTATTTTCCCTTTGCTGGGGAATTTCCTCCCTTGGCTTTGCAAGTGCTCCTCCTGCCCCACAGCAAGCGGTGGTGACATGCGGGTGTTGGGCTGCGAGAGCTGCGTGCGCACATGGATAACATGTAACTGAGGCAATTTTGGGGGTCACTTCTTAATGTTGAGTCCCAGCTGATCACAAGCGGCATGATCGTTCTCCAGGTGATGGAGAACACCGGTACTGGGAGGTGGCTTTGTCCGGCTGTCCCTTGCCGGTGACCAGGCAGTGCGGATGGCCGGTGGCAGGAGCGGGTGGCGCAGCTCGCAGAGGGGCAGCCCCTTCCCATGCGGTTCTGGGGGCTCACCCTCAGCTTCTGGAAATCCTTTTTTTGGGGAAAAAAAAAATAATGGGATGGGAAGAGACTGGTTCGATGTACCTCTCGTAGCACTGTCCATCTTGAGCAGCCTTGCAAGCACGCAGGCAGCAGCGTGCGCTGGGTCACTGTGATGGATCGGAGGAAGAGTTCAGCGACTGCGGCGTCTGAACAAACCGCTCTTGTCATTAGGCTGGAAATGTAATCTCTGCAAAAGAAGAGGCTATGGTAGACTTAGCAAGATCTGTTCACGTTATGGGAATTTAATGCACCTGGTAGAAACTAACTGCAGGTCATCAGTTTTTATTGGCATAGTGCAGACATGCAGTGTGATGAACTGATCTGGCAAAACATTAACCAAGATAAAAAAAAAATAATAAAAAAAAAAAAAGAAAAATCTCAGATCTGTTTTTTTGTCATGGCTATCACTGAAATCAGAGTGAATACCGCTCTTCAGGTACTTGTCTGTTCTTCCCCTGTAATTTCTGCTGCTGTGTTGCTGATGTAGATGGGCTTTTATACAGAGTTTGCAGATAAATTTTTGTCTGACACATATCTAGAACTTATATAGTCACCTACTAATTTAAACCAATTTGCCCTAGGTGATGGGTGAATACACTTGAAAATTAAATGGGTCTGATTTAAGCATCCCTTCTCTGAAGCCAAAGATTATATAATTAAATTAAAAGAAAATGTGTTTTATAATAAACTGTATTTCCTCTTGGCAAAATCCAATTTTGAAACAAGATTGTAATATCATATCAAAAAAATGTTTTCCCATGGGTATTACCAGTCTATTTCACTTAATTGTTTTCACCCATCATATTACGAGCTTTCAAAGTAGTGAAATGAGGGTGGTTTTAGGAAGAACAAGGGAGAAAGTGGGGGGGGGGGGTGAAGAGGGTCCCTTCCCGCAGGGGGCACTCTGTGAGCCCCGGGTGGGTGCCAAGTACCGGTGCTGGCGGGCTTGGTGGCACGGTGAGGCTGATGTGGCTGTGTGGCTTGTGCCATGGAGCCTGGTGCCCGTGGGGTTGTGGAGAGCTGTGTGTTTTGGGGGACCTGTGCCTGGCCCTCAGCATCCTGGGTTTTCCTTCTCCAGCCACGGGCTGGCATACGAGGAAACTTAACGAGCCGTGCGATAAAGATTTTACACTCAAGCAGAAAATATTTAACGCTTTGGGTCTGAACTGCTGGAGCACTCCTTCCCCAGCACGGCCACTGGTGTTAGCACTCGGGGCTGGACAGCACCGAGGTTTCCTGGGGCTGCTGGTGACATTCCCAGCGAGCGGGGCTGGGGCAGGGCAGAGCCCCCTGGGGGGGACCCCGCTGGGTGCCCCTGCCCCGTGCTCACCGTGACACCGAGCATCCAAAGCCCTCATGAGGTGCAGCTCTGTGTGAATGCACAGCACACTTAGAGTGAAATATGAGCCAATTCCACCCGTAATTAATATGCTCATTTTCCTCCATATACGTTTATCCATTCATCTATTGTTCCAGTGCGCTGAGGGCACGGCAAAGGGGGACAGGCACTGCTTTCAGCCTTGCACATCTAATTGAAGCAGCCAGCAGTAATTTGAAGGCAAGGCAATGGCAGCTTTGATGCTCCTGACTCCACGTTGATTTGGTAGCTCCAAAGTTTGGAAAAAAGCTTCCATAAAACCTCAGGAAAAGCTCGAGGTGCCAGTGCCACCCCTGCTGCATCTCTCCAGTTCAAAGCTGACAGCAGGCACGGGGCTGGGACCTCAAACTCCTTTCCACTGCTGCAATTAAAAGAAAAATTCCAGGTTTTCCCCCACTTTAAGGGACAGCCTTGTCCCTGTCTCTGGGCTCAGCTGCAGCTGGTGACAGCCAGCCTGCCCTGCGGTGTGCCGGGCACCCCATCCCCATCCTACTCCTCCTGCAAAGCGCCCTTTTGATGGGGGAATGAAATTACGCACAGCCAGGGCATGTTTCCACCTTAATAAATCCTCAGCAATTATCAGTTGTCTACTCTTGGTCTCTGAGAATAAGGAAGACTGTGTGATCTGCGTTTGGTATCCCAGCAAAGTGACAGCAGGGACAGCAGCCGGCTGTGGTAGCAGGAACGGTCACAAGTCCCTCGTGCCGAGTTGCTCAGTGTTTTTTTCTTCCCCGGTTATGATTTTCTAGTGATGGTAGCACGCACAGTGTGTTTTGCCCTACGTGCCTTGGACTGAAACCTTTGCCTTGACCTTGTGGCATGCGGTCCCGCAGGAGCTGGCGGGGGCGAAGGGGTGTCAGCAGGCCAGCAAGGCAGGGCACAGTGCTTCTGGGGGTGTCACAGGCAGCAGGGTGGAGCAGGAACCACCCTAGTGCTACTCAGTGGTGGCTTTGGTGTCCCCACGGCCGTGTGTGGGACCACACGGTGCCACCCCGCTTCCTTCTCCATCGCATCCCATCAGACAAATCCCCCTCTCCGCTGGGACAACTTTCCAGGAGTTTCCTGATGTGGCCTCCCCAAAGCCAAAGAGCATCTCCCATCAGTGCTGGCTGCTCCTGGGCACACGCCGTGAGCTGGAGCCCCCCAAAAACCCTTGCTTGTGCCCCTCAGGAAGCATCCCTCAGCAGTACGGCACTTCCCCGGCTCTACCGCGTTCGGCGGCCTCATTAAATCCGCCAGAGCCTTTATCGGGGACAAAACCGTCGACTTTCTGGGAAAACGTTGATTAAAGCAACAGCGAGCAGGAGTTGAAAGGCTAATATTATCAGTTTTAGCTCGCTGGGGTGGTGTTTGCCCGAGGTAAAACAAGTGAGGCGCGCAGAGCGGCGCTAAGCGCTGCTGCGCCCGGGCTGCGGGGCCGGGGCTGGGGAGGGGGCTTGGGGGGGAAGCGTTTTCTGCGGCGTGCAACCGCTGTCAGCCATTTTAGGTTTCTGAATCCTATTTCCCTGGTGCTTCCAAGGGAAGCTTTTGGGGGAGTCCCCAGCTAAAACTGAAATTTGCATTTAAATGGAGTTTTTTTTTTTTTTTTTTTTTTTTAATGAGCAGGATGCATGGGAGGCTAAGACTATTAGGTTTCCTTGTGGGAGAGTACAGAATTCTCTCACCTTTTACTTCCCACCCCCCTCCCCAGCCCCTTTAATGCACACTTTAAATTAGACATTAAAAAAAAAAAAGGAATGGTGCGTCTTTAAGGAGGATATAATCATAAACAAATAAGTCTCGTTGCCCTTGCAGCAGAACTAATCTTCCCTCAGCTGAGCTGTGATATAGATCAGTAACAAGAGCCACGCGCAGGGGGTTCCTTTGAAATGCATAATACCTCCTCGTATAAATTGGAGTTGGTGTGATGGAGCTGTGAGATGACATATTGTGGCATGACCCCTCTCTACTGATTGTGGGTGAACCCTGCAAAGGTAAATCTAACACGGCGCACACATCAGACAATTTCATTTTCATCACCCAGGGACAAAAACATGGCAACAGAATCTTTTCAAATGATAATCTGCATGCTGGGCGGAATATTTTCCCTCCTTCCTTCCTTTTTTTTTTTTTTTTTTTTTTTTTGCATGTTCAATTCATGATGTAGGTGAAAGGAATTATAAATTGCTTCCAAAGTTCATTCATTCCCTTCTTTCCCGTCTTTTCCTCCTTCTCCTTTTGCTTTTGTTCTCTCTCCCTCTCTCCCTTTCTCCTGTCTTTTGTTTCCTTTTTCTCTTTCGAGGAAAAAAAAAAATAGGGAGAAAGTTTGGCATTGTGTGTGTGTATGTGTGTGTGTAACTGATTCATTCTTCTCATCCCCTCGGGGACATTCCAGTAATAATGATTTATAGGAGTGCAAAAATCTATGCTCTCGCTGTTACCAACTAATAACTCTCCTACCCTCCAAAAAGGGAGGTTTCTTGTAGAAAGCTCTCTCCGTATGAAACCTCTCCCCTGCTTCTTTCCACTCCCCCTTTGCCTTCCCGCGTGTTTCCATTCAAGCACCAGGAGCACTCAGCTGGCATGCATCGAGCCGACCAGGAATACGTCGTCCTGCGGAGCCGCATCTCACCTGGAACCGGTAACAACTAACACGGCGCTGCATCTCTTCTTTGTTCCTCTCTCCAGAACCGCCCCAGAAGGGAGCAGGGCTGGCACAAGGTGCTCGGCGCCCTAATGGCCGTGGCTATGGACAGCCCCAGTGCTTGTCCGTGCCTCAGTTTCCCCATCACCATGGTGTGACCCTGAGGTATTTCTGGTTTTCTTCCCGAAGTGTCATGAAGCACTTGGTGAGCTCAGGAGCTGCAAACGCCTCCTGCCTTGTGGGGGGTTTCTGTAGGTGCAGGGAGACCCAGGCCCCCCTCAGAAGGGAAAAACCTGGGTGTTGTGCCTCCAACCACTGCTCTTTGTGTAGCCAGGCCTTGCAAGGGACCAGCCAGCCCCAGCCAGCACCGCTGGAGCATGAGGCACAGCAGGAAGGCTTAAACCTGTGCCCAGATTAGGGCCATCACGGGCCCCTAATCCCGTCACTGCCTGTGCGTCCCTGATGCCGAGTGACACGGCGATTGTGCGCGCAGGGGAGCGACGCGGAGATGAGTTTGTCGGTTCCACCTAGCGTGATTGCCATCTCCTCCTCGCCGAGGAGAGGAGCGAAATTGAAGGAGAAAAGGTCAGAGAGACCTGGTCATCCTCTCCCTTTCTCCCCAGCCGCTCACTCCTCGGGATGGAAACGAGAGATGACAGCTCCCCGCGCCGCTTGGGATGCGGAGTAAAGCGAAAAGGGAAGCGTCAGAGCAGGGCCGGGCACCGCCTGTTAGCAACACGTCTTCATGGCACGGGATCCTGGTGATGGTCCCTGGCGTCTGCTAGCACCAAAGTGACAGTGACAAGTTTTTTGATTAGAAAGAGGCCCGGCCACGTCCTCCCTGCTGCCACTGCGGGCTGGTGGCACGCCACCCTGTGCCCAGCGTCCCCACTGATGGCCACAGACAGTGGCTGGGGGAGAGCTTTTTGTCATCTGTGGCCACCTTGGTGCAGACAAGTCTCATTTCAGGCCCAGGAGACTCTCCTGAGAATGCTTTTTTTTTTTTTTTTTTTCTTTCCATATTTTTTTTTCTTTTTTCTCTTTCTTTTCCCCCTTCTTTGCAGTTTTTTCCAAGGAGGAGCCACGATGAAACAATCCCCTCCTCATGATTTCTGTGGGAATCAGCACCCACCTTTTAAATCCCAGGGCCTGTGTTATCAATCCTCTTTGCGTTGACTCCCCTGAAGATGTTTCTCATGTAAAGAGCACCTTACAAATGCTGCTGGGGGGAGGCTGCCTGAAGCGGGCGAGGTGGGAGCCTGGTCGCAAAGCAGGACGCAGCACGATGTGGTGGCAGGCAGGGTATTTACATAGCAGTGTATTTACAACTTTTCCCCTTTTCCCCAATCTTCCTGGAATGTCTTTAATAGACCACATGGGACTTTTTTCTTTTTTTTTTTTTTTTCACATAAGTGTCAGTTTTGTTTGGGACTTGTGCAGCGAGCATGCCGGAGCCTCACAGGAGGTCGGCGTGCTCTGTGGGCAGGGACCCCCGGGAGCTGCAGAGCCCTCCTCGCCCGGGTGCTGCTATTCCCCTGCTAAGCTGTACCATTAGAGATTTTAAGATAAGGTGCTTTTGTTTCTCAGCTCTGTCTGAGCTACCATCTGAACTGATATGACGGGCCTAAGGCTAGGATAGGAATTTGTTACAAGTTCCCATTTCACCAATGTGTTGCCAGTCAAATAGCCTCCCTCGGCCTGAGCCTATTTACTCTCTCGGGGATCTATTTTTAAAAGTTATTAGCAGATTACTGGTTTTCTATCAACCTCAGGCACCAATCTCCCAGTGACACCATTGTGCTTTAATAAGGTGCGTTTGATAATCCTCGGATAAAGGCAGGGGAGGTGGGGGGAGAGGAGGGACCCTTGCACCGATCCCTCCAAGGGACGTGGGCTAGAAAAGGGTTAAAGACACTCGTGTTTCTAAATGGCTGAACTACTGTATGTTGTAGTTTTCAACTGCAAATCATCTTTAATAGCAGACATCACGGGATGGCTCATTACATTAAGCTATTTTTCATGCTATCTCCTGTAATATCCTTTAATCCAATGCGTTTCAAATCACCTCAGGCTAAAATAAGAGACATAGCGATGTAATAGCCTAGTGTATTAGTGGGTTAATTGCCCTGTTGTACTCTCTAGTAGATATCTCTGGAATGAGTTCTATATTAATTGTAAATTGCTTAATACATTTAACTCCTTGAGCAGCTCGGCCCTGCGCTGGGTCTGTGATGGACGCTCAAAGTTGGGGGCTGCGAGCAGAGGCGGCGTGGTGCTGGACACGCTTGCCATGCACTGTGTGATGAGCCAGAGACACCTGAAAATGGGGGGAAATCAGCAGCTTTTGGCAGTGGAGAGGTCCGGCTCCAGCCTGCACCTCCCAGCAGTGCCATGCTCATAGCCAGGGCTGGTGGGGAGCCCGGAGCCGACAGCCCAAGCGGGGCACCCAGGGATGCTGCAGGCTTGGGGGGGAGAAGGCTTCAATAATACGTAAGGTTTCATTCTGTCGTCTTGCCGCTGGGGAAGACGAATGAAATGCTCTGCAGTGCTGTCACGGGATGCCGCAGCGGTCACGGACACGCACGGCTTTCAGAGCGTCGCCCGTAATGCGCAGCAGCTAGTTTTCTGAAATTACTTTTGTAGCACTAGGCAGACGTGACCGCAGATTTGCAGTCACTTTCCTGAAGATTGGAACATAAGTGTCAGCCGGCTGGCAGAGGGTAATGTCACTAATTTCTTTGGATTGCTCCCAGTTTGTGCCAGGAGGGTTGGAAGAAGGAGCAAGCAGAGCAGAGGTTGGAGAGGGCCGTGTCACGCGCAGGTGAGGCATTCCTTATTCATTTCCTCGGGGACGTTCTGGTTTCTAGAAGTCCTGACAAAATTGCTGCTGTGAATTTGAAGGGAAGGCAGAGAGCAGGAGCACAAAAAGCTCTGTGCTTTGGAAATTCAGGAGAAAGCCGTTCCTGAATTGCCACCTATTGCTTAAACCCAGCTGTGCACAGCAGCAGGGCGGCAAGAACCTAGCCTGTGTGCCTGGAAGTCACGGCCACCTGGGCTGGGCACCTCAGCACGGTCCCAGTTAGAAAAGCGTACGTATAAGGGCCTTGCATTCGGAGACTGGCTTGAAAATTTACCCCGAGTATTGCTATTTGTCCCTTGCAGGGTACAGAAGACCGGTGATACAGGCTCCACGTGCTCACTGGGAGGAGGCTGGAGGCAGGCGAGGAAAATCGGCTCTTGCTCAGTTGAAGTCAAGCAGAAACGACCCTGGAAATCAGCATCCTGCACAGCAGCCTCTGCTACAAATGCAGCAAAGCCAAAGGCTGCCTTGCTCCGGTCCCACTTAGGCAATGCTGCGGGAAGGGAACGGCACTGACTCCAGCAGAACGGCTCCAGATTTATGGCTGGCAGGTGAGGAGGAGCCAGGCACACAGGTGATGCTTCTCCGGTGCTCCCTCACCCGTTAGTGGCTCCTTGCATTTATACAAATATCCAGCTTGGGCTAGAAGAAATGTCATCCCTCTGTTTTGAAACGTAATATACATATATCTGAGAGATACCTGAATGCAGTGCTCTGACTCGTAGAGGAATGTTTCTGTGAACGTGGGGAGCCAGTTGTTCTTTGCAGGAAAGACACCCCGTGCTTGGGGTGCTGGAAGGAAATCCATCAAGTCATTCTCTATCTATGAAATAGGTGGTAATGCAATCTGAGCTTAATTTTGATGGCACGCTGTACTTCATAACAGTGACAACACCTTAAAAAATGTAATGAAAGGGCCTGATTTATTACTGAAATAATCCATTTAGCACTCCAATAAATAAAGGGAGAAAATACAACTAATGTTTCGGGAGAAGGGAAAAAAAGTGAGAGAAAAATTGCAATGCATAGCAGTTTTCTGTACACGCATCCAGAGACTGTGGCCACGTGTTTTTGGGTTGATTATGTTTTTGAAGACAAATATCAATTTAAAGCTAGATTTGGGGCTTAGGCCCCACGTCCACTCTGTATTTATGTTTAAAATATCTGCCCTGTGGCTCAGTGCCACAAGGACTGGTTTTGACTGGCAAGGGGAAGGAGAAGGGGAGGAGAAAACCCTAATGTTCAGCCTTGCAAATATTTGATTTTGAATATGCTCTCGTAGCAGTTATTAAGTGCAAAGCAAACATATTTTCCCCTCATGCCAAATTTGTTTTAATAACACGACGTTACTTCTGCAAATGTCAGCTCCAGCCTCTCTGCGTTTCAGTGGCACTCGGCCCGTGGTGAAGACTGGCATGTTTTATACTCCCTCCACATCGCTTCTATTAATCTGTTTAATATGCTGGCGGCGGCGATGACAGCAGAGGCAATAAAACCCCCGCGTGGCCGGTGTTTGTGCTCAGGTACGGCGTCCTCGTTGCAGCGAGGAGCTGCCATCTCTGTGCATGGGGAGAAAAACTTTGTTCAGCAGCACGAGCTGACCCAGGAGGGTGCTGGGCTCCGTTGTCAGAAGCCCGAAGGCCACGTTGGGCCAAGAGCAGGGAGGACGCAGCAGTGGTTGGCAGGGTTTTGGGGCTGTGCGTGCCCCGTAAAGGGGAGCTGGGGGGGCTTTGGGGGATGAGGCAGCCTCCAGGGTGGCCGCATCCTGCTCCCCATGGCGAGCGTGGCCTCGCATGTCCCCAGCATCGTGGGCAGCACGAAGCCACAGCTCAGTGGCATCGTTCTTTTCCTGCCATGCTGGTGGCAGGCGGAGAGGCTCTGGCTGAACCCCAGCCCGTAGGGAGACGTCGTGTCCCCACCTCCCTCTGTGCATCAGCTGCGCACAGCCTCTCCAATCATTAAACTGAATAGGGAGAAAAATTAAGAGAGAGAAAAGCCAATTCCTGCTGCATGGTCCACTTAAATTTTTTATTTTTAATTTTTTTGGCTGTGTGGCCTCAGAGCAACCTCCACCGGTGGCTTCGTCCCTCACACCCGTGCCAGGGCAGCCGAGGCCGGAGGAATGGCTGCGCCCCGTGCCGGCCCGGCGCTAATTGGCGTGTTTGTTTGGCAATAAGTGATTCCTGCCTGGCGTGGGGCGGATTGTTTTTCACACCATTAAATGAAGTTCTGCTGTATTGATCCCTGTTTTTCCAATTTGAAGCCTGAAAAGTGATGAAGACATTTTCTTGTTTTCTCATGTACTTTTCCCCCAGTTCATTTAGGTGACCTGTCTTTAGTTCCTTGCTCTGCTCGCTGTAATTGCTTCTTCAGAGTGATGCTGCACTGTGAGCGCCGTACTGCAGCCCGGGTACGTTTTTATGGAAGGATGAAGGAAGGCGAGGTTGAAGTCATCAACCAATATTAACTGTGGAAGGTTTGTCACAAATGACATCTCAATAGCGGTGTGTCTGTGCCTGCTGCTGGGGCCTCAGTAAAACAGTGCTGAGGATGAGGGCAGGACTGCGGGACAGCTTTGTCTCTCCAGCCTGCTTAATGTTTTGCTTAGGAGCTGGAAACGCTGTGGAACATTACTTTTCCTTGGGCACAGATATCATCATTTGTGTTCTCTGTGCCTTTGGGAAAAATTTAAATACTTGGATGTTTGCGTGAGGTTTTGCCAGGGACCTGCTTTTGTTCAGCACTAACATATGGGGGGAATTTTTTCCAGGAGGGATCAATAGAGTGGGTGCTGAACTTAGGGTTAGGTGGCAAGTTTAATTATGGAGGGAGCAGTGGTTGCCCCAATGCAGTCTCACTTGCAGCGAATTAAAGTATGAGGTCTAACCCAAGTGTCTATGGATGGGGAAGCTCTTGGTGACTTTGGCAGGCTCCAGACGTGCAGCCTTTACAGACAGCAGCAGCCCCAGTCCAGAGCCTGGGGAGATGAAGCAAGGCTGGGATTTTTGCCTATATGCCCGAGCTCTGAAGCGGGCAGGGAGTCCTGAGACCCCAAATGCACCAGGAGCTTTCTGCTCACAGTTGTTTTGAGCTGAGGTGTTGGCAGCGTGGAGTCAGTCCTGAGCCTGGAAATCGTCCTGGTGACAGCAGGGTCCAGAGCCCACGGGTGCCCTGGGTGTGGGAGGGCAGCTCAGGGCCTCTGCAGAGTCCGGGCGACAGAGCCCATCTCGATGTGCACTTATGAGGGAGATGATTAATCTATTTGCTTTGCGTTGCTGCTATTATTATCATGCGCATAAGCCTGAATTATGTAAGAACTTTTCCTGCAGAAATTGGGTTTGCTGGCTGCAAGCGCAAAATAAAGAAGAAAATTCTTTCTCTAAAATATTTCTAGCGACATGGGTAGGGAGTGCTGGGCTTTTGGGGGCAGGATCTCTCTTTGTGCTCTTGTCATCTACTGTGGTGAGGTCCCTGCTCCTAACCAGCCTTGCGAGGTGTTGTTACAATACCAAATAATCTATAAAATAGACAAGAGATACGGAAAGGAATGCAGTAGAAAAGGAAACTTTTGCCAATATATTATTCCAAGAATAGCAAAAAAAAATCCATTGTGCAGTTTGAGAACATGGTGCCATGCAGACATGCGAGGGCAAATCTTAGAAATAATGTCCCTTGGATCTGAATGACATGGTGCATTTCAAAAAGGCAACTCTACCAGGCACAGTAAGCAGCAGAAAATACACGGACAAGGAGGATTTCATAATTTCTTTCTTTTCCCTCCAATTGTAAAATCCTCAGAAAGAGGGTAAAAATTAGGAAAGGGGGTAACTTGTAGAAATAAGTGATCTGTTCATCACCTACATGATAGGAGAGTTTTTTATTTTATTTTTTTTTAATTGTAAACTACCTTATGACAATTGGTGATAAAAGAGCTGAGCCTTTCAAAAATCCATTTTAATAAAACACTGTATGACCTCATAGATATGCATAGGATTTAGAAATAACATGGATTTTAATGAAGGTACTTGAAAGGTATGGTGCCATATTGCGATTTTATGGAAGATCTTAGATTAATGAAATTAAACGTGAACTGCATTGTTTAGATGATGAACTTAAGGTCATATCTGCAGCATTTGAAAGAGAAACCTTGAGTGGAGGGTGTAGAATCATTGATTTAGACCCTGGTAGACAGCTGAATAGCAAGCATTGAAGCATGAAGGTAAATTCCCATATTTCATTGTTAGAAGGTTAGCTGGTGGCTGCCAGCTTTTCAGTGATAATCACCAACCAATTCCACCCTGTTTCAAAAAAGATTTTGCCTTTGTGTGCTAAGACACTTTTAAAAACCATTACTGTTCAAAGCAGGGGCACACTGTTTAAAGGGAAGCTATTTCTGCAAAATATAGGATAGCAATGAGTTGATGCTGTCCTTGGATAGCGATGCTATTAAGTCCATTAGGATCATCATCCATTTAAAATGCTTATAAGGAGAATTTAGACTGTTTGCTGTAGATGCCAGAGGCACCTCCTACTGCAAGTCATAACTACATGTCACCAGTAATTAGCTCTTTTCCTTCCTTAGGATGGTTTATAAGACAATGGCCCTTTCAGGTTTAAGTACCGTTTTCCTCCCCAGCCACACACATGCACACACACACACAGAGGGGATGAATGCATGCACGTGCACATGTGCTAAACTAATAGACATGAATTTGTACAACAGGAAAATTGCAAGGAATGAAATCCTCAGGCCTTAAGAATAAGTGATAATGGAATGATACTGCCAATTACTGCTAGGGAACAGTGTTGTCACAGGGAGCAGCTCATGGAGATGGAAGGATGAGGGGAGGAGAAAAGGTTCCCTTTTGACAGTTTGCTGTTAAAGGGAATTTGTCAAGGATGTTAAAATTAGATCTAACTGGGCCAGATCCTCAGATGACATAAATCAGCCTGTAGACTTCAAACCACGAGCTGGTCACATACTCCTCTTTGTTCTTCTTTCATCTTTATTATCTGCATCGTAACACTGCCTGTGAGCTGCAATGATGCTTTGAGCTCCATTGTCTTAGCGCTGTGCAAATACAGTAAGAGAAGGTATTTCCCTGCTGTCACCTGCTCTGGGTAGTGCCTTTTATTACTTGTAACATCCACAGGTTTTACAAATCCTACGTAACTGTGGGAGATGGGGACCTCGTCTAGACTAAGATCTGGGCCGTGGTGTTAGTATCTGTTAGATCTGTGTGAACTGACCCGTTTTCAGTGTGGGCAGGGTGAGCTGCTTTCCACTGTGGCAAAGTGATGGAGTTGTCTTTAATGAGTGCTGTCGCATGGCAGAGGGAGAACACTGAGGTGGGAACCCACCACGCTGCACCCAGCCCTGCTCACAGCAATACGGCACTGCTCAGAGGCCGTGGCTAGCTTCAGGATCAGCCGTGTGCCTCTCATGGGCAGTGAGAGGGCAAACCCAAAGAGGATCCTTATGAAAAGATCCTGCAGTTCCATGTACAATCTCTTCCAGCTTGAATTTTTTTTTGGCAAGCTGAGCTAAACTCTGCCACATCATGAAAACTGTCTGAAAGCTGCCAGTAAGGAAATTAGCCAAGAAATAACATTAGATAATGGTTGTAAATGCATTATGATCATTCCTTTCATTAGAAACTTCCTTGTTTTCTCCCTGACGTACACCAGAAACAGCTTGCATGTGATTTATTTGTGTGTGTTTGGGGAGGAGAGGCAAAGGGAATAAAGTCTAAACCATTAGGCGTTTAAAAAGGCAGTTGGGAGATTTAGGAACATGATGCTTATTAAAATAAATAGAAGCCGTGTGTCTAAATCCCCTGGTCATCCTTGAAAATCATGTCCCTCATATTTATCTGGCAGTCAGTTCCAAATAGAGCACCGCCTATTGCATCTCCAGCGTGCACCTCAGTGCAACTGGACGTTAAAACCAGATGATGCGGGATCATAAGGGGGCCGAACCCAGCTGTATGCCATCTACTGCCTAATGTCCTGAGTAAGGAGAGAATATAATGGTATAGAGCATCTTTCTGGGTAGCTTGCTACAGAAAAAAGCCCGAGTCCCCCAGGTGTTAAGGGCAGCTGGCTCCCTCTCCCCTGCCCAGAGGTCTCAGCAATGTGCAGGGCTGGGTTTCAGACAGACTCGTCCCATGGTGTCCAGTTCTGTAGAGCTGATTTGCTGAGCTTTTAATAGATTCACAACCTTCCATCCCATTGTAAATCTTCCAACAAATATTTTTTTTCATTTTTAGAAGAAACTATTGGCATTGGCCACTTCAGAAATGCTGACCCATTAAGTCTAAACAGGGAAGTCAGGGCGTGTTAAATATCAATTGATTATAAAACCCATATTAATTGACGTTTAGCAGCCCCGCTAATGGAGAGGAGCTCATTACATAGCAGTTAACCCTCAACGTATATATATTAAATAATCAATTAGTATTTATTTAACATACAATAACTTCCCTATTAGAGCTGAATTAAACGCCTCTTTATGGAGGCCCCGCAGAACGCGCTGCACTGTGCTAACCTGAAGCCAGGCCTTTGCATTAACAGCGTGAATCTTGGGTGCCTCCGGTGCCCCCAAGATCCTTTAACGTGGTAGGTGAACATCCAGAAGGGCAGTGCTCGTTACCATCAGCTGGCCCTAGGAAGGGGCCTCAGCCCCGGAGCTGTGTGATGGAGCACGAGAGAAGCGTGGTGCACGTAAGTGTCTGTTAAACACAGCCGTGGCAAGAACAAACAAAGCTCCTGCCGGCTCTCCTGCAGCACAACGTGTTCTGCAGGCAGATCCCACTCCCAAGAGAGGCCAAGCTGAGAGGAAAGGCAGGGAAGAAGAAGAGAGAGCCAGAATTTCCCCTTCAAAGACAGACGGAAAAGGTTGTGCTGCTTCCCCCAGCCTGAGCAGGGTGACCTCGCCTTACGTGCCTGGTGCCTGGCCACCACCCCATGCCATCGGGCTACCGCTCGCCCCAGTGCAGGCAGACCACGCGGTGCCATTTTTACCACATCGGACTGCTCTGGTCACTGGGTTCGTTCTGCTTCCATCCATCCCCTGCCCTTCACTCCAGTAGCACGGCGCTGCTGCCAAATTCCTCGGGGGCAGTGCACAGCGGTGGCTGCAGGCGTGGGCAAGGGCTGGGGAGATGCTGGCTGGCTGGAAACTGAGCCTCATTTATCCTCCTGCGCCTGCCCAGAGCAGAGTGCCCTCCGCTGCCACGCTTCACAGCCTGTAAAAACGCAGTTTTAACGACGCGCTACCTTTATGAGCAGAAAGGTCAATTAAAACTCCTCCTGGAGGGTAGGGGGTGCGGGACTAAGCAGAGAAAGGTGAGTCGGGTTCCTCCAGAGTAAGCCGGTGCCAAAAAACACAGGGCTGTGGGTGGGGGAAAAGAGGGAGAAAAGTTTTGCAGTGTGTATCCTGGGCTGCCTCCCGGGGGGCTGGTTCAGCTCAGACCCCCGGGGGAGGAAGGGTCCAGAGCTCCCCAGCCAGGAGGGCGCTTGGTGAGGAGACGTTGTGGACGGGTGGCTGATGTTGTCCTGGTGCAGGGAAAGAGGGGGACACATAAGTGAAAGACCTTTAAAGGAGAAAAAAATATTTTGTGAAGAAAAAAAAAAAAGAGAGAACAAGGAGAGAGATGGGCAGGCAGCAAGGCAATAAAGAAAGTAAAGAGGTGGCGCGGCTGGGTAATGGAAATAGGACAAACCAGGGAGCTTGGAAAAGGAACAGGCAAACTAAATTGCAGAAAATAAGTCTCTCCTGTGTTATGTCGTGAGCTGCCATTTACATCAGTGTGGAGCATTGACTATAAGCAAATAGATTTACACCAGACAGAGGTGGGAGTAAAGGGCTGACAAGGAAGAGTAAAGCACAGAGCAATTCTGTTTTCCTTGGAGCCTCAGTGAGTTTTATATTTGGGTCTAATAGGCCCAGAACCTATTTGGAGTTGAATTATATCACCCCCATCCTATGAAATAATCTGTTTTCTGGTGGGGGAGAGCTGGGAAATCAAGCAGCTTCTCCAGAAGTCAATTTTGGTTCTCAAAATGGAGCCAGCTTGAGAAATTGCCATTGATCCACTTCTGAACTTGGAGCAAATTTCCATAAAAATAATCAGATGCTCCCAGCTGCCGGAGTTTGCGATGCTGCGTGCTCCACTGGGTGGGACGGGAGGGCTGGGAGAACAGGGACTGAGCAGGCATGGTTTCGAGCTCCTCCTCTTTGCCGTACAAAGTCTGAATCATGGGTAGAAGGAGGGCATGGGAAGAGATGTTTTGATCACCCTCTTGGGAAAAATAAACCAGTAAATGAAAACAAGTTGTTTGGCCTAATCCTCAGCTGATGGAAAGTGGAGCTGCCCTATTAGCCTTTAAAAAAACACCTTGATCCATTTATGTTCCTGAGAGGAACACGTGAATAACCCATGAATGTGGCTTGACTGAGCGCTCTGGAAGCTTGGGGAACCCTGACACTGGTGGAGCTGGGTTTGTTTTATATGTGTATAAAAGGGGGTGTGTGCCCCCACAAAGCCCTGCCTGCCCAACAGAAGAAGAGTCCCAGCCCAAATAGAATTTTATTGAGGAAAATTTAACAGTATTTCATGACACCTCTGCTTTCCAGATCTGCTGTGGAGTACAATGCAAGCGTGTGCCAGCTCCTGCCCCTCCTGAAACTCAGGGAGGACTTTGCTGTTTGCCATTCACTGCAGTAGAAAGGGACCTTCGTGGTCTTTTCCCTCCAAGGACAGCACCAGTCGCTTGAGCAGTGATGGTCACCTGTATTCACAGGTGTATGATGGATTTTCAGCACCTGCAATAAATTACTTCTTTTTTCCTTACAGCTTCTGGAAACATTCCCAGTCCCTGGCGTATTCATCAGGACTGTTAGATTTCTGCTGCCGAAAAGAAGGAAGTACCTTTTTTTTCCTTATTATTTATTAGCATATAGCATAGCGTGAGGGACTGTGCCAGGGAGGGGAACCCCTCTGTGAGAGGCACTGGGTAAACACGGTAGAAATGGCAGTGACAGTCTTCATCACGGAGTGTTAGCAATTCAAACAGCCACGTCAGTCAAAGAGTCTGAGAGACAGGATGTAACACAAGCAAAGGGAAGAATGTGACAGTTTGCAAACACTGAGTGAGTTGCATGATTTTTTTTTTTTGCAGTTGTGTTCATTCTTTAAGTATCTTGAAGGAAACGCAAATGAAATTTATCTTGGACAAGTCTATGTGCAAGCGAGATCTGCAGGAGCTTTACGTTAGATGTAGAAACTTCTTTGCCTTGTAGAAAGAAATAACCAGAGGGCTTTTTGAAATTTTGTGGATATTATCCAAGGCCTGTTTTTTTTTTTTTTTTTTTTTTTTTTTTTCTAAGAGCAGAGGTATATCACCGAGTCCAAGGGAAGGGGAGTATTGTGCTATTCTATCAACAATAAGCAGAAGAAAGTAGTGAGACAGAAGCAGTGGAGCAAAAACAAAACCCCAACAAACAAAGAAGTCACCAGTCAAAAGCTGATGAATTTCCAAGGTAATTTTTTTGAGTACTCAGAATGGGCTGATATTTCCTAAAATAACCAATTTAATCCCTCCATGCTGCAAAGGGGATATCAAACTTAACATTTTTTAAAAAAAATAGGCTAAACATTTTCTATTACCCTGAAATTTTGCTTTAGAGAAATGATAACGTGGAATGAATTTCCTTGGGAAAGAAAAGAGAAAAGGATGCTGCAGAATTATTTTAGTTAAGATGACTGCAAAGCTAAAAATGAATTCTGGGGCAGCACAATAAACTCATACAAGAATATTAATTCTGCTTCCAATCATCCAAGGAGTTCAGTCGCTGTAGCCAGGAGCCCATTCATAGTCTGGTTTCCATGAGGTAAGCCTTGCCAGTGCTATTTTTTTTCCTGCTAGATTTGCCTGTGACTCTTCAGTGTGATTAGTCAAAATACTTTCTTCAGCAGAGAAGCGGCCACCTTTCCCCTGCTGCTCTGTCTCTGCTGCGGATTGCTCCATCGTACACAGTGTCTGCTCTCAGACCTTGGAGGCACCTGGCTAGGGGTGCTGGTTGGGCATTTGCCCAGCTAACCAGGCACAAAATCCACATCCTGAGCTCATCGGGATCACAAGTCTTCTGGTGAAAACACCCTCTGAAGATTCATCTCTGCTCCGGTGTCTTGAAGGAAGTAACCCATTGGTCATCAGAGAGGAGTGCTTGGATTTACACCGTACATGAAAATAGAAGCAGAAAGGAAGATCCCATGGCTGAGCCCCCAGGTACTGGTCCCTGTGCTTTGCTGTGCCACTCGGCCCTTTCCTCATGTCCCTGGCTCCTTGGGACATCTGCCTGCCCCTGTGGGCATCTTGTGTTCCCTTGGTGAGGGATGCTCCAAGACTTTGAAAATCCCAACCTAAAGACACTTGTGTCCAACTTCATAAAGATCCTACTGTGCGGCTGCAGAGAATGAGTAATTTCTATCTATAACGTGTTATGAAGTCCTCAGAAAGCAGACACTAGGGCAGTGTAAAATGGTTATTTTAGCAGTATCTTCTCTTACAATCGCTTGTTCTGCATCTCCACGGAGGGGTGCCTGGCAGCACACAGCCCTGTTGATTTAAGCTCGCCAGGCTCCTGTGCTGCCGCTCTTGCAGAAGTGCCTGAGCTGCCGTGCAGGGCTTGGCCATAAACTGCACAGCCCAAGGAAGATGTCGCTTGTTTGCTAGGACAGGATGAAATCACCCCATGTACGTCCTCTGTCTATTGCCTCTCCGGGCAGGGAAAACATAAATGCCTTTCCCATCATTTTATTTATTGGCTTTTCTCCGTTTCCTGGGAAAAAGCCTGGTTTTTTAGTACTTTTATACGTGTGTGTGAGAGCCTGTTTGGGGTAGGCGTGCGTGTGTGTGTTTAGGAGGTTAAAAAAAATTTCTCGCTGTCAGCAAGTGATGTTACAAACCTGCTCTGACAAGGCTGGTTGTATATTTACAGTTGGTGAGAGCGAAGGCTTCATCAATCTTCACGCTTTGAAAGGGACAGGCCCGCTCCCATGAGCACCTGCTCGGGGAGAACAGCTGAACTGTGACTTTCCAGGGAGCTAGCTGTAAATTTTAGCCATTCCCCCCGCAGCCCACGCATGCTTGAGCTCTTTAACCTTCCCAGGCTGGCAGGAGTCCCAGCAATCAGTTTAGTGCAAAGATGGGGGTTCTTTTTAATTAACCTTTTGTTTCCCACCGCAGGTGTTTCAAAGTTTCTTAATGTTAAAAAGGAAGAGGAAAGAAATGGCTTGCAGAGGTGCGTCCGCTCTTTTGCTTTTTCAATGCTCGGTGATCAAAAAGGACCAGTCTTTCTCATGTTTCTGCTCCCCATCCGTGTAAGTTTATAGCAACATCTGCCGCAGGTCTGTGGCACGGGTTCCCTTTAGGTGTCTGCAAAAGGTATTCCTGTGAGTGCATTATAGTTTTGTCCTGCAAGGTCACGTTTCCGTCCCTTGCGAGGCACCTGCTTTCCCAACCCACTCTTTCTCCAGGCAACTTTCTTCCAACGCTTGACTCCCTCGGGGGTTGATCTTCTGTTTAATTAGTTCGGCCTCTCGTACCCAGCCAGGGGAAGTTTGATTAGAGACCGGCAGAACACTTCTGCTTCTGCAGCCTCCGGTCTTCCCAGAGCGCTTGCCTGATGAAGGGAAAAAAAGCCCCTTTCCAACCCCAGCCAGGCCATCCTGCGCTGACTGCCTTAGTGGCACAGGGGTTGAGGCCACTGAGAAGGCAGTTTAGAAAATGCAGTAGAAAAGCATGGGGAGAGGATTTAGATATATCATGTTTGGGAAGCGTAGCACTATTTCTTAATGTAAAAGCACTTGGTTTTATTCAGGTATGCTTCCCTATTAATAAAGTAAGCTGTAGCATTTCCTGTGGTTAAGTATTGACAACATTTCCCAACTACAGGCTTGTGATGTGAAAACAGAGCTTGTTAAAATTCCAAAATGCTTCATTCCAGGAGGGAAATATTCCTGCACTGTAGGAAAAGGGAAGTATTGTCCTATTTGATCAATAAAATTAGTAGAACAAGAACCTGTTTTATCTCTAAGAAAAATCATATATGGAAATTTATCACAAGGAAAAAAATACATTTAAGCCCCACTTAAAATAATAAAATATATCTCTTAGAGAAAGTTTCAGACTTTTCTGTGTAAGAGGAATAATGGTTTCTATAATTTAATAGGTGCTAAATTTGGTGAGGAGTGCCAGCAAATCCATTTCACATAATGATATTTTATCTCCCTTGAAATGGTCATTTTCATGAATGTCTTTTTATTGGTTCCCTTGTCCCATGAAGTGTTCAGGATGGTGCTGCTAATCCCTCAAAAGCTGAGCATATAATATAGAGGTAGGGGTGACTAGAGTACCCGATTAATAATGGTGACAAAAAATGGGCAGGAACTGCATGACAGTTAAATGTGCTCCCTATAAATAAAGAGCATTTCTACTTTGACCCTAAGGGCTGTGGCTTTTTAGCACTTGCTTTTGTAGGAGTTAAGGTGGTCACAACTATTAAAAACTAGAGATGATCCCTAATCATCTCTAAAAAGGAAGGAAAAAATAGGGGTGTGTGTATGTGTAACGAAGAAGATCTCACTGGACATTTGGGCTAGAAAAAAAAGTGAAATTGCCCTTGAATTGAGGGATCTTGTTTACATAGTTCAGGAAAATCTTTGTTCCTTGGTAAAAGAACTGATTTATTCCCTTAGGTACCTAATTCCAAATTTGTACAGCCAAATGTTTTCCTCGTGGAGCTCTGCTGAGATAGACTAGAACATTAGTTATGAAGGTACAGAAATTTTCAGAGCCCTCACAGTGTGCATTGTATATAAACTAAAAGTCATGGTTGCGGATTTATTCTGATTGGTACTTTATGCTGACTAGAATCAGTAATCACAGTCTGTGACCACTGTCACAAAAATAAACTGAGTTTCACAAAAAGGAAGAGAGAATTTTTTCTTGGTTGGGGAAAAACAAGCAAAAAGTTCCAAGAAAATCAGAATAAAACGGAAAGAAATGGAAAATATACAAGGGACGGTATTCAAGAGGTAACATACTATATGATATTAAAGTGTGAAACATACATTTGTTGTGAAATGGCCAGTGATATTCACAATCAGCACAAGGTTTTTGCTGCCTTCCCTCTTATGTGCCATCAACCTGTAAAATATAAATTGTCTGAGTTTTGCCACCCTTAAAATTCTCCCATCTTAAGAGGCTGGTTGCCTTCCTGAGAGCTCCTACAGCCCTGCCTGTGTGGAGGTACAGGGATGTGCCAACATGTGGTCCTGAAACTGCAAGAGCAGAATGAAGCAATGAGCAGAAGTGACAAAACAAGCAGTGGTGGGAAATAAAGGGAAGACTGTGAAAAAGGTTATAATAAATAACAAGGAATGTTGCATGGGCCAGAGGAATAATAGATCAGCAATGGAAAGACTCTAAAAGCTGCTGAGGGTTATTTATTGATAGACATTGTGTAAAAAAAAAAAAAAAAAAAAAAAGTCACTGACAGTTTTGCCTTCATGTTCACAAAGGCAGATGGCAGGGCAGATGCCAGAATGAAAGATAAATTTCCTTTTGCATAAAGAAGAAATATTGAAGGAAACTGAGCAGAGGTGATGGAGAAATTAGAGCACTGAAAGACTCTGAAAGCATGTGGTCAGTGTCAACCCCTTTTCAGGATTTTCAGCGGAGTCAGCGAAAAGCAGGAAAACTGTTGCAGGAAATGAGAACCTCTTTGAAGACCAGTAATGCAGAGGTGCAAGTGGCAAGTCCAGAGGTCTAAGGAAGCTTTCCAGGAACTAAAGGCGTACAGAGGAAAAGTACCTTTCATGGCTGGGAGGCCAATGTATGTCTTAATCTGGGGTTGCAGTAGAGAAATACTTAGGAGAAGTTATGAGTTTAATTAAGGAAAACCATCAAAGAGTCAAAAATTGGAAGCTGTGCCAATAAAAGCACAAGAAAACCGACAGAGGCTTTCTGAGGAGTTCGTGGCAGGAAGAGCCAAAAGATATAACTTCTGCAGTGGCAGGAAAGGTTGGATGTACCACAGTACGGACGTGTAATCTGGAGTAAAAGTGCAAATGTGGGACATGCAAGTGCCTGGCTGAGCTCTGAGCTCCTGGGTATTTGTGAGGTTGCATTGGTTTCTGTGACACTGGGTGTGAGCTGGGAGATGGTGCGATGTTGGAGCATCTGCAGGACAGAAGATAAAGTGATTGTGGAGGTGAATTTAACCGAAGGGAGCAGAGTTCAGACACAAGAGGAACTGAACAAATGCTGCAAGGATTTGAGGGCCCCTAGCCTGACTGGGGAACCAGTGCGAGTCCAGCCCCAGCGCTGGCCAGGCAATATTCCGTGTTTCTGCAAGAAGATTCAATTAAGGATGTTTGATTCACACATTCTAATTAATTAAAGCTCCGAGCATCCCTGTAGTAGGTGAGTGCAATCTAGGTGGTTACCACCAGACGTGGTGAATCAGAGATGCCAGTGGTTAAAAGCAGGAGGAAACTGACGTTTGGGCGAGTGGCTGCTGGAAGGGTGCTGGCCCCAGGGGATGTGTGGCCCATCCTCTGAGCTCAGCGGGCTTCTGAGCAGTTTAGGGGTATAAATAAAGGGGAAAAGGGAACCAAAATGAAGTTTTTTGGTTTTTGATTTTTTTTTCCTCCCAGTACAGCTCCACAGTAAGGCTTCCACTGCCCGTGAGAGGGTGCACTTCGACCTCTTCAGGCCACCATGCTGGTGAGGAGACAGCTGCCTCCAGCTGTGTTGCTTGGTAGACACCCTCACCCCCATCTCCAGAACTGATTAATTTGTGCCTCAGCTGGAAGGAAACAAGGTAAAGAAGAGAAAATATGTCCCCTTGGAGGCTAGCGGGAGTGCTGCCTGCTGCATGGCTGATGCAGCACCCACAGCGGGAGAGCCTGACCCAGGCCAAAGCCTCTGCAGGTAAGGCCTCGGGTAGAGGGAGCGTTTTGGGGGGGTTTCGCTCTGTTTGTGTCGGGAATTGGGGCCCCGTGAGGCGGTGAGGGAGCACCAGGGCAGAGACCTGTGGGGGCGTCGCGGCTGAAGCAAGCCGCAGGCTGCCGGGGCAGCCTCGGCCCCTCAGCTCCTGCTCGCCGCCCAGAAACCCCCGGCAGCGCCTCAGCTTGTGGTCGAGCCACTGCCTGCCGTCCGCCACTAGAGGCTGCTCCACACCTCATTAAATAAACACACAAACAACAATTAACGAAGGAGCCCGACGGCGGGGGCAGCGCGGCCCTGCCGCCCTTGGGGGGCCGGGGGGAAGGAGGCGTCCGGCACCGGGGTGAGGGTCCTGCCTCGAAACGGGCCCAGGCACAGGGCACCCCGGCAGGGAGGTGTTGACCCCTCGCACGTTCCACAAAGCTGCACAAATGTCTGTAAAAACTGACACCCCCAAGTAAATAGGGGTGGAGGTTCTGCTCGGGGAGCCTGGCAATCTCTGGTGGCTTTCTGAGGCAAAGTCTTGCAAGAAATTCATCTACGCAGGTGCCCCGGCTTCCTCGCGAATATCTGCTGTCAACAGAGAGGTTTGCAAGAGGTTTTATCTGCGAGTTGAATTCCTTTGTCTCAGAGGAACTGGAGCGTTTGTTGTTGATCAGGCAGCACCCCTGAAATTCATTCCCTCTTCACTTTGGTTTGGGGAAGAAAAAAAAAAAAAAAAAAGACAACCCACAAACAAACCCAGAGATGATACATTCATGTAAATAGCAGCCCTAGTGCTGTAGTTATCACTTTGCCAGGCTGAATGCTATCAGGAAGTGTTGGTGTGCTCTTGTAACTTACACCACAAAAGCTGCGGTTGTTATTAATCTCAGTTCTGCTGTGAGCTGCCGCTTTCACAAAACAATATATAACTTCATTCAAGCATGCTATTGTTGTTGTCTGCCTGGCACTTTAGGCTGCTGTGTGAGGGAACGTTTTATAGGCTCAACATTTACAGTAAGTAAATATCAGCATTTTCACCAGGCTCCTTCATTCTCTCCCCAAAGCTCAGACTTTATTTCCGCTCCCCCCTTCCTCTTTTGCCACCAACTTGATCTTATTAGTCTGCAAAATTATACACTTGTCATAAATCTGGCATTCTGCACCAAGGAGAGCCCGTAGCAGCTATGCTCACGGTTTCATTTTCTATTTTTAATCAGTGACAGTCCTTTTTTTTTAATAATTATCCTTGTTTTTTTTTTTTTTTTTTTTTTTTTTTTTTTTTTCACAGCTCTGAAAGAACAAAGCTTGAAAGTCTTATACGTTTCCTGGAAAAGCCAGTTGCTGTGCATGCTGTTATTTAAAAACCACTACAGCAATGGATAGACCAGACTACGTAAGGGATTACTCTCACTTTAATTCCCATATTCAGCGGCCCACACTATCTCTTGTTTAGCCTCTCTGTGCTGCTGAGAGTTATGGAAATGCTGGCATCCTGTTTTTGCAGAAAGGCAGGGAGACACAACTGCATCCACACTAAATGGCTCAGGGCTTGAGGTTGCATCTTGCGGCCAGTTTCTGCTCTAAGCACTCTGCTTCCGTGCTGGGGAGATGCTGACCCCAGTTTCCAGACAGATTTTCTCCCAGGGAAGCTCACACAGAAGGTGGGCCTTGCTTGCCTGTTACTTCTGCAAGCACTTCAGACAATAAACACTGCTTTGCAAATTCAACGCCACAAACAAGAGAAGATGATAGAGATGTGGCTGGAGGCTTTACTTGCAAACAACATTTCTCATAGGTGGGTGTGGTTGTATCTTTGTGGGTAGCTAGGAGGGGACTAGAGTCACGGATACATTGGGCAGTCTTTGACTTTGAGGAGGAAAAAGGAGAACTGACATATATGTAAGAAGTCAAAAGGAGCCATTCAGTTAGGGAGACTATGGAGAGAACATTTCCTGGACCTGTGGACAGAAGAGGATTTTCAGAGGGGAAAAAAAAGCCACGGTCAGCTTCCTCATCTGTTCTAGGCAGCGCTAACGGTAGGCAGCATTGCTGCTCTGCCTTTTAGTAATTTTATGGACCTGATATTTTAAGGCACCAAAGGGAACGATGATGTTCATTCGACATGTGAGCTTATAAAATGGTGAAGTGTTTGTTTGCATGGCCTGGGTTGGTAATGTCTACTTTAGAGAGCTTGTTGTTTTATTACCAGCTTTCTGGTGGAGAATAGTGGAAAGAGAGAAATAGGAGAATTATTATCGTTTATTTTGTTGCAGTTAGGTTTTTATGAAGATAGGTATACAGATGGATATATAGATATGCACGAGCAACTGCAAATGTAAGATGAAAATATGGGATTTGCATGCCAGAGCTGAATTCCTGCCAGACTCTGAGTCCTTTCCTAGGAATATATTTGTTTGCTGAAGAACATCAGTGGCTTGCTTTAATGGGGTATTAAAAGGTGGTACAAAAAGTACTGGCAGAGATGAGTAGATGGACTGTATAGGCAATGCGAGTTCTCCTTCAGTATTTCATCACTGCAGTCATTGTGTGCCTGTTGGATTTTTTACACCTGTGAAGGGGTGTGTAGATACTTGGGCATTTGGGAATGGAAGTTTCCCAGGCTGGGTTATGTGGTAGTAGCAACATGTATGTGTGTATGTATATATATATATGTGTATATATATATGTGTGTGTGTGTGTATATTTGCAGCCATATAGGCATCACTCCCTTCCTTCTTACCCTGGATGCTGTTCCTGCATTGTGAAATATTCCCCTTGTTTTCCTTTTCTCTTTTTCTGGAAAGACTTCCAGTAGTATTTGCCATGTTTATAGCTTTTTATGGGACTTGCAACTCTGGAGTTTCATTGGCACTCCATAATCAATGTTAATTCTCCCCATTTTATAGTTTTAAAAATGTACATGCTCTCCTCTTACCAACTCTGTAAAATGCCATTAGTGTGTCTTGGGATTATCATATTTCGTTTACAAATGCCTTGCTATTGTAAGCCTCTGTCTTTCTATGGTACAGTTACTAGAAAATGGATTAAAATTAAATGAACATTGTGCTTTGTTTGTTTGTTTTTAATGAAAGCTGTTTTTCCAATTAGCTCCCTATTTGATCAAAGATTGCATCCGAGTTAATTGTATGCTTTTGCCCAGTTCATGAATCTTTCTGGGAGATAACATAAAAGATAATGGGTCGAATTTTGTTTACATTGCGACCCGTGTGAACTCCATGGTAAAGCACACACATACCAGGCCCAAAGCAGTGCATGGAGATATGCCTGTGAACTGTAATTGCACAGCAGTGGGCATGCAGCTCTTTGATGCTGGCATTCCCCACTTTTTGAGGAGAATTTGTATGCCCAGCACCAACTGACATTCAGTCTTTGGGTTACCTACTGGATGAATTTTATAGCCTTTGCTAGAGGCAGGAGATTGTCCACAAGTCGCCCGTGCTGTTTTTATCCCTAGTGCCACGTGTGTAATGGAGAAGCTCTGCTTCGAACTGTCTCAGCTGACAAATCTCACAGCCATCTTTCAAATGCTCTTGTGCCTTGTTCTGTTTTGTAGTGCTGTGCCAGACTTCAGACTGCCCCTCTTCCAACCTCATTCATTTTGTCCATCCTGGGCTCCTTTCTCACCTCACTCTGAAAAGGTGAGAGCACTTTGTGAGGCATGGCTGATACCAGCATTGCCCACAACACTCAGCATTGCCAAAAGCCATTGTGGACCTGCCTGTGATATCCCCCGTGGCCGGTGTTACCATGACCAGTCTCCAGCTGCTGTGTCTCTTAGAGACCATCGCTGTCTGTTGGTGTGATGGCTACCTTGAGCAGGTATTGTCTGACCTTTGGGGTTTCATACTGTTCCGTTGTATGACTTTAGAATCAATCTTTCCATCCAAAATTTTGTAGATATTACTCACAGCCTGGTGATCATTGCTGGAGGAGCCCACCTACGTTGGCAAAGACATAGCCACAGAGAAACTGGTACAGAGGTTTGATGGCCTGTGTTAAGCAGAAAAGAGAGATCACTGCAGCAATTGTATTTGTGGCATGCTGTCAGTAACCAGCTTCCTGATCACTTGTGTGACAATATCACAATGAAGTTAGAAGAAATCAGTCCTTTTTGGCTGCTTATCAGAGGATGGTGTTCTGTTTTCCCCATTAAATGCATGGTTGGGGACTCCAATATCTGCAGATGACCTGAAATATATAAGCCCTTTATCATATATATTGCGTTTAACACCACTTTTCTTGTTTTAAGTAAAATGTTCCCAAGCACCTGGCTGATATTTCAGTGTTACTGCTCTTTTGGGTCTCTGGTGAAAATAACGTACGTGTTTTATGATACTGGTGTTCGTGGTGCTGTGACAGTGTTAAGTGACACATCACGTTCTATTGGGTTTGTGTGGCTATTGTGAAAATTAGATTCTATTAATTTGGTTAGCAACATTCAAACTGATTATTGTCCATGAAAATGATAATTGGAAAATCTGTTATTGATTAACATGAGAATAGGATTCCATACGTCTCAGCATAGCTGCAACTTCTTTAAAAAAAAATCACTTCTGGCGACTCCTGACGTTTTAACTAAGAGGAATGTTCTCTTTGTTTAATGTGCTTTTTCCAGGTTGGATCCTCAACCATCTTCTGTCACGGGCTACAGATACTAGTCTGGATAGTAAATATTAAATCTGTGTTGATCTCTGCACTGCCAACACCTATTCCTTCATTTCTTCTTTGTGCTCTTGCTACCTAGGCATCGTATCTGACGCCTTGCAGCTTACCTCCTGGCCTAATGATAGGTAACAACAGAACAATTCATCCGGGAACAACTTGTTCTCTACCTGCTTGGATGGGGAGGTAGGAAAATGATGTTCCCGACTCTGAATGGAATGAAGCACTGCTCTACTGCCACTGCCAGCCAAATAAATACAAAAAAAAAAAAGAAGAAAAAATGCTATATTCTTATGTTTACTATTAAAAGCAAATGTAATACATACTTTTTTATAATTACTATTGCACTTACTCTAAGGGACCTTAGCTGTAGACTTAGTCATACTTGTGTAGGGGCTGTAAAAAAACAAGTAGTTAAAAGGAAGTTGTCTCTGTGATGAACCTAATCTGTTACTTGAATGAGTGGAGCTTCTGTAATTCTGATTGCAGACAATCCCAAGTAATTCATTGACAATGTTGTTGTTGTTCCAAACTGATACTACAACAGCAGAGATGAATCTGACCCAAAGCATCTCGCTAGAATGTTTCCTTATCAAATTATTATTATGTTTTGTTTCCATTCCTTCCACAGAGTGCTTTTGCTGCTGTATCTTGCAGCACTCTGCAGGGACGCCATGAGAGTATTTTACAGAGACAATGTCTAGCTTTGCTTTCATTTCTCTTAGGAGAGAGCACCTATGATGCCTTTTTGGCCTATATTTCATATTGTTTGTGTGCATAACGGGATCGGATGATTGAAACCTCCTACCTGGGATCTGAAATGAATTGTTTGCTTTCTCATGAAATGTTACGCTTCTGCAGTTCCTTCCCCTTTGCACACATATACATATGCGTGCATTCACACAGACACACTGGGGCTTCATCATACGGCAAATTGCTTATACACATGTAAGCAAATATCTTCTCAAATCATCTCTTATCACCAAGTGGGGTGTGGTGCTTGTTGTTCAAGGGGTTGAGGTTGCCTTTCAATCTGCCAGGGCCAGCCTGACACCAAAAATAAACAGCATAAGCCTGGAACGGTTGTCACAAGGGGCAGAGAGAACTTGTCAGGCAGGAGTGTGTGAGCCGGCAAGATGATAATGTGGCATGACACTTCTGAAATGAGACACCGGTTGCCATGGTGAGGAGTCAGGAGGGACTATCTCTCCAGAGGCTGAAATAAAACATGCTTTAAATGATGTTTGATTAGAATTTAGATCATGTAACTGAGTGGCTGGACCCTTTTTTTTTTTCTTTTTTTTTTTTTTTCTCCTTTTTCTTCCCCCCTCCCTTTTCTTGTCGTCGTCACCTTCGGCTGCTGGCAGAGTTCACTTTGGGAAGAAAGGGCTCAGGGTCCGGAGCAGCCCCGGCTGTCACCCCCCTCATTTCACCACTTCCAGCGTGCTGAGAGGTTACTTAGTTCCATGCCCAGTCAATTATGCTCCTTGCTAACTCTGCTTGCATTTTCCACTTGAGTCCATCATAGTTTAAACCAGTTAAAAATGATTCCCTCTGTTCTGAAAAACAGTTAATCAATAACACCCTGAGAATATTTCTTGTCTTCGTTTGCTTTCCATGACCGGTCTACTCCAGGTATCTGTCATCTTGTTAATATATATTTAAAATGCAGTCCGTGAAGTCTCAAGCACAATATCCTTGGACTCTTCATGTTAAAAGAGGGTGCTAGTGTGTGTGTATGTGCCAGTCTAAGTGGTAAAAGGAGCCTGAAACAGAAAACATTTGAGACAATAATGCAAAACAATCGTCCTTGTGGCCTTGTAAATGGAATGGGATTTTAAAAAGTAATTATAGCTTTCTTTGCAGTTGAATACAGTGCAGTACTAAATGTATTCTTCATGTCTTTTCCAACAGAAAAGAGTTGGTGCTGGGGTACAGAACTTTCTAACTCTGTGGTGCCAGTTTGGCCATTTAAAAATCTTGAAGCAGGTATCTGATACGTGGGTAAGTCTGTTGGAAAGTAATGGTCAGCTAATTCCTGTGTTGCCTGGGCAAAAGCACTCTGCAAAGAAGGACAAATGCACCATGTTCTGTTAATTTCAAGATCATCTGAAGGCCGGCTATTTCTTGATGTAAATCAACTAGCTTTGCTGGTGCTAACGCACACAGAGTACCAGGGCTGAATTTTTTTAGGTGCCGTCTCTACTCATTTCTAAGTGTAAGGTACCAAAATACAAGGGATTTTTTATTTTTGGTTGCTGGAGTGAACTGAGTTTGATGACTCTCTATTGGGGGTCATTGTTAAATCCACAATGGATAAGTCAGTGCAGAAACAGGTGATTTTTTTTCATGAAAGGCAGAAATTCAAACAGTCATGGCTACACTACCATAGCACACAGTAGGTGGAGATACTTTTCGCACTGGTAAAATTCCTATGCAACTGTGAATGGAGGTGTATGTAGCTAATAATGATATCCTTATATACACAGTGCAAATGAGCTTCCCCTTTATCAGCACATTTAAATTGTGGTCATTTGCTTCGGTAATTGAAATAGTTACACCAGGCCCAAGAACGTGTGACTACAAGTACGCTTTTCTCGGCTATTAAAATCTTTATGCAAGATCATGCTGATTAGAGTCTCTATTGTGTGTATTTGGGAAAAAAAAAAAAAGACTATGTAGTGGCTATGCATGAGACGGAGTATATTCTAGGAGCCACACGATGCCCTGTAATTTATGAGAGACAAAGAGGTACATTAGATATTGTTAGAATACATAATAATCCTCTGGCAATAATTTATTCGGCTTGCAAGGTTAGGATCTCCATAATTCTTGGTTGCACTCTAATGAAGACTGCTGATACTTATTATATATTTTTGTGTACATTAGAGGTACCTGTGAATATATGGATACTGTACTTGCCTCCTGCTACCCCACTACTCATGGAGCTGCCAGTGGGACTATATTGTGTGGGCCATTTGTCTAAATAGTCTGGGGAAGTGCATGAGCCATATTGGCTTCTTGTCAGAGGTTCTCTGTAACTTTGTGCCCATAAAATCACCTTCTGCAGATTTAGTCTGCTTTTCTCTTGCTATTAGGTCACCCCTGGCTTGGGGATGACACAAGCATCATCGGGAAGTCATGATCTTCAGCAGAACATGCTGTTCATCTGCAAATCCAGTCAAAACTGATAGACATTCCCCCAGAAGTTTTAAGCTGGGCACTCAAACTTGATTAATTTGTTGGTGTGATGGCGTGGGGGTGGCCTGGACTGAGGGGGGAAAAAGAGAGGAAGGGAAGAAATAAAAGCTTTCTTTGCCCCAAAATTCAGTGGCCTTCCATAAAACTTTTGCTTCAAAATCAGTTTATGATTCCATCCATAAGGTCATTTGCAAGTGATTTACTACCATCTGACAGCTCACTCCAGGAATTTTGGTGACACTCTGTGGGTCCTTTGAGCTTTATGTTCAAATTTAATGGTGATCACTGCAGCCAGATGGATGAGGAATATCCATTTCTTCACCACTGTTCTTGTATTGGCCTCGGGGATTAGAAAAGTAGGTCTTTTATTTAGTTACACTGTCAGCAGCAATTTTGATGTGAGTTCAGTTGCTCAGTTTGGAGTTCAAGTGTTCCAGTCTGAATAGAGCAGCATGGGGCTGTAAAGCATCTTGAAAACTGCTCTGCTGCTTGCCCCATGTCTGCACAGAAAACTGCCCGGGGCCTGTGATGGGCAGTGCTGGGTCTGAGTAGCAAGAGTGAGGTGGATGTAAAGCCACAGGAGAAAGGGCAAATCCTTTCTGAAAGGCAGCAGGATGAACTGAGAGTGCTGGGGTGAGAACCTCGCTGAAGGCAGCATCTCTTTGGACAGCACACACCCTTCTGTTCAGGAACAGCACAGGATAAGCGGTGGGAAGAAGTAGGCAACACCTATTAGATGGAGCAATGGGACATACCATGTGCTGTGACTTGGCCAAGAGTCAAAATTCTTTGTTCCTATAGTCCAGAAGGGAGAAAAAATGTTTATGTGCATAATACAATGGAAATAAACAGGGAGAGGGAACTTGGGGAGAGAAGCTTGGTGCTGCAAGAGCTGGGTGAATTGGAGCAGTGATGACAACATTGGAGTAATGAAAAGAAAAACAGTTTTGAATGAGGAAACCTCAGTCTATTGCTCTGTTTATGGGTGGGTTTCTTCAGTTAGGGGCTTGACTTTTGGCAGACTCATCTTAAAACCAAGATATTTTTCTGCTTAGCTCATTCCGATACGTGTTCACACTTAACAATCAGTGGTAAGGACAGGGTTAAAATTATTTAACTATAGGGCTTTTTTGTGCATATTATTTAGGTATTGCTCTATTTTATCACTATACTGCACTTTATACAGCAGTTTTAAAAATGCTTTAAGTAATCTTTGCTATGCATCCTGCAGTCTAATCTACCACGCAATTTAGGTTATTCATGCCATGGAATTTACTTAAAACTGTCGTAGAAATTAGCCCTAAAGTGCTGGAAGATCCCAGGGCTGCTGATTATGGTTGCCCGATAAGAGCATAGGCCTACAATGACTTTATACATTGTTTCCATTTAATAGTTTATCTGTTTTTGAGGGCAGTCAGCATTTTGATCACATAGACACACATTATGATCCTCACCACCAATACAGAGTCAAGAGAAAAGCCACCCTTGCAGGCTATTTTGCATGCAAGGCGACAATACTAAACATCAGCTCCTGCAGCAATACTGTTTCTCTGGCCCTGATTCAGTCAGGAACACTCACCACGGCAGTGCTACTACTTAAAACAGCTGAAGTTGTTTCATTGCCCTTCCTGGTTTGTGCCTCTAATAGCTGCGGAGTTCAGCAAAATGCCTTCTGTCGGTACAGAGGCTGCTGTGCCTGTAACCTGGTGCCAGGCTGGTGCTGAAGACAAAGCTCTTTTTGACCACGGCGCTGAAGGTAGAGACAAGAGCTGCAGCCCTTCACAATCCTTCTGCAGCGCTGGAGGAGGCAGGTGCTTACTGTGGAAGTGTTTGCAGGTGTAGGGACCATGAAGACGTCTTTCTTGGTTTCAGCAAGGCCAGGGTTTCACACTTGGTCCAGAGCAAGGTGATCAGCCTTTTCTGCTTGGCTGTTTGGGTGGCAAGAGCCAGGTCTCAGGTGATGTAAGTCACTGTGGCTTCTCTTAAGTTATGTCAGTTCAATCCATCTGTAGACCTGATTCTCCCATTTCAGACCAATATTTTTTTCCTTATTATTATTATTTTTAATCCATAGGGAAGTTACTACAGAACTATAAATCTCAACAGATTGTCTCTTTGAGAGTGCTTGATTTCTGCATGTGGCTGTCTAGAATTTACTCTGCCTATTGAACCTGAATGCATCTAATCAGCTTCTGGTTACAGGACTCTACAGGATAATTAACAAAAAAAAGCAAAGAAGAAATCATCCAGAAATTATTAAACAGCTTCTTCAAGTACCTTCTGTGGAAACTGATTTTTTTTTCCTTGAACCTTTTATTAAAACCTACAAGATTCTTCCATGGGGAATTTTGCAAGTTTTCATTTTCCCACCATATTTCCAAACCATTGTCATCCTTTCAGGTATCCTTTTCCTTTGGCCAAAGCACATACAGCTTTGCCACAACATTTGCATGTGCTGTTGTAGCACAAAGCTCGTCTGATCCCACATCAGGTGTCAAATCTTTAATATGATTTCCTACATGTTTGACTAATCAATGAAGAACATCATCATGAAAGATAATTTTACCCTCTGGCACTTCAGGGACAGGATAATGAGGCCTGGTGTTTTCCATTTTTTATTCCTCCACAAGAATCTACATTTTTTAGTCCCAGCTAATTGATTTAAGTTCATGGAGGAAGGTTTTTTTCCCTTTCCCTTCCAGTATCTTGGATATTAATGGATTCTAGTGAGCTAGCAGAGCTGTGTGATCAGTATGTTTAGAGATTCAATACACTGCTGTTCTGACCTTTCGGAAGCCAGGGGAAAAGCATTAGGCCCAGCATGTTGATCCCACGTGAACACCGGAATCTCAGGCAGGTTGGAGCTTCTTAAACTGGCTGGAGGTGTGTGGACTTTCTGCAGCAAGGGAGGTTTGTTCTCAAATCCTTTGCCAAGCAGGAGGGCGTGTAGTCTCACGACCCAGTAAGAAGTGGGGAGATAAATGATCTTGCTTAGGAAATGGTGGAAGACAGGTGGAAGCTGAGGCTTTTGGAGGAGATCAGGCAGCCGTGCATTGCTCTGAAAACCCTGGTCAGAAAGCATGGCACAGCAGGGAGTGTGTGCTGAACCGTGGACACAGGCCAGATCTCTGAGCTCCTGCTCCCCTGATTTCATCAGAGAATCATTGCCCCGTTCCTTCTCAGCAGGCTGTGAAGCTGCTGCTTTTGGAGGAGAGCTGGGCAGGCCCCTCAGCAATCATCTGTGGGGTGGAAGGAGTGCGACACAGCCCTTTTCCAGCAGTAGCCGAACTCTGTCCACCTCAGCAAAAACATGTTTGTCTAAATATCCTTTCCTGAATTCACGTGAACTAACAAGCACAAAACCGTTTCACTTAGTGAGGCACCACTGATAGCATTTATCAGCTAAGCTGTAGTCCGTGAGGTATCCTCTCTTCTCACTTCTTGGCAGGTGAGGTCCAAATTTCTATCTGAATGAGTAAGTGAGCAAGAGATGGAGAGGACGGAGCTTCAGGACAGCCAGTTTGGGGGCTGCTGGCGATCTCAGATGAGCAATCTCTGTCCAGCCCCCCCTTCACCCCACTGCCCAGGCACAGGCAGGTTGTGTGCTGCCTCACCTGGGTGACTGAATGAATGTCTTCAAAGGCTGTTTCATCACTTGGCAGCGATGTGACAACGAAGCTCCTGGTGTAAAACGTGGATGTTTACTGGTCACTGATCCCTTAGGTCCACTGAACGAGACCTGAGAAGGAGTGTTTTCCCACTGCAGTGTATACCTGAGGCTCTAAAAAGTGTTAGACTTCTTTTTATGAATAATTTGTGTATTTCTTCCATATTTTACCACCATTAACTAGAGTTATTTTTGTATTATTATTTTATTTTAAGGATGGCAGCAGCCTATGACAGATTTGTTTAGGGTTGGCCCTATTCATAAATTAAGCAGCAGATAAAATTTAATTTTTCTTATAGGAAAAGCCTATAGCTCCTTAAATTGCTCATTTAACATCACTGAAAAGTAATACTCCACTTTAGAATGGACATCGTATTAACTTTAAAAGGCCTATTTAAAGTGACGGTTGTCAGTGAGTGAAAGCCAGATATGGTAATTTCGAGTTACAAATCAGAGTGAGGAAACTGTGGAATGGACAACCTTGTTAACACAAGCGCGACGGAGGAAGCACTGGGGTCAGAGTGCCAGCACGGAAAGGAATAAAGACACAGCACCAAAAATATGTCCTATAATTAGGGCAGCTGTAAGAGTCAAGGTTGAAGATTCTTCACCATGACATGTCTGATATAGAAAAAGTGATAGCCAAGAGTAATCACTTAGAGGCACCGAGCCTTAAAGGAGCAGCTCGGCTCGTCCCCTGCCAGGGCAGGGAAGCCTGGAAGACAAAGGACGGAGGGGCCTGGGGTGGCTCCAGAGCAGGGTGCGTGGGGAAGGGTAAGGAGGAGCTGGGAATTTCAAGGGTCAGCACTCAAAGGGACCACAGATGAGAACAGAGATCCCTTAGCAGAGAGGTTTTCTGATCACGGTGTGGAACAGTGGTATCTCAGGGCAGGGGGGGTCTGCTGGGCGCTGGTGGGAGTACCCAGGGCTTAGGTGGAAAGGGTGGCAGCGGTGAACCCCTGGGGACACCGAGGGAGGAAAGTGGCCAGGGGAAGCTGAATCTGCATGTGTCCATGGACAGACATCGATGTGCATGGGTGCACGGGGCAGCAGGAGAAGCTGTGGCAGGATTTGGTGGGCACACAACTGCACAGACGTTCAGAGGGTGCAGAGGCCACAGGCACACCTCCTGTTGGATGAGCAGGATGGGGGATGCAGGGTTGCTTCCTCCATGGCCTTCCCCAGGGCCGGGTGTTCACCACGGGGAGGGACAGAAAGTACCTGGGGCCTGGCTCGGAGGTCAGCCTGCAGGGATCTGCCCCTCACTTGGGCTGGGCAGGCAGTGAAATGGGATGGAGACAGCCTGCAGCATGCTCCACGCCACTTGTGGGAGCCTGTGTGACCTGGGGTGTGTGTGAAGGAAAGGTTTTGGGAACCTTCCTTGGCATCCTGGCGGGGCTGGGTGGGGGGAGCTGGCGTGACCTGGCCTGGGGTGGGTGGGCAGCCGATGCCCAGAGGAAGATCCCATGCCAGATTGGTCACAGTGGGACAAGGAGATGTTTCTATTAGTGGAGGACACTTCCTCAGGTGATTCCAGCTTCCTGGGAGTCCTTTGGGATCTGCAGAAACCCACCAGGTTTTCTGCCCCCTCCGTTCCACTCTGGGCAATGGCTGCAGGGGAGCCCCAGGAGGGTGCCGCAGGAGGAGCCTGCTCATCTGCCCCCTGTCCTCGGGGACTGATCCGGCCCTGCCAGCTGGTGCGGAGTGACACGGCCACACGTTTTTCTCCTGTTTTCCCCACCTCCTCCGTGGGATCCACTTGAAAGGATAAAGGAAATTCAGGCTGAACGAGTGCCGTGCTCCCCAAACACTCTTCTTTCTTCCCATTAAAGTGCATTACACGAGAGCTGGTGTAATTTAATGTAACCCATCTCCCTGAGCTCCCCTGTTGTGCATCTGAGAGCTCTTGGGCTGGACCAGGCACCTGTGGTCTCTGGGAGCTGCAGTGCTCCCTCTCCCCCTCCACGTTTCTGCATAACCCACAACACCTCTCCGGATAAGCCCGTTCCCTGCCTAGGCTGAATGCTTTCTTACGGTATTTAAAGGTTTGTAAGTAATAACCACGAGCCCCTGAGAGAGGGACTGTTTGACCTTGCTTTGGGCTACTGTCTCCCCTCCCATTGCTTTCGTAACGTAGATTTGGTCGTCTTACATCAATTTTTGCCTACCTGCTTGTAGAGCCAAACCTTTCTTCAAGGGCAGGAGAGTCAGCCTGCCTCTTTGGGCATCTTCGATATCCATCGGTAGGTTTGCAGCGTGGGTTTCGAAGGCTGAAGGGAAGCAGCCTTTGCACAACCCCCTGAGCAGCGTCACTGTGGCAGTGGACAAGGAGTTTGCTGGCAGATCAAAGGCTGAGTCGTTCAGCTTCCCACACAGCCCCTTTGTCAGCCAGTTTATTTTGCCTTTGTCTTTGTCGACCTGTACTTGGGGACACTAATTCGATTTTCCATTGAGAGGTGCGGATATCTATATTATTTTCCTAAAACTCCAGAGAATATTATAAATTTCTTTTTATTGCTTCCAGCCATGTTATTTAAAGTAATTAACCTTAATTTATAAATTTTTATATCAAACTGCCTTTTAACTTTTAGAACTGGCAGGAGAAGTCCATTTCCCAGGGCTCCTAATAGTTCTCCATTTAATCAAAATTCATCCATCAGATTCCAGTGTTAAATCATCTTTTAATTGGGAGTTACATTCTGGTTAATAGTTTTATAATTCGCCGCCTCTAATAGTTTTTACCACAGGGATCTACTCCATTTTTTCTCACTCTATTATTCCTGGTGTTCAGCAGGGACATTTTAAAAACGTTCACTTCCCCTGCCTGTTCTTTGTGATCTCATTAATTCTTGATAGCAAGTTCCCTTTCTCCTCATTACTGGAGCATAACTACCTTTATCACTAGGTGAAACCTTACTCATTTCTACAAGTGCTCTCCTTTTATTTATTTATTTATTTATTTATTTTTGTTTGCCTCTTAAGAAAATAATCTGCCATTTATTTCAGCAAATCAGAATATCCGTATTGTGCATGGTCTCTGCATTTGACATTATTGAGATTTCAGACTGGAGATTTTAGGGGCAAGAACTTTCTCTAGCTTAGTGTTGGCACAGCGGGGCCTTGATATTAGTCAGGTTTTCTAGGAGATACTGCCAATCAAAATAGGAACTATTAATATTAGTGACATCAGAGAACAATCCAGGAGTTATAAAGGGAATTGATTGACAGGAATCACTTGTCTTTTTGGAGACTCACTTGATGTGTGCCTGCATGCCCTTTTATCACAGCGTGTTCTGGGAACTGCTGCTGATATCCGCCAGCACGGAGGAGCAGAATCGGGCCTCGCCACTTTTCCGCACCAAATGCTGGTTTCCTTGCACGTGAGCTCTGCAGTGCAGCACTTGGTTGTCAGACACGCCGCATGCAAATGGCCTCGCTCGATGCAGCTAAGCAGTTAGGGCAGTGCTACATTAGCTTGGTATCCTCCCAAAACAATAAAAAGAGCCCAAGGAGAAGTAAATAACGTTGTATATGAGGTAGTAAAACCAAACTTGTCGTTTTTCAAAAAATGCCTAGAATTAGCGTAAAATTAAATTTGAAACCTTAATTCTCCAAGGGCTGATTCTCAATTTGCAGATCCACAAAACCTCTGCAAATTACCCTACCAATCCTACTGACAGTCTTATAGGAATATGTTATATTGACTACCCAAAGTCAGCCTCTGCAAAGAGTGCGTTGTAAAGTGCCATTGGTAAGGGGAAGGAAAGACAGTCTCCCAGGTTTATATCGTAGTCCCTTGAACAGTCCTGTAGAACCATTTCATATATAACTTCATGTAGGAAAAATAGGATGGACAAGTGTAAACAGAATTATTATACAATTATAGTGGTCCTCAGAATAACTATAACACTGTCCACAGTGATTTTTATGTCTCCATAAACTACTACCGCTGTGGTATTCTTTTAGCCCTTCTTTCGCCCCATGCGGTAATGTAATAACTTTTCCTACCTAAAGCATGCATCAGTGCGGTAATTTGATATGACAATGATTACGAAATACTCCAGCAGTTTTAATTGACTAGTGTTGAGATCATATCGCCAGGAACAGACAAGATCTTATCTCGTGTATGACTTCCATCCCGCCTGTTACAATATTTATGTTAATAAGGATCACAGACATTAGCCAAGTATAAAGTCCTCAGCTATGGTAACTACATCTAGAAGCAAACAATAATTTCACAGACTGCTGGCCACCCTTTCCTTCTAGCGCAGTACTGAAAAATAAATAAATAAAGAGTTAGCTTTTTGCTAGGTACAAAATACATCTAATGAGTTTTTACGTCTGGAACCTAGATTTCAGGATTTATGTGAAATATTACAGTAATTCAGCAGTTAAAAAGTCCCCAAAGCTTGATACTGTATCTGAAGAAATTACCATAGAAATCTAAACCAGCATTATCCCCCTTCTATGCATAGCAGGCATACTATTACCTCCTCTTTTGTTGCTGCTGCAAACATTTACTTGGAGAGACCTTATTGTCAATGAATTTTTGACAGAGGTCAAAGTATTTCTGAGTGAAATTGAAAGAGGTCTGGGACATGTATCAAACAGCTGACAGCATCAACAATAGTGTGTTTACTCATCCCGCATGCTGGAAAAATTAATTAAAAGTGTTTGTGAGATGTTTTGAGCCTGCAAAAGCCGCATATGCTTTTGGTAATGAGCATGCTGCTCTTGTCTCTTGGAGGAAGCGTTGCAGCCAGCAATAGATCTGCTGACGGGAGTTGGTTGAGGTTTCTTTGGTGGGGATATTTAGCAAAACCGTGATTGATTGTAGCGCTGAGTCAGTGTGCAGCTTGGGTGGGAGCCCCCATGTATTTTGTTTCCTGCTGTCAGCAGTGACACGAGTGCCATCCATGAATCAACCTGTATTATTTTACATCTAATATTTTTTAAAATGGTCCAAGACTGCAAGTTATCTGACACATCCGTTATTTTGATAATGTTATAAATTCTTCCCATCATTAAAAATCCCATTCTGAGAGGAAGTCAGTCATCGAAAAAACATGCAGAAATGCAGCTGATCCAGCGCATCGCTCTGTCATGTGCCCATTCTGTTAGGACTTCAGGGATCTTAGCACATGCTCAAATGCTATCCTGCAAAGAAATGAAGACCTCAGGGCACAGGAATCCAAACATGTATAATTGTTCTTTCATTATTATTATTATTATTATTATTTAATTTTGACTGATGTACACACAGGGCTGGGTTCTTACAGTGCTTAACCTCCTCCTACTTTTGGGTCATTTTAATAATGGGAGAGTACTGCATCTTTTTTGGTAGAGACACTGAATCCTCTCAAAGGTTTTACAAACACTTATGAAAAGATGTGCAAGACTTAATGAGATGTAATAACTGTTCTATAGACTTTTTGAACTTCCCTTTGTTGCCATCTTTGAGAAAGCTTTATCCACCTCTATGTATGGGCATGTTTGTAAGTGCAGGAATGTAAATAATAATATCAATCAAAAATAATGTGATTGTTTCAAGATTATTTCAGTAGAATGTGACTTATATTTTGAGTCTCTTTTTTTTTTTTTTTTTTTTTTGTGTAGTTTTTCATTGTTTTGCAAATAACACTGTATGTATCTTACAGGCATGGGAACGTAGGAGGCTTTGTCTAAGCCTGAGTCACTGAAGACCTTGGATTCGTACTGCCAAGTCCTGACTGTTGGGCACTGGCAACGATAAGCCTCCTCGGAGTCTCTGAAAGTGTATCCTGTACTTTATCCTGTACTTTCCCCTTATAAATAAACCCGTTGTGAAATTAGTGCTTAAAATCTGTTCCAGACCTGAGCCAGCAGGCTCAGCACCTTGCAGAATCATGCTCCAAATTCAGATAAATCCCATCACGAATGCAAATTGAAGATTGCTTGGACATTACGACTAGCATCTTTCATTTCATGAATGTCTATATATACACACACTTTTAATATCTGGCCACTTAAAAATATTCATCTAGTATTTTCATTCTGTTACTCTTAACTAATGCATTCTTAAACACATTCTCTCGAATCAGCCCAGTCTCCTCTTTCATGAATCCTTATCTCTGTCCTATGGGCATCTATATCCCTGCCCTAATGTTCCACTGTACAAGTACTGAGCTGTTCATAACCCTAATCATACAAAAACAGATGATTCATTACTGAAGTGGATGAAAGACGGCATTAAATATTGGCATAAAGAGAAAAGATAAACTGGTAGTGGACGGCTCATCTCTATTAGCTAAAGTGTTTGGGGAGACCACAGAAATAAACCTAGGGTTATAAATATTGCCCTTGATTAGGAACCTGCAATGAAATCCAGGAGAATGAACTTCTGTGCCCTATTTAAGCCAGCAGTCTGCCTGCATGGCTCTCACTGTGGGATCAGGGCTGATTAGAGCTGGAACATGTGGCAGCTGCCCTGGGTACAACAGCTCAGGGTTTGGGCTCGAGTTGTTGCGCTGTATTAACTGCAGGCATTCACAGTCATGAAATAACTCAGGAAATAATGAGAGCTAAGAAAAAAGTCTTGTGGACTCTCCTGATCTGCCATTTGGACATCAGGGATCTCTGTCTGTCAGCTTTTCCTGGCAGGTAGGAGGAGGTTTAAGGACTTTTTTTTGTTGTTTTGTTTTGTTTTTTTTTTTTGAGAGATCAGGAAGCTGAATTCACTGAACTTAAGGAGCAGAGGGCATAATGAGAGGGTAAGATCTTGTAAAACTTCTGATTAAACAAACAAATGGAAACAAAGAAAAAAAGAGATAACCCTACACTGAAGAACTGCTCTCCTGCTCAAAGAGCATCAGTGACTCGAACGGTAATAAATACAGGCTGGATTCCAGCACTGTAGACCATGCTGGTCTCACATTAGACATAGGGGACAACGTCTGAGTGACCAAATAAGATTCCCTTGAAGCCATCGGCCCAAATCCCGAGGATGATCCTTAACCAAGCCCTAGGGGCAGGGCAGGGGAGGCGGGCCCTCCCCAGCAGCCCACCTGCCTGCGCTTTGCCATCACCAGGCCCACATCTGCAGGTGGTTAGCGAGGGGCTGGGGGATAAATGAGGAGCTGGGGGAAGCATTTTCCTTCTGGCAGGGTGAGGGACAGTCTGTACCAGGTTTGTGGGGTATTGCCTGCTTTGTGCCTGCCTTGGGAAACGTGTGGAGCTGCTGCTTCGATCGCGAGGCCTTGCTGTGAAGCCTGCGCTTGTGGATCGGCTGGTGAAGGTAAGGTGTTACTGCTCGCTTCTCTGGGTGGTGGGAAGGGATATTGTTGTAGCCTTGTAATGATCCTGGTACACATAACAGGCTTGTGTTATGCTGTGTTTGGTGTATTGTACTCATGCTTGGCATAAAGCAGTTGCTGGGTGGTTTGCAGGGGTGTGAGGCTTTGTTTTCTTCTGCTGGTCTGAGGCCTGGAAGCGGCCTCTGGCCTTGAGCCCCCTTTAGGCTAAGGGCTGGGGGCTTCTCTGGAGAAATTCTCTGGAAAAGAGTAGCAAGGTGAGTTTTCCAGGTGGGAAGCCCTTTAGAGCTCAGAATGAATGTGTGGGACATGGTTGTGTTCCTGCTTTTTGCTCTGGTGGTTTCTGAGCTATGCTCCTCTGCCCACGTCACGTTCAGCTGCGTGCTGTGATGTAAGGCAGTCCTAAATTACTGCAAACAAACACAAAACCCACCCAGCCTTCTTCAGCTCTCTGCTGTGTGGGCAGAAGCCCATCTGGTAGCCTGCAACAGAATGCCTGGGTGAGTAGCGAGCGGGGAGGCTGTGCAAACAGTTCCTCCAGGGGAGATGCTGTGATTTACTGAGTTGTTAAGAAATAATACCGGGCGTATCTCTCTCTCTTGTTCCCTCCACATGTAATCAAACAGAAAACATGCAACATAGTCTTGTGCGTTTGAGGGGAGGTGTAATGGCTGTCAGAATAAACACCGGCTATTTTTAAAGGCAGCGAACCGCTCTGTCTGCGGTCCCCTGTCCCCCAGCTGACTGCTGTACCTTCTTCTAGGAAGTGGCAGTGAGGGGGGAGCCTTTGCAGAACTAATTTAGTTAAAATTTACACTCCTTAATTTTTGTGCCTTGTCTCTTTCCCCTTCAGTTTTGTAGCTATGATGCAGTATTGATCCAAAGATCTATAGGATCATACCATGGCTCCAGGTGGGTGGCAGAACTGAGGCTAGGCTTCATTTCCATCTGAATGGTGCAGAAAATAATTCCACTTTCCAGCTTTTATTGCTCAGAACATTGCATTTCTCTCATTGCAGTGTATGGGAATTAACTCTGGAGGAAAGAAATGATCTTTTTTTTCTTCCCCTTGATGTAGAGAAAAAGGATTCAGAAAAAAAGTAATGTAGGAAAGCAGGCAGCAAGCTCATTGCTGTCTGAATTAGGTGGGCCTGGGCTGCTCTAATGAAATTGAACCCCTCATCTGGGGTTCAAACGCTGTTTCTGTGGATTGGGACAGCTTTCTGCAGCAGCACTGTGTTAAATACAGTGATAGCGCAGGAGCATGCGGTTGTTCAGCTCTGTTCTAGGTGTCAGTGAGGGGATGCATGAAGGAACAGCACAGGGCAGCAGGAGGTAGAAATGTCAGTGGTTGGAAACCACCTCTGTGCTATCGCTGGTTCCCAGGCCAGCTCAGGATGTCTGTGAGCCTCTGTTTCACAGACCTGCTCCTGCATCTCCAGCTGTCTGGGACAAACTCCTGCTGTATCTGAGTGCATAGCACAGCTGGAGCTTGGTTCCCACCGGGGCTCTGCTGACAGCTGTCCTGAGGCTGTGTGTGTTTTGAAGAAAAGCCCCAGGCTATATTAAATTCTGGCTTCGGAGACCAAAGGAACCTGCTGGCTCTGGAGCACGGCAGGTTGCTTCGAAGTAATGAAACTATGCGGAGGTGAATTTGTAGGTGGGAGAGAAAATAAGTGGCAGTGGAGCAAGAAAGCATGTGCCTATTCCAGACTCCTTTCATGGTGTCTCCCTGATGTGTGCAGAAAGGCAGCCACCAGGTTGGAGAGTAAGAGATGATTAAGCTGCTTCTTGTCAAATCTTGTGCTTGTTCTCCTTTAAAATCTTGTCTTGGTGATGGGGTAGCAAGTTGCCTGGTTCTTCTTCCCCCACCCTAAATAAATGACAAGTGTGTGGCTCAGCGATTGAGGATAGCAAATGGAATTTGGTAAATCAGAAGTAATTTCTCTGCAAGAGAAGTAGGCTGCCACCTGCTCATGAACTTGGCCACCTCAAGTCACACCTCGGTATTATGTTCTCCTAGAAAAAAATTTCAACAGTTATTTCCTCCCAAAGAGGGATTGGGGAGAAATTCAGTACTGTGCCAAGGAAATGTCTGTGCCCCGTATCCAGCCAGGAAAGAAAATAGCCAGGGCGTGACTTCCAAAATCCAGTGGCATGCCCTGTCTGACAAACACGGCTCACAGATAATATCAGTGTGTGAAGACTGGGTTGTAAAAGCACGGATCTTGAACTCCCTGTCAGTGCCAATGGCTCAGGACTGGTGTGGGGGAAGGAAAAATATCTGCGATGGTTTTGGCTAACTTGTGAAGGTTCATGTAACACTAACCGGCAAAATGCTGAGTGTTCCTCAGCAGAGGGGTGCTCTCAGGAGAATTCCTGTGCTTATGAGGCATTTACTTCTAATACCAGATAGCTGCTTCTACTGCCTGGCGTCACTTCAGTCAGGATGCTTTGTGATGGCAGTGATTTTCTTCCCCTTCCTTTTTTTTCCCTCCTGCTAGTGCGGATTGTCCCACCCATGGGGTTACTGCCTGGGCAGGCGTCCTGCAGCGCTAATCGCATTAGCACCCCGAGCAGAGCCGGCTTCAGTGCCTCTCGGTGAGTGTTTGAAATGCACCAAACTCGGGCTGTAGGATTTGTGTGTTCTGTCAATGACAAGTGGAGCAAATATTGACAGTGCCTCTCAAAGACTCCAGTTACTATTGCTCTTGTTAATTCAGGGCAAAATTTATCCTTGTGCCAGAGCCCCGTGTTAGTTTGTGCTATTGAAACAGCTGGTTGGTGTATGGATTAGGTGCTTTGCCCATTTACTTTGTGCTCATAGTTTGTGCCACTGTAAAAGTTTCCGTGTCTTGCTGTGTCTTGTAATCTGGGATTCTGAGGACTTGGAATCATCATAGAGGTCTGTAGCACGGAGCCAATTAATGACATGTTCCCAGCTTTGCTTCAGTTGCCAGATCTTGGAAGGCCTCGAAGCCTTCAGGAAATGGAAGGAAAAGAGGATGCGGAGCCTTTTTGTTTGAGTTTCTAGCTTGAATGACGTGCGAACTAAACCATAGGCTTCACTGCATCAGCCTTCCTTGGGTGTCAAATCCTGCAAAACTCTCACAGAATTTCTTTTGACTTTCATTTCTTTAAATCTGGAGTGTGGGGAGGTGGAGACCCGGGTTTGGAAGAACCAATTAGTAGTTTTCCTCCTGAAGCTAGCAAAATTCTGGGTAATGCTTTGAGATTCTCTCTCTTTAAGAGACTCCTAGATTTATGGGGGAAAAAAAACAAAAAAACAGGCATGGAAAAAAACCTGGATTAAACTGTCACTCATATTCACAATCTGTCCAGGAAACTCATCCATGCCCCTACAGGTAGCTAGTTATCCCATCAGGAATTTCATATTTTTGTCTGAATCCTGGAACACAAATTGGTCCGGCGCTATGGGTCTGCCTTGATTAGGGTCTGCTGGCACAGATGTCCACAGCATGGGTTCCGAAAAAAGCCTGCTCAAATAACTGCTTCCTTCCCCAAAGGGATCAAAGGTTGAGATGGTCTTTCCAGATCTTTAGCTAGGCTGTGCAAAGCATCTGCAAAGTTTAATCCTCTAACCTTTCCTTCCCTCCCTTTTCTTTTAAGGCTGGTATAAATGGAATTTAAGGGTTTATCTTTTTTTTTTTTCTTTAGAGAGAACAGCTATTATTTGTAAAGAACCCTTGAAAAAGAAAGCGCAACCTTGCCTTTCTGAGAGACAGTTGGGTTTTGGCTACTCTGTCAAGGATAAAGCCCGGAATATCTCTATACACTTGTGCAAATATCTAATGCTGATGTCTTTTGCCAGCTGCTGTTGTGGCTTCCTTTTCCTTGATGAACAAAATCCTCTTGCGATGTGGCCTCCGAGCGTCATTATAATTAAAAGAATTAAAATTCAATTTGAGCTATTGTCGTTACACAATGTAAAGTTCAGCACCACCGAAGGCTGATTTTATTGATTCTGTATTGGGTCCTCCGTGGAAATAAGTTGCCTTGACACATGCGGGGTATTGGCAGTAGAAGGCACAAGTGGTCTGGCTCCAGCCCTTGCCTTAATTTTACTGTTTGTGGCAACTTGCACAAAGTTGTACTGATGTTTCTATATTAAAACATGGTTTTTCAAGATCATTTATGAAATTATCCCCAGCTTAAAGTGCAATGTAAGATTTTCAGCCCTGGCAGAAAAGTGTGTGGGAATTAAATACTCCAGTGCTTACTAGAATTGCAGTTGTCGGTGGCAGCGAGGAACCGTGCTCATCCCTGTGCCTTGAATGGTTTTCTTTGGCTGCCTTTCCCTTGCACATTCACTGCTTAAACCAGCACGTGTTGTTTTTTTAAGAGCAGGTTTAAGGAAAATTAATCTGAATTTCTGGAGTCTGCTTCATTAAGAAATGACCAACTCTCACCATCAACTGTTTATTCAATGCTTAATTTGCATGTGTTTGAGACTGAATATTGGCCTGAAATCATATCTTCTCAAGGTAGGATGCTGCTTTCAAGCACTGGTGAGAATTGTTCTTGTTCTCCAACTGCTCCCATAGCAGAGCAGCTGTAGTAGCTGGTGCTTGGTGCAGGAATTCCTTACTCAAACACTACAACAGGCTGGGCTGTATGAGGGCTAAAAGTGACAGGGAGACTGGGTGTGGGGAATGTTGGAATTCCGGCAGCCCTGTTCCCCGGGGTTAGGGATGTGAGTGAGGTCTGGATCGACCTACGTGCTTTATGTTGGGTTGGGGGCTGCCTGGGGGGTGAAGATGGATGCCCTGGGGTGCCATGAAGCAAGACGGAGGGCAGGGAACACATCAGCCTTCCTGTTAATGCTGCATTCTGCACTCCTGAGATGTCTTTGAGAGGGGAAAGAGAGCTGGTTGGGAAGGAGAAGCGTTACTGGTTGTGCTGGCAGTAGTAAACTGCCCGGGAAGACCTTGTTTTCCTGTTATGTGGCTGCTGCTCAGCTTACTGCTATCTCATTAGCAGGGAGCTACCTAATTAGCAAGGCAAGCTGTTAATTGTGTTTTGCGTTACTCAGCTTTAAAAATTCTTTTAGATGTTAAAGATTTTAGTGACAAGGAATTGCCACAAAACTGTTTTTGTTCCGTGTAAATTTCTTTTCATCTGCCAGAACAGAAGAAATCACAAACGGTTGTAACCACCGCAGATTGAGGAAAAAGGGGCTGGATTTCTTGTGACAGAGCTGGCACTAATGAACAGTCATAATTTTTTAAAAACGAATGGAAAAGACTTGGTAAGGTTAATAAGATAGTAGAACCCCTGTGTACTGAATCGGTTTTGATAAGAGAACAAAAACTCCATGTTTGCTAAAATAACTTTAAAAACAAATAGCATTGACTTTCCACACCTAGCGGAGACCAAATTTTCACTTGCTTGCATGCCTGCTCTCCCGGCATGCTAGGACCTGTCACCGTTCCGGCTCTCCCCAGGACAGTGTGACTTTGATTTTTGACTGCTGGGCAATCTTTTTCATCAGATGGAGTTGGATTGCGAGGTGGAAATTAGGTGTCCCTGCCTCTTCCCACTCCTTCAGCTCACATGAAAATTTTGTGTTGAGGACATGTATCCACTTCCTACTGGCCCCACCGCATGAGGCTTTGATTAGCAATTATTTCTGAGATATTAAAAAACACAATAGATGCTGCAGGGCTCTGGATTTTCCTGTATGATTAGGGGAAAAAGGAAGGTGCTGGTTACGATTCGATAGTTACTTCTCCATGCCAGAATGCAAATTGTTGGCATAGCCTTATGATCGTGTGTGTGTGCTCGTGTAGCAAACAAGTGTCTCCATGTGTTGATTAGCTGGATTACTACTTCTACTTGTGCAGGACAATAAACTAAAGCTGATGGTACGAACCCTTTTGCTGTTTTAGCGGAGTCTTTGCCCCTACCCTGCTCGTTTCTGTGTGCGGGTGAGGACTTTTGGGTAAGGAAAAACGAACTCCCCAGGGCACGGTTCCTCTTGGGGTGAAGTTAGAGGCAAAGAAATGCTCGTATCGCCATCCTATGGGTTAAAATTCTTAGTTGGTAGTCAATGAAGATAAATTACACACCAATAGTTACTCCTGCTAGAGCGAGCTGGCAGTCTGCAGGAAGGGGTATGTGGGTCTTAACGTGCAGCCAGTTGTAAAGGCTCAGGAAAAAAATCTCAACTGCACATTATCTGAGTGAGCTTCCATATTTTACCATGACACCGACTCTGAGACTCATTTCCCTGGGTTAAGTAGTGTGGGGTGAAGTATCTGCCGCTCTCCTTCTCCCTATCCATCTGCTGCGGTATTCTGGGCATTTAACCTGGAGCGCCTGCTGATGTATGACCAAATCAGAGAAAAGAGGCCGCGCTGTTTAACCCTCTCCCTTTGTAGCTGCACTTAATGAATGTCACACAGGCCCACTATAGAAATGATGGAACATCCATTCTGGCAGCACGAACAGAGCCCACTGCGCGATGATATGGTGAAATAAGCTGAAAATATTCACAGGAGCCTGGGAACATAAACCCATGATTATTTTCTCCCCTTAAATCTCAATATTTTAGCAGTTTTTTTCCCCCCCGTGTAATAAAAGTATGTTTCTAAGCAGCATCTACTTTTTTTGAAGGGAAGAAAACCCCATTTTCTTTTTAATGTGAATGTACTGGAATTGCTAACTTATGCTAACCACAATGTAATTACGCTGTCCGTGCAGGTCTTTTTGTCTTTCTAAAAAATGTCTCGCAAATAAGACCACGGGTCTTAATGACTCCATCCAGTAATTCCTGGGCTAACTTCAGAGGTGATGAAAGTCGGCCTGTGCCTTCTGCAGGAGTCGTTTACACGCAGGTACGTGCTGCCAGCTGGTCCAGCTCCACCTTCGCTCAGGGAAAGTTGTCTTGCTGAGAACTTGTGCCTTCTGTGGGCGTGCTGCTGCTCAGCATCCTGAATGCAGGCATCAATGAACCTGAGTGAAATAGGAGCGTGGAGCCACAAAGCAGCAAAATGCAGGAGCCTCGTCCTCACTGTTTTCACCCCTTCGTGCATCTTTGTCCTCTTAATTACCTGTTCTTCTGAGCGCAGGCCACATCTCGCCACTCCTCACCTCTAAACTCTGTGCTAGTTCTCTTCCCTTTGGACTTGTGGAATCTGAATTCAGTGAGAGGGAAAGTGGCAGAACTTGCTCTTGGCTTGAATGGCCGTGCAAAGCTTCCCGTGTCACTGGGGTTTCCCTAAAGCACCACGAATCATCCACTTAATTTAAAAACACAAATCTGTCTTGCTTCAAAAAAATAAATTAAAAAAAGCTGTTGGCTAATTACTGGTGTTAGATGCAGGTTCATGCTGGTAGCAAGTGTCTGTCAACTGTTCTGCCAAAGTATGGAGAGGACTAAAACTAGAGACTGGTTTCCAGCAGGTTCCTTCTAGAGGATGCTGTGCTCCCTTGACGCTGCTGTAGTGTTCCTCCTCAGGTAAACACTCCTGCACCCTTCGGCATCTGAGTGCTTCCCTGGTGACGTGCCCTTATTTTACAAAGCCCCTGTTTGTACTGGAGGGGGGAGACCAAGAGAAGCTGGGATCTCAACCTTTGCTTCTCTGAAATAATCAGCAAACAGCGTGAGTGTGTGTGAACACGATGTATGTAAATAAATGGATGAGATACTATTGCTGGGACCTTCATTTCACCCAAGCTATTGAATCATCTCATCATAACTGTATGTTATTAACCAAGTGGCATAATTCCAACTTAAACTTCCCCTTTGTTTACTAGAGACTTGCTGAAGAGCCCGTGCTGAATGCTTAATTTCCAACCTTCCAACTGTCTGTATTTATAGAGAGACCAAGTGATGTTAGACTCAGAGGTCTAGAGGTAGGTGATGAGCAAGTGAAGTGTGAATCTTAGTTATTTTAAGAGATTGTTTTCAGGTATTTTTTCACTCACAAATCTGTTGTCATCCTATGCTTAAGTGCATGCTTGTAAAACCAGAATGCACAATTTCCAGTTCTCATTTTTAAAATACCTCATTCTGCTTTTAGAGGAAGCACAGGACTGAGTGTGTGGCTTATAAAACCTCCTTTCCCTGGTCTGTGAAATAAACGCCAGAGCTCCCACTGAGCCTTGACTGCTGTGCGGGTGCGCCGGGCAGGAATTTGGCTGTCAGGCTGTAACAGTACAGTGTCTGAAATACCATTTTTACCACTGATACAGGCACTGCTACAAACTGGTGCTGATAATAGTATTGTGTCCTGGTCCGTTTGGGTTAAAAGGGAAAACATGCCAGTCATGGAGCCTGTAGAAATAGTTTTTGGTGGTGTTTGGGTGAAGCATGTGAGCAGGACTTCAACAAGCTGTGCCTGCGGGGTCTGTTCTCAAACCCTCTGCTCCAGCCTTCCCCAGGGGTGGGGAGGCAGCAAGCTGATTAACATGTGAAATGAAGCAGAACCCCGTGCTGTCCCTGCTTGGTACTGCTTCCTTCTGGTCTAGGCACAACTTCCAAAGTACTCGTGATAACTGTTCTGACCCCAGGATACCTGCATCTTAAGGACATGATGCCATGGGAGCGGCATCCCTCAGGTTGTGTTTCACTTCAGAACGGTTTTCCCTCGAAGGTCCCTAACTTCAGGGGCACCTGGGTGCTGTCTGTGCTCATGTCCCCCTGCAGACTCTGCTTTACCCTCTGGCACACGCCTGCGTATGCTCAGCTGTGCGCGGGCTCTCCTGGACCACTTGTGCTGTGCTCCCCACCCCAGGCAGTGGTGACAGGACGGGTGCCCCAAGACAAATAGGCACCTCCTGCGCCCGCCTGAAAATCGAACTGGTGCTGTGCTCATCTGGAGGTGGAATAGATTGCCACGAGAGCCTAGGGACAAGGCGAGTGGGGGCGGGTTACGGGGCATTGCCACACTCCCTCCTCCTGCAGATGAGGCTGTGGGGCCAGCAGCAGCTCCTGAGGATTGCCCTGTGCTCGGATCCATGCCTGCAGCACCCAGCTGCAGCCAGGCACAGGAGAGCCCGAGCTGCTGTGAGCGGCATATGGGGCCTGTGGTGGTGCGCGGGAGGGGGCGAGGGGAGCTGGGGGAGGGAGAGGCATGCATATAAATCATTATTGGCGAACATCTCAGCTCTTGAGCCAGGCTGTCGCTTGCTGCTGCTCGTGGTGCAGCCCAGACATAAATCATAATTCCCCTACAATAGATCCTTTTGCAGCCGCCATCAGGAAAAGTGTGTTGGTTTTATCGATTTTTTGACACCGGGGCCCTGGCAACGGCCGCTCTGAATCATTATGAAATGAAACTGATTAGGAATTCATGGAATACTAAATAAACTTTACGAGCCCGTTGTAAGTTTTTTGATGCATGGGGAGCGGAAAATGAAAACTAATGATATAAAAATTACACAGCGTGCTGAGTATTATTATACTGCTATTGATTTGTTTCAAACTGTACATCAAAATCGAAGTGTGCTGGGTGTGCTTGGCTGCAAGGCTGATGCTCAAAAAGCTTTTGAATTTTTTTTTTAATGCTGGCCCCAGCATTTTTGCCAGGCGGAGGAGGTTGGTGCCACGGCAGCGTTGCTCCAGCGCTCTGCAACCGCCCCTCGCGTGGCCATCGCCGACTTTATTCTCCTGTTTGCATGGGGGCTCTCAGGAGAGGAAAAATATATCGATGAGGATTTTAGCCTAAGTGGATAACTCCCCACACGCGCTTCTGCTCTTGGGAATTTTACTTCTGTTCCCTAATAGCCGGCATTGTGAGAGAAGCCCGGGACACTTGACAAACATTTATGCAAAACTGCACAAAGGGATCATTTGTTCTGTCAGTAACTGCAGCCACCTCGGGAGCCAGGGAGAACAGCTGGTTATAAAGCTGCCCGGCAGCTTGGGGCAAGAGCAGATAACTTGCATTTTTTTAGAAAAAGTTTCTGTAAATAAACAATCGAACGGGATCCAGCCTTAAAATCAATGGAAATAAGGAGCGGAATTGGTGTGATCTATTTACTGGTTTTGATGGCATGATTTAATAAAATCAAGGGGAGGAAAAAAGCCACCACCAAGCCTAAAAAGACTGGGGGTGTTTTGGGGTAGTCCTGAGACAAGCTGCTGAACAAGAGCAGGTGTATGAGGTCAGAGATTGCTGGCATTGGCAGTGCATGTTTTTATTGGAACAAAGAGAGGATCCCTGTGCTTCAGCTGGCTGTGCTAGGCCAGGAGGCTTTCAGCAGCCACCCTGCAGTGCTGCTGCACCTTGTCCCAGTGTCCCCTGTCCGGCTCCCTGCTGGAGGATGCTGCTGCAGCGCATCCTGGTGGGACTTCTTCGGTGCCACCAAGTGCAGAGGTGCCCCAGCCTGTGTGGGGGTTGTGCTGATGGCTGCTCCTCTCTGGGCTGTCTTTCAAGGCTCTCGGTGGGTCAAGGAGCCCTATTTTGGGTCTGCTCAGTGCTTCTGTTTAGCTGCTTCTGGTACTGTTTGGTTTGCTTTCCCGTAAGTGACCAGCTTGCCTCTTGATGGTCTCTATTCTGTGTGAGTTTCCTGTTTTGCAGAACAGCTGTGGGCTGTGCTGTTGTATTTAAAGCATTATTTGTTAAAGGCTTTTTCATGTTGGTGCAAAAAAGTTCAGATTCAGTGGGTTTGGGGCCCAAGGGGGTAAATTCCCTGCACTAGGAGTTCTTGTGGGAGCTGTGCTGCAGCTGAGCAGGTAATCCTGTGCCAGGGCTGTAGTGGCGTGATGTTTTTTTTTGGGGGGGAAGCAGCTGATCACAGGGCTTTGGGGCTCTCTGAAAGCCCCTTTGCATGCGGGAGCAGGATCTATTTCTGTAAGCATGCAATTACACCCCGATAGCTGGGGGTGATGTGCCATTGGCCTTGGCTCCCGGAGGGGAGGCAGCTGGGCTCTTGGGGGTATGGCTGCTGCTGTGGGATCATCTGGCATCTTAGCTGTGCTGTAATGCCGGGGACTTCTCAGAGGTAGGCACCTGTCAGCTCTATTTCTAGCCCCCAGTGCTGGTGATCATCTCTGGCCTAAGCATATTGCCTGTAAATGAAAATGTAATACTAGCGAGTAGGGAGAAAATCCAGCAAAATCAAGAACAAGAGAGAAAGAGAAAATTTAAGCAACTGGAAATAAGCTGCTGATCCACAGAGGGCTAAGCTGCCATGTCTTGGTATTCTCCTGAGACTGTGCTTGTGTGTAAGTAAACCTCACGCTGCTCCTCCTGCTGAAACCGGGATGTCTGCTCCGGGCTGAGTGCTGCTTTGTAAACTGTGGTCTCCAGTTTGGGGTGTTTGAAAGATGGTAGCCTTCAAATTCCTCTGCACACTTTTACTCAATAAGCCTAAAAAGAAATTTGAGGGTGTCACCTAGCACCCCCACTTACATGAAAACTAAAATCCTCACTTCCGTGGAGTAACGGTGCTTCGGGTGTGAGGTCCTGCTTCTGCACGTGTCCAAGCAGTCTGTCCATTGAGCAATAAAACATTGAGGTCCTTTGTTACGCGTGGGCATGCTGTGTGCTGAAGTGCAGACAGCTCTGGCATCTGCTGACGTGGGAGATGTGCCCACCCGTCTCAGCCCTTGCACAGATCACAGCCAAGGGTGGTCCCAGGTGAGCTCCAGGAGAAGCAGCTCACGTCCCCGGGGAGAAGGGCCCCGAGTCTAGCCCTGTTAATTTCTGTTTCCAGCTCGCCATAAATTCACTGGGCTTGTTACAATCTATGCATATTTGGATATTTTGTCTGATATAAATGAGGAATTATCCTAAATGAAGCCAGTTTTTTTTGCCTCTGTGCTGCACGCGATAGCAACGCCTGCTTTATATGGCTTGTCAGCGCGTGAATGCGTGCGCTGGGGATTTTTCTAAGATATGTATATTGAATTTAGATTTGTGCTCTTAGTACCTTCACTCATTCATTCAGAGCCATATTGACTACATAAATTGAGTGTTACAAGTAAGAGAGAGTTTAGCCATTATTTTCTCAGTGATTTGATTTAATGGCCTGGGTGTTTTGGCCATTACTTCTGGCTTTTCATTTGCATGGATTCTTGGCTCTGCTGATTAGCATGTTTTTTATTTGCCATTTAATTTTTTCCCCTTTTGCAAAGCCGAATTTTTCATAATTAAATTCGTCTGTTTTTCTTCCGTGCGTGCATATAGTCTTATATACATGCCGCGTGTATAGTTTGCTCCCATATCTGATTATACGGAGTTAAATGCAGCCGTCTGTCTGACGGGAGTATTGTGTACTGGATGTGGAGTGATATACAGGTCAGTATATTACTGATGAATAAAAGTTTCCTCCTATGGCAGCTGCTGCAGATTACTTAGTGCTTGACATGGCATGTCTTTGTGTCACTGTTACCGGGTGAAATTAAATCAGAACAGGAAAATATTAATTTAAAGTAGGGGATAGAGGCCGCTCACTTCCAATTACTCTCTACCCTGTCAGCTTTATATGGGCGCAAACAAGGAAGGAGGCTGGATTAATTGCTTTGGACTCTGCCCCACTACAGGCCCAATTATAGAAACATATTGGCTCCCAGCACTATTATATACACTGCTGTGCAGGAAATTGTGTGAAATTTTAACGGATTTCAGATGTAATAATAGAGAACACGATTCAGGACAGCATTAGCAGGCTGGGTGGAATCTTTACAGATGGGTTAAGGTTAAGCTGTTTGGGGGTCCTTTGTGTATTAAGGGATCATCTGGTTAACCCATATACTGGGAGCTTTTGATACTGGCCCGGGAGCAAACAGAATAAAAACATTCATCCTCTGACAACAAGGAGCTAAATCCTCAGTCGGAACGAGGGCAAAAACATACAGCGTAAGGACAGCACAGGGCTTGCATGCGGGATTCTGCTGAGGACTGAATATGAAAGGGTCTCGCATGGCATAAAACACGTGGAAGTTGCTAGACATTGCTTAGAAAACATGCTTGGCTGTTTTCTGCGTTTGTGAGGGACCTACCTGCAAAGCCTGGGTCAGAGCAGATTGCAGCTAATGCAAAGTGAAGAGCACGTTTCAAACGCACGTTGGGTGATCTTGTGAGCAGTTGTTGGAATAGGTTTCAATCCAATATTTTAGGTTAAATTTATTTGGTTTGTTTGTTCTTTTTGCGAAGCTGAGAATTGTTTTATTTTTTGTTTAAACCCACGTGTTGAAGATGCTTGATGTGGGCACGTATGTGCCGTTCGGTCTTGCTCTTTCTCTTAGAAATTCATTATTTGACTTGCGATGGCCGGGACACAGCGCTTATTCCAAAGACAGAGGAACTCTCAGTCCTCCTGAATGCGATGTTAAATTACTGTCTGTGTGTGTTCATGTGTGTAGCACTGCACATCAGATGTAATTTTGGCATGCAAAACAGAGGCGTTTTTTCCCAAGATTAATTTTCTTGGAAAATAGTTTTTGGGATCTCGCTTGCTTTGGTTTAGGGTTATTTATTTGATGCGTACGTGTTTGTGTATCCTTGAGGGCAGCTGTTTTCCAGGTGTTTTCATTCTGTATTTTTTAATGAGCATTGGTTTAGAGGAGTTTTGTGCAGTGATAAACTAATTGATAAAGGCTTGTCAGTATTGGTTTTCTTTGTGCTTGTTTTTTGTTCGCTGTGTATTGACGTTGGGCCAGTTTGCATGAGCGAGTCGGTGCTTTTTGGTTTCTCTCTAACACCAACTGGACGATTTGGGGACGGGCCCAGAGCCTGATTTCACAAATAACGCTGCAGTTCCCATCTGAGAGCAAAGCAACAGGCGGTGCGATGAGCTTGGACAAAAAGCCCAACTTGCTCCTGGGTGTTCCTCGTGTATTCTGTTCTTTGAAAAGGAGACTTTGGGTGAGTCCCCTCTGCCCCTGAAAGCACGGTGCCAGAGCTCGTGCAGCAACATCTGGGCAGTGAATCCCACGGGAGTGCTGCAAGCCTCTGTGGCTGCTGGGGGAGCACTCGGGAAGGCAAGCAGGAGAAATGAGCCATGGCTGTGGAAAAGGGTGCGTCTCCCTAATATTAAAGGTGTTTTGAACCAGCCCAATGGAGGAGAAAGGGCAGCTGATGACTGCTGCTCAGTGCCCAGAAAACATGCTTGGGTTGTTTTGTAGATTCCCCTTTGATCTCCTACCCAGCCAGTGCTTTGTGGATTGCGTTTTGCGTCTGCCCTGTGCTATGGGGTGAGAGTAAACAGAGTTTAGCAAGTCTGCCATGCTTCCTCGTCAGTCCCAGAGCAAGCTCTGAAATCCTCAGAGCTGTGTGAGCTCTCTCTGCTGCAGTGAAATGGAGATACGGAGATGGGGAGAATGAAGGGGCAGCTTCAGCCCTTTCTACCCCGCTGCCTCCTGCAGTGTTCGGAGAGGGGCACGAGCTGGGTGTAGGTGTTCATAAAGCAATGGAAGTGTCCTAAGGTGCAGTGTCTAACAAGTGAGATGGGCTGCGGGCTCCTGCCTCCCCTGGGGGGGGCTGGGGCTGTTCCCCTCGTGCCACGAGGCACATCTTTGCCCATAAATCCCATCAGTGCCTCCTAACAGGGATACGATGAAAGAGTTGCAATAGCGGTGATTTAAGGTGGCAGGGGAAATACATAAATTGCTGTCTAGAGAATCCAGGACAGTGGAAGCCAAGTCAATTCTGACCAGGAGTGTTATTGAATGGCAAGCTCCTTGCTATTTTAGTCTATTTGTCTATGGGAGGAAAGCCTGTTTAGCTCCTGGATGGTTATTTGGGAGGCTGTCTCTAGCCCCACTCCCTGCTCCCCAGCTGGTGAGCCCATGGGACTTGCAGAAACCTTGCAAATGTGACTTCCATGTTTGCTGTTTATGCTGATTTTTAAACAAGGAGGGGGTGAAGCACTGGATTTATTCTGTTTGGTTGCAGAAATCTATTTTTGTTCCCTTTAGCTGATTGTCATGCAGCAACGTCTGTTACGAGTGGCGAGCAGTGTATAGGTCTCAGGAGAGAGATGTGCGGAATCCTATTCACGAGTGGATGACAGTGAGAAGAGTCTTTGGCATTGAAGGCGTGCTGACAGAGTGAGCTGGGGCACAGGGACACTGCAGTGGGGCAGCTTGGCCTGAACGGTGTTGTTGGAGCAGGGCGGAGTGCTGGGGGTGCTGGTGCCAGCAGCCTTTGGAGCCTGCCAAGGGCAGGTCTTGCTGCTGGCGTGGTCTGTCCCAACCAGAGAATTTCAGCTAATTAAGAGGGGTAGAAGGGGGTGAGTAAATGTGAGTCTTCAGTATGGACCTAATCTGATGGGGCTGTGCAGAGTTCCAGCTGATGGAAGAGCTGCCTTCTCTGCCGGGATGCCCTGTAGCAGGCCAGCAGGGTCTGAGAGCTTTCAGCCCACGCTGTAGGCAACCTCTGCCTTTCGAGCTCGATGTGCAGAGGTGTTCCGAGTGCAGGTCCCAGTAGCTCTTGATGCCATGCTGCTGGAAATGAAAAGCAGCAAGAAAAAGCTCATCGGTACATGAAGGAATGCTGAATCACAAAGAATGACCATTTGGCAGCAGCACGTTGACAGTAACTGGGCCCTCAGCTGTGTCATCTTGGGAGCTTGGCAGAATTAGCTGTGGGATTTTGGAAAAGAATAAAGTGTTGTGTTTAAAGCATGTGAGATGAATTTGCCCCTGAGCTTTTGAACAGGAAAGCTTGGAAAGGTTCTTGTGGAACTGAAACAGCACGGAGGGGGTTAATACTCTGCTTTGTTGATTTTGACTAGAGCCCATGGTTTTACTACAGCAGTAAAGTCACTTTCCTTTTATGTTTAAAAGCCAGCAAGGAAAAAGTGCAATTACATAGACAACTAAAATCTTCACTGGTACTCAACAAGGTAATCAGTTCAATTGATTTTTTTTTTTTCCTAGCTAGAAAAGTATTTAAAGTTGAATTCTAGCTGTGATTTTTATATGGGGGAGGGAATCTGTTCTCTGAAATGCTTCCTGGTTTTAAAAATGCTCCGTTTTATTTGCCCTATAAATGCAAACTTATAAAACGCGATAAGGGATCTTTTCTCTTCTTCCTGCACAGCCGAGACCTGAGTGTGCTCGCTGCTATTCCTGCATGGCTGCCAATTGCCCAGGCAGATATCACTGTCAGTCATTAGCATCTAAATCATTCCACTTCTCATTCAGGTTTACTGGGCTGTGATGGCTACCAGATTCATAGGACACCTGAGCCAGGTCTTTTGTACAAGGTCTCACGGAGCAATTGATTGTAAAACGACAGCAGGAGAGCGAACCACTGGTTTCTGTGCCTTTTGAGCAGGAAGGATGGGCAGTGCTGTCGTGTTTTCTCTATGAATTATTAAAGTTTTTTTTCTTGAAATATTATACACAGATGCTTAGTGGTACAGCACCTGGATGCAAAAACTGTAGGGATTTTTGCAGGGGGGAAAAAAATACTTCAAGGATGCTTGGGATCTCTTCCTGGGGCATCTCAGTGCCTTGCAGTTACAGGGAGCAGAGAAGCTCCCCAGCACAGCTGCTCTGGTAGGTCTGCTTTGGGGTATAACATTAAATTTGTGTGTTGTAGGAGCAAGGCCTTATTTCCATGGAGCAGACTTGAGATGTGGATGATGCAGGAGCTGCTGTAGCAATTGGTACTTGTCTGTATGGCTTTGAAAATACTGAGAGAATCCAATGGAGCTTAATGCCTAGTACCCTGAGGAGGGCCAGTTGTTCCAGCTCTGGTTTGTTCCCCCTTCCTTACTTTCCCCCAAAATGCAACACTGCAAATGTTGAGCTTTATTTCTATTTAAGGAAAACAAAAAAACACCTTTTTGATTGAAGTATTTTAACTGGTAGCTTAAAATGTAGCTGATGCAAACTTTATAAATGAAGAACTGATTCTCATGACTTTTATGGTTTCCATGGGATCTGTGGTGTTTGGGAGAACATAGTGCCATGTTAGAGCTAATCCCTGGCACTGGGTTGTAAGGCTGGGCAGGCACCTTTCGGTGTAAATCTGACTCCTCTGGGGCAGCTGCACTGGGCAGTGCCTGAGATGTCCTGGCTGGTTGGGTTTTGTAATGCTTGCATCTTCCTTTAGGGGCTAGAAGCTGCTTTTCATGTTGAGGTCTACAAAAACATGTAACTCCTCCTGGAACTTCAAGAAGGCAAGGAGGAAAAGGAAATGGAGAAGGAAAGTCTGAGCTGCGATACAGCACGTGCTGCCAAGGGGTTGGGGAAAATCCATGAAAAATCCAAAACACACGTATTTTTATTTTTAATTCATGGCTTTTCAGGGAAGTGGCTGACGATCAGTCAACGTGCTGATTTTAGGGTTAACCCTTCCAGCATCCCTGTGCCATTCCTTGGCCTACCAGCTCTGTATTATAAGCAAGCTCACATAAATTTCTGGCAACAGTATCCTTTCAAAGCCCGCAGGCTAGAGGGATCTTTAGTCACTTTGGATTGGACTGGATTTGAAAATAGGTCCCTGAGGTGAAGGGCCAATATATCAAACCAGTAAATCACGCTTTACACCAACTCCTAATAATGAATGAAGTGCCATTTCATACAATACCTAAGTTAGGATTTTATTGATTAACTCTCATCTTGGTGTTCCACCCAAATCTAAGATATATTGCCTGCTGTAATTTTTACATTAGCTGTCAAATTCATCTTGTCTTCCCGGGGTTATGATGTGTACAGAGCAGACAATAAACAACATCAGTTTCAGTGTTTATCTAATGAATATACACGGGCCGGGAAGATTAATAACGATGCGATGGGCAGAGCCCAGAGGCTGGGAGCACCTGTGGTTGGGGCTGGGGACCGGGGCTTCACGTTAACACCAGGGCTTGTTTGAGGAAGTGAGCTTGTCTTGCCCCCTGCTGCCCTCCTCCTCAAGATCTGTTTTACACTTTTGTCTGGCAGGAGGAATCAAAGACTTTTTTTTGTGCATGTGTAGGAAGAAGGCTGCAAGGAAACGCTAGCCTTACGCTGTTGAATGGCTTGCTGAGCCAAAGCAGTGCCACAGGTTCTGATTTTGGAATCCCAATGACCTGGCACCAGCTGCTGATGCTTCACCCTGCCCTTCCTGACCTTTTGCAAATGGTTATTCTGAGGATCTCCTTCCTTCCGTGTTTTCTGATGAATCTTAGGGTCCTCCAGGCTGGGAGCTGAGTGGCTGCAGAGTTTCCTAATCCAGCACCCGATCATCCACGCTGCTCTGCGGTTGCTCTTCACTTTTCACATGGCCTTTGGTGCTCAGCAGTCTGTTGCCCCCATGGGGGTGTGTGCACACCTTGTGGGGTGCAGCCCACAGAAGACTTTGGTCCAAGAGTGAGGTCTCAGCCTCTTGAGGCAGGAGAGGGAGCCCTCACCCTGGGCTTGGGGCTGGCCTCAGGGGCCGGGGGCCTGATCCTTCTCCCCAAGGCAGGGGGGGGCTTTGTACCCTGGGCCTGGGTGGGGAAAAGAGCTCAGTTGCTTGAAGCTTGTGGGATTTAGCCTTAAATCCCTCCGTGCTTCGGTGCTCCGGCCTGTAAAATGGAGAGATTTGTGGCTCTCCAGGAGAGGGGTGGAGGAGGTTTGATCTATGTTTGTTGAAGCTCTATGAAGTACTGGGATAGAAGGCACTGTGCAAGTGCAAAGGGCTTCTGCTCGTCTATCGAGCAAAATCTTGGCCTATACGCCTCAATTCCTTTGAGAGGAGGTGTCCAAAAACACCGGCTTAGGGCTGAGAGAGGTTTATCTGCCTGCTGCTCATAGACAGAATCCATTCTGGGATGGGTGCAGTGCTGCAGGGTTTGGTTAGGTAAATATCTGCTGTTCTGCTGCCTCCGGTCTCCCTGGCCTTCCTGAGCTTTGGTGTGGGTAATCAGGCTTGTCGTTCAGCCCTGGATGTGGTCCCTCAGCACCCATGGACCTCAGGAAATTCTCCAGCACACTCTGGAATAGTTGGTTGTGGTTTATTTGCTGTACTGGTCAGGGTTTAATAGCTTTAATTGCTTCTCTCCTGTCTAAATGAGTGTGGGCATCTCACCTGGGTGAACAGCATGGAGTATTTTAAGGTGTTTGAGTGGCTTTTTTCACCGCAGCCGCATTTCAGCAGCTGATGAAGGGACTCTGCAAGCCTAAACTGGAGGATGTTATAAAGTGCTTTGTAACACTTTGGGTGAAAGGAAGCCGAATGACCTCTGCTATTTCTTTTTAGCACCATTTAAGCTGTAAAACCAGCCAACCAACTCTTCGAAATGTTGGCTGCTGAGATTGACTGCAGTCATGAAGATAACAGGTGGGAAGTATTTTTCTCCAGTCTGCGGCTGTCCTAAATCAGCCAGGTGATGCTGGACGGCCGCTGTGCGGGTCTGAGCGCTCAGCACCCCACCCAGGGACATAAAGACAAAGCAAAATGTCACTCGAGAAGTGTTGCCTCTTCTTTAGCAGTAACTCTGCTCCATAAATGCAATTGATCTCCTGAGAGAGGAGGGATTTCTTCAACACGGAGCTTTGTGGGGCAAAATATACGAGCTGTTGGGTTCTGGTTCCTTCTGGATGACTTTGCACCGAGGTTACAGGCCGGATCCCTGGCTTGGGCTAAGGTGTGTGGGTGGCCTCAGACCAGCTGGGATCACTTGGCAGTGATGGCTTAAGTGCAGCTTCCCTTCAGGTGCTGGGAAGACCTCCTGCCAGAGCAATGCAGTCATAAAATGGTATTGGGTAGTGCTGAAAGAAAACAAAATAAATACATCCCCAGATTGTCCATGTAGACTGAGTAAGCAGCACAGCAATCACCCACCTTCATCTGCTCCAAGAAAAGCCGATGTGCAGCGTGACCTAAGGAGGGCTGTGAGCTTCTGCTCTTCTGCTTCGGTGTGTGGTCATGGGAAAGGACTGTTCCCTTGAAGGTATGCTTTAGTGCTTTTATTAAATGCAGATCTTGCTTTGTGTAAGGAACTCCAGAATTTGCAAAGTCAGAGACTAGAAACTGGGGAATTGTGTGGGAGACCAGATCGTCAGCTTTGTTCTGCAGTAATTTTTGGACTAATGCAGATTTGCTGAGATACTTGGAAAACAAAAGCAATAAAAAATCTGCTGCTCTGTAGTTGGTAAAAATAAGTCTTTAAAGTTCATCCTTCAGGTTGATGTCCAGCGTTCCCAACACTGGGAACCCCACAGGGGGCTTACAGATTTTGTATCCCTGTATTTAGGGTTACTTGTACCGCACTGTGTTGCACGGTTGACTTAAAGTTGATACAGATTTAAAATTACTTAGAGCACAATGTGAACTTAGCAGTGAGGTTTTGTTTTTCCTTTGATTTCCTGACTTTAATGGGGTACTTCTGTTGCCGGATACCTGTGCTCAGTTGTGCATTTAAATCTGTACGAAAGGCGGTTCTGATATGCCCGGGTTTGTCTTAATCTGGGCTCAAAAGCAGCTCAACCACCTTCAGCCAGGGCTGTTCTGGAGGAGAGCTAGGGGGAAGCGTGTGGTGGTGGGAGCTTTACAAGTGTCTAAAAACAGAAGCTTGTAATGAAAGTGCTTTCTCAGCCGTAACTACGGCGTGCTGGCGTAATTGGAATGCTGAGCGGTGTGCCGGGTTTAGGAAGGTAATAAGAACTGCAATCAGTATTAAATAAAATGTATCTTCCTTTAGGGGGAATAAATGTATATTAAATCAAATATGCATGAGGCCAAGTTAGTCTTCATACATTACGCAAACAGTCTTTCAGAAATGCAGCTACCCAAAAGGCCTGTTCTGATGTGCGTGAAGGAGAGGGATTAGCTCCTCAGCATCCTTCGGCGGAGGGAAGAGCCTGGCCTGTCACTGCCAGACAGAGTAAAGCTCTCTAGGCTCTACCGAGGCCTTGCTTGGACTTAGAAAATGGCCTGAGTTGTGCAAAAACATTAAGAGAAGTGGAACTGCCTCTCTCTAGCATTTGTCATCTGAAGATGAGTGATGAGGGATCCAGCCACAGGTTTGTCTGCTGCAAAGCTTCCACCGTGGCAGCTCTGTGGATGTCCAGGGGCCTCGTGTTCCTGGCTCTTCCAGCAGTGTTCGGGGCGTTCAGGACAAGTGGGTTTTCTTGCAGTTGGCTGAGTCCCCGGGCCTCACTCTTTGCATCTAAGCTAAATCTGCTGTGTAAGTCCTTACACGTAATGTTTCCAGCAAGACCAAAAACCTGGAGACCCCCATGAGCCTTCCGAGAGCAGAAGCCTGAAGGAGGAGTTAGCCAGGAGTGAGGGCTCTGGAAGGGTGTTTGTGACGGGCTCGAAGCTTCACAGCCTTGGGCCTGATTTCCATACAGCATGATGCCAATGTAGCTAAAAGTGTGGTTTTTAAACGTGATTTCATTTAATCGCTCACATCTAGCTCTGCTTGTTAGCTAACACCTATGTGCTTAGAGGGCAAGCGGGTAGAAGTTTGGGTAAAGCAGTGGCAAATCTGTAGGTGTCCCCAGATGAGTTTTAGTTTAATCAAATCGGGCTGATTTGAAGTTGTTGGCAAAATTCTTCTGTGCAGTTCCCAAAATGACTGTTTTCATCCAGCCTTGCCATTTGATAAAAATCAGTAAACACCTCTGAGCAGCATCCTGCTCCCTGCCCTGCTGCGGGGAGGGGCAGAGGCACGGAGATGGATCCTGTTACCTCCCTGGGGTGAGCAGGGCTTCGTTCCTGAGGACTTCCAAAAGAGCTGCATACAGCTGTGGAGAGAGGGCTAATTTGTGTCATTTGCTGGAACCACTAGGCTCTTCTTCCCTGCTTGGGGAATTATTGATTTTATCACTCTACGACCTTACATGTGTCACTGTCTTGTGCGTGCTGGCCTGTAGGAAGTGCTAGCTACTGATTCACAGCTGAGGAATAATCTCATTTTATTTGTGATTACCTTCTTATTTTTGGCTCATCAGCCAAAAATTGTTCCTTCTGTCAGACCTAAATCTTCTGAAAAATGCACACAACGGCAAAACAGTGCAGAGCGCACCCTCCTCCCCGCCAGCCTGCCTGGACACAACCGCATGGCAACCCCGATATTTTTGTTCATCCGGGTGCAGGAAGGGGGTGACTTTGTGAAGGCTGGTTGCTGCCCCATTGATTTCATTTTTGGAGCATCTTCAGCAGTGCCACGTCGTCCTGGCTCTGAGTCTGGGGACTGGAGAATATGCAGCTATCAGGACACGAATGCGTAACCCCACTGAAATGTTGGCAGCCTGAGAAAGCTGAGGAAGCAGCCAGGGTCTGCTGTGTTATTTTGCAGCCTCCCTGGCAAAAACTCAGCCCTCGCCTTCGGAAGGGGAAGGGAGATGAGCAGTGCTGCTGTTATGGAGGAGGGGTGGTCGTGGCAGGAATATATGGAGCATCCACCGGAGCTTGCATGGTACATTAATTGTCTGTAGCTTTTTGCCTTTCCTTCTCAAAGCAAAATTAATTATGGGGAGGTGATGTTCCTTTAATGAACATCATTTAATTTAAAAAACAGACAAGTCTACTACCATTAGGTCTCTCACTTAATGCGGTGTGTTTTCCTAAGCTGAATCCCGTTGTTGTGACGTTGTGAAGGTGAGGAGAATTCCCTTTCAGAGCCGAGAAAGGAGAGAGCCTCGTGGCTGCCGAGCGCCGCTTACAAACAGCCCGCTCTCGCTTTGCCTGTGGGGGACACTGCTTGACCGCTTATTGCATATTTGATCAGTTTATTTCTGGATCCGACAGTCTCCGATGGGTGTCAAGGTGACAGCCGGGTTCAGATTAATTGGCATGGCAAAGAAGGGGAAGGCGGGGGCCGTGTGGCGCCCGTCGTGCTGGGCTGCTGCTTCTGAGCGATCCCCCCCCTTCTCCTTCAAGTACGCGGAGGTGCAGCAGCGCTCGCCAGGAAGCACTGGTAGCTTGACAGGGGCTTAATAACATCACCGGTGAAGGGTGCTTTTGTTCCTGCCCAGCACTGGTGGAAATAAGCTCGGACACGAACCAACCCCTGCTCCTCTTCCCCCTGCCACTCTTCATCAGGCTGAGAGCAGCACAAAGTGCGCGGAGCCACCGCGCTGTGCCCAAGGGGGCACGGGTGCTTCTGGGGGGGCTTTGGGGAATGCTTGTAAGGATGAGAAGACCAGGGTTTAATTAGAAATACAAATGGTGGATTTGTAAATTTGAGTGCCCGCAAGCAGTTGCTTTGGTGTCAGGTGCTCTTTGTTGCCACATCAAATCGTGGTTCTAGGCTAACGTCAAAATTAGGAATCAACTCTTAATAGAAAGAGCTGTAAAGGAACAGGGACTAACAACAATTCCCTTACACTGGTAAAACCATATGGTCGGCTAAAGACAGCTCTCTTGAAATATGCTTTTAAGTGAGGTGGCCAAAACTCGGATTTTTTGCCATAAGGAGGACGGCACGTGGCAGAAGAGGTCTCAGTTCTGGAGCCCAGTCGCTCCGGTTTGGGATCAGGCAGGTGCCGCTTCCCTGCTGCCAGGCCAAGCCTCCTGCCTTCCTGCTTGTTCCTTTGGCTCCAAGTGGGATGTCTGTAAGTGATCTGTTGGTGAGAGCTGAGTGGCTGAGTATTACTGGATATTTTTTGCCTTGGGGATTTTTTTATTTAGCCTACATATGTGGGTAGATAAACTCTTCCCTTCAATTTACTTTCGTGCAGTGTGTGCCACCTGTGTTCTCCCACTGGCAAGGGGTTACCTCATTTCTCACCTCACCCTGTGGGGCGAGATGCAGTGTTAGTGCTGGGGAGATGGCACTCCTGCCCGTGACATCAGGAAGTCATTTTGGGTGAAAAGTGGGGGCAAAATGCTACCTGCCTGGAACCCGGGCCACGAGCAGCCGTCATCTCCAGTGCCTGCCTCTGCAGGTCCTGGGCTCCGTGACCCCCTCTGCGCTCAGATTTCTTGGTGGCATTAACCAAGCACGCAGTGCAGGCAGCTGTCTTGCTCCTGTTCTGGGAGCTTTGAGCAGGGAAATGTTAGCTCCAACGCACCAAAATTGGATTTTTTAACAAAAAGCAGGATTCCTTTCTTCTGTTACCTTTGCTCTCAGGCTGTGCTTACTCTCCCCAACTTCCAGCAGCAGCTGCCAACAGAGAACACCGCCTGCGTTTGCAGGGTTTAAGCGGCTCACTCCTCAGCGCTCCCCTGGCTGTGGGGCTGGCTGGGGATACGTGGGGACCCCCCCAGGAGCCCCCCAGGGCCACTTTGGGCTGGGGCTGCTGTGATGGGTGTGGGAAGTGCCGCTGTGGGGCGAGGGTGCTGGGGTGCTGCCAATATATGGCAATAGTGCTCATTGATTCGGGGTGTGCAGGGACTTGCTCCTCAGCCCTCTTGCACTTAGAGATCTTGTTTCACCTGTGTCAAGGCGAGTTCAGGCAACCTAATTAACTGGGTTTTGTTTTTTATAATTAGGTCCCTAAAATAATTCATAGGTGGTGTTAATAACCCCATTTAAAAATCTATTAAGCTTTTGGAAAAGTTGGACAGAATCCTCTGTGCTCATTTTTTTTTTTTTCCTCCCCTCTTCCCTCCTCCTTTTCCCCTCGGAGATGTGGTGCTTCTTCCTTTTACAGCGCACTAATTAGAAACAGTAGGATTACGGTGGGAAGCAATACGAGCGTGAGGTTATCATCCACAGGGCAAGGGGAGGCGGCTGCCTCTTTTCCCCTGCCTTGCTCCGAGGGATGCTCCCCATCTTTAGCAGGAGCTGGCAGAGTTCATTAAAGGACAGATTGCCTGTGCACGCTGCGAGGACCCTTGGCATTTGCGAGGCTCGAGCCGGGTCCAGAAGGGGAACGGCAGGAAGAGATAATCTGTGGAAAACGTTGCGTTTGGACCGTGCGCTGCGCCTCCTCAGCGGCAGCTTTCCTCTTACAGGAGAGCCTCCCCGAAAGCCTGGCCGCACAGGGAGGGTTTTCAGGCACGCACGCCTTTGTCCCAGCCTTCTCCAGCCCCTGTCCTCCCCACCGGGCCATCTCCTGCCTCGTGACGGCCCTGCTGGCACCTCGGCAGCGCCCGGCCGTGTGGTGCCCGCGGCAGCCAGCCCTTGCCGCGGGGAGCGGTGGTGCCGCCAGCCTCCGCGCCCTCGCAGCGCTGCACCTGAGCACACATTTAGGCTCTTTTTAGCGGGAACAAGGAACCAGCTGCCCCATTTTGCACAAGCCGGTGACCAGGGAGAGGCTTCTGCTGTGTTATTTTCTTCCCTTCAGTGAAGCATTCCCTTCTCTCGGAGCGCTGCGGATAGTCCGTCTGTCCGTGCTCCTTCGTGCCACGGGCGCGTTTCGGGGTTCTTGCTGCCATCTGTGCAGGCCCCGTGCCCTTAGGCTGCTGTAGCATGACGCAGGGAACCGCGTGCCCTTCGGGATGCCAAGGCTGACACGGATCCTAGGAGGAAGCTGAAGGAAATGCTGCCTCGTGGCTAACACACAGGCATATGCCAGCTTTGGGCCCCGGTGCTGCTGGAGCCGGTACAGGAACGCTTTGTCCTGAGGATGTGGTCCCGTGTATGACTGCAGTCGTGGCAGTAAGCTCGTGGGATCCCATGGGATGGGCCATTTGCCTGCTGGATGGCCATTGTGTGACAGACCTTGGCGGGTAAGTCCTGCTGTTCTCCCAGTGTTCTGGGACCCATACGTTACAAAAGGAGACCTAGCAGGCAGGTCTCAAGTTAAACCTGGCATCGCCTGCAAGGTCTGCTCTCAGCATCCTCAGGGAAAGATGCAAACCATTTTTTGCCTGGCAGAGCCGAGATGATGGCTCAGAAGTCCAATATGACCTTCTCAGGGAGCTCTGAGGCATGTCCTGAGCGAGCTGGGAGAACGGTATTTTTCCTCCGCTGCCGCCACATTTTTTTTCCTGAAAGTCAAAATGTAAATTTTTTTATTACCCCTCATGAATGTCACGAAGTCCTACTTAAAAATGTAAAGCCTCCCATCTTCACTTGCACCAGAAAGGCCTTTGTGTTCCACGGGAAGCCTCCAGACTCCTGATTTATTACCGAGCTGCCGTGGCTGGAGCAGGAGAGCCAAGTTAAACCCCCAGAAGTGGCTGATGTGACAAAAAGAACAGTTGCCAGCGGCACGGAGGGGAAGCAAGTGAGGGTGAACGTTCACGCTCAGCAAGCTGTGGCGTGGGGATGCTGCCTTCACGCTCCAGTGGCAAAAAGCCTCCTGCACCAGGAGGGGAAGGTGCTGGGGATGGGGTCTCCTTGGGGTGGGTGATGGAAATAGGGGCAAGAGCCCCACGGAGCACTGCTGTGCCAAACCCGCTGCCTGATGAAGAGGGGATTTCCTTAGGGAGGAAGGCTTGCTGCACGGAGGGGCCTTGGGCGGCACTCCTGTCAGCACGGGGGGCAGCCAGGCTGTGGGTGCACACAGCTGGGGGATTTTAGGGTCAGGCAAGTAGGAGGCAGAGCTCAGGGAGAGGAAAAAGTGAAGCCTGGTTTTGCCATCTGAGACCTGTGCCGAAGCTCTGGGTACTGTTTGAGCTGGCAGGAGGGGGCAGTTGTATTTTGGAAATGGATCTGAGATTTGGGGGGTGAGGCTAGTTATGGGGTAGCTTGTTGGGAACTCCTGAGCTGAGACCTCTTGCTGAGCGGGCTGTGTGCGCAGCCTGGAAATCTGTGGGCTGCAGCAGTTGTCTAACGAGGGTGAATCGCCCCCTGGGTGAAACTGTTGTGGGCTTTGAAGTGAAAGTGGCTTGTGAGATTTTTGGCTGTCACTCTCCAGACTCCAGGCGTCTCTTTTCACCTTGACTTGCAATTCCTGCTTCTCTCCTCCCCACGAATGGCCGTGCCTTCCACCAGGGCCCCTCTTTCCCTGGTTATTGCTGGTGCTGCAGGCAGAAACCAACCCGCCTGTTGCCTGGGAATTTTCCACGAGTTTCACTTGAACAGCTCTGATGAAAACAAATGACTTTCTAGATGGGTGTTTTAGAACAAACAACCTCTTCCCAAACAGCACGCCTTGGGTTTGGGAAACAAAACGAGCAAGAACGGGGCTGACCGGCCTGCTGTTGGGGATCATGGGTCACGGTTCAGACGAAAAGCTCCTTGCAAGCCTCCGAAGCAAGATGTTTCCTTGGTAATCCCGTACGAAAAGGGAAAAGGTTAAAACAAGATGAATTACATTAGTGAAAATTGCATCATTAGAAAAAGCTGCTTCCTGCAAAATGCCCAAATAGAGCTGAACTCACAGATGCATTAAGGTCTCCTGCACCAGGAAGATTTGTCATCTCAGGGGAAGTGGCAGAGGCTTGTTCCTCAGCGCCTGACGTGTCACTGCATGCTGTGAAGTGCAAATAGGGGAAGAAAAATTAACACTTAAAAGAAATGTACTGTTTCTGCAGGAAAATTAGCTAGTTGAAGCTGAGGGAGCTGGCTTTTTTTAAAAAAGGCAGAAAACAGCAATTTTTTTTTTTTGCTTTGAGGGGGGGGGAAAAAAACTTTATTTTGCGACTTGCAGTGCTCTGAGCTGGAGGAGATAAGGCTCTGCTTGCGAGGGAAAAATACCAGCTAGAGATCTGTGAAGCCGGAGCAGTCCTGCGAGCCCCGTTGTGTTTACAGAGCTGGAGTTCTCAGATGCTCACCAGCCGCAAGGAGCGTGCGGGTGTAAGAGGCGAGGAGGAGGAGCTGAGCGCTGGTGCCTCGCGTGCATGACTTCTCACTGGGAAGCAAAGCGCCTGTCCCCAGCATCCCGGCTTCCCTCTCCTCTGCCCTGCCCAGCTACATGGATAAAAAGGGGTCTCAGCAGTGCTCAGTTACCTAAACATTGCTTTTTATAAACACCTATTATGAGGCACTATTGGGTACCTTGGATTCATCGTGTGTCTATTTCTCGCCTTTGTTTTCTAAAAGCATTTTGAAGTCTGGCTTCTTGCCTCATTCCTTGCTCCTGCATGGATTTAATTGAATTCAGGCTGGGTTTGTGGGGTTGAGCAGGGCTGGGTCCCTGAAGAGCAGAAGCCTGTCCATGGCTTGTGTTCCCCAAAATCCAGGTGAGGGACGGAAGCCGTGCTTGCTCTGGTTCTGGCCAGCAGGATGAGGAGCTGTTGGCCGGGAGGTTGTGCCCAAGAAGCAGCAGGAACACTGATGTGGCTCACTGACCTTGGTCCTTGAAAAACAAACACCAGGAAGGCGGTGTTGTGGGCACTAAAAACTCAAGTCACCGTATCCTCCTTGCTATATAACCTTCTGATCTTGCTGTACACCCTAGGTTTTTTGTTTTCCCTGTGGGCTGATGGTAGCCTGCAGTGTGACGTTGGTCCTGGCAGGCAGACCAGAGGTGCTGCAGTTCGTGTCCTCAGTGGGCCCTCGAGAGTAACCACAAATAATGCAAAACTCTGCGAGTCCTGATGCTGTGACAGGAGATGGCCAGGTCGTGAGTTAACCTTCCTCTTCCTCCTGTCTGCAAAGTGCTGGCAACCTATTACCTTCGGGAGGATGTCCGGAGCTGCCGTGGCTGAGGTCCAAGGCTTTAAAATGTTGGCCATAAAACACTTCTCTGCAGCTTTGAGGGAAGTGTTAAGCCTGTTTCGTTAGGCTTCACTGTTAACATTAGCTGTGGAAACTCTCCAACTGTTTCACTCCTGGGTGCTTCTGCATCGCCTCCTCCGTTGGTAGCGGCGTGAGGTCCCGACCGGAGTGTCTCAGAACAAGGTGAAGTGCAAGGCTTCTGTCCGTGCCTTCAGGATTAAGGTGGTACACTTACATCCCATTTTTTTGAGTGAAGTGGGAGAGAACTTCAAGGAACTCCTTTGGCTGTGAAATAAATTAAGCTATGTCCCAGGAAGACCCGTACCAGCTCTCTGGAGAAGCCCCTGTGTGCTTTTTCACCCGGGTCCGTGCGGTGGCCGGGCACCGGGAGCGTGCTCGCAGTGCTGCCAGGCGTGACGTACCGCCCGTTGTGTGGCAGGGCCCTGCTCGTAGGGGAAGCGGCCGAGTTACCGGCCTGTGGCGACCGCAGCCGTCCTCTCTCAAGGCAGCAGCGTTACAAACTGCGGTTTGCTCCCGTCCCTTTGAAGGCCTGGGTAATTGTGAGGAAATAACTCTCCGCTTTGCTGTGCGGTGTGGTTGGCAGCTCCGTCCCTGCTCTAGTGAACCTGGAGGGGGGCCAGGGCCAAAGCTTCCCAGCCCCATTGATGTGGGCTGGGGCTGGTGATGCTGCTCACAGGGGGCTGAGTGCACGGGGCTTGTGCTGTAAGGCAGCACATAAAGGTCAGGGGCTGGGGACAGGAGGCTGGGTGACAAAAGTGAGGCTTGTTTTGGATCATGGCTCTATGGGATCACGGCTCTATCCCTTACTGCACAGCCTGGGAAGTGAAAGGCCTCCCCAGTTTGTTCCCTTTCTCTAAGTGTGGACTCAAGCTGTAGACTACCAAGGTGTATTTTATCCCTGCTCCCATCCTGATCCAGCAGACCACTGCCACATCCCTGTCCCCTCCATGACACCATGCCACAAGTGTGGCCTTCACTGCGAGGGGCACGAAGGGGCAAGGGAAGAGCTTGCAGCCTCCTCCTGGCAGTCGCTTTTAATTGCAAATGCTGGGGTTTTGAGGGAGGGGGAAGGGAGAGCTCTAGCTGCAGGCGAGGGAGCGAGAGATTGAGAGCTCACTGCTGTGGTCATCAGAGGTGAAGAATAAGTCATAAATGATCCCGGGGCAAAGGGCAAATATAGACGGATGGCGGCATTGTTCCCACAGCCTTGGGAAGGGAAGGACCTTGGTGCTGTGCTGCTGGAGGCCTTAACCCTTCCCTGCCCAGCGCTGCTGGTGCCGTGTTCCAGCAGAGGGTGGGGTGATGGCACCTGGCCGGGCCCATGGGTTGTCGGCCTCTTGCAGGACACCAAAACCTGCTGAGAAAGTGTGTGGTGGCAACAAGGGAAAGAGCTCTTCCCTCTCATTGCTTAAGCAAATAGGTTGTTCAAAATCTTTGGTTTCAAAACTCTCCTTTGAATATTTGCTCCCAAATGCCCTGCGGTGAATTAATATCTTTCCTTTTCCAAGGCAGCTTGATGCCTCAGTTTATCCTCTGAAAGCAAGCACTATGAAATTAGGACCAAACCTCGTGGTAAAATCCTCAGGAGCCCAGATCCTTCCACCCGGGCTTTGGTCTCCTGACCTCATTCCTCCAGCGGAGCACCTGAGCTGTGCCTGGGGGCCATCTCCCACCCTCCTGGGCAGGTTTCTGCAGCTGGCACCGTGGGCTCCCATCAGTTACTGTTTGGGGTTAATGCTCAAGTGGGCTGTGGCAGGCGGCCAGCAGCTGTGATACGATCTTCATGGAGTGGAGAGCAGCTCCTGGCTTTGTAGCTCCCCTTGCCACCCTTCCCCCTTCCCTGCAAAATGGCTTTCAGCCTTAAAGTGTAAAGAAAGCTGTTCCCTCAAAATACCCGCTGGTGCGTGCAGAGCTGCGGGACTGGACCCGGAAAGCACAAGAAGACCTGGCAGGGTGATGGGAAGTCATTGGGAAGTCCCTGTGTGTCTGGAAAATAAGGGGAAATGTGAAATTCCTCAGCGGCTGCGTTTGCACGCTACCAACGTGGGCACGTTGGGTGTTTGGCAAGGAGCAAATATTTCAGCCTCACAGCGGAAGGAATCCGAGCTGCAGGACCTGCTGTGTGCCGCAGCTTGTCCTGCACGTGAGCGAGCTGGTGCTCTGCTGGAGGGAGGCTCGTTCCTACCTGCGTGGCTCTTTTGGCAGTGGCAATTCCACCTTGGTTTCGAGTTTCCACCCACTGAGTTTTCCGGGCCAAACTCAGCATCGACTTCACCGAAGTTTAATGGAGATGCAGCAGGGAAAGGGAATATTTTTGCCTCTTCTCTTCCAGGAGAAGCAGCAGCAGGGTTTCTCTCTTCATTGCCAGGCAGACTAGACCAGAGGCTGGCTGCTCGTGCTATAAAAAAAGAAAAAAAGCCCATTTCTTCTGCTGAGGGTCACCACGGGGTACGGCAGTGTGAGTGCACATCTCTTTCCCTTCCGCGCCTCGTGCCGACGGGATACTCGGGGAGCAAGAAAGCTCTGCAGGGAAAAACAAACGCACGCCCCAGCCTGTCAGCGAGCCCTGGCGGGGCCGCGGCAGCCCTGTGCCCCGCATGCATTATTCCTCAAATCAAAGGAGGGATCGGCGAGCAGAATGTTTAACCGCAGCCTGTGATCCTCAGGTGTGACACCGGGGGCCCGCCGCAATGAGATGCGCAGTCATGCTCTCGCCGAGACGCAGGGTTAAAGATTTGCTTGGGGCCAGTCAATAGCACGCACTGAGTATCTTCCTCAAGAATGTGTCTGCTCTTTTCCTGCCTCCAAGTAGCAGCACTTGAGTCTCAGTCCCCTACTTGAATCACTGCACTATCTCCACTTCATCAGAAACCAGAGAGTTGAGTCTTTGATGATTGTTGTGACTCGCGGTGTCACAGAACTACTTACCCTGTGATTTCAACTTTAATCACTGATCCGCTATCTACAGAGCTGCCTGTGGAACGGTTCAAATTGTAATTATAGGAAGCTCATCTGCTGCGAGCCACAAAGCAGGCTTTACCATATGCCTTTAAAGGTGAACTAATGTCATGATGAAATAACTGTGTTTTGCTGCAGATTGATACCGCTGGCTGGGACGTTAACATACGGGATGAAAGCTCTGACATTTGGCGAGCTGCGCTATCGCTCTCTAAGTCGTGTTAACCTCGCATTCCCTGTTGTTTTACAAGGGAGCTGCAGGTGGCTGGGAAGTGTCCTCAGACGCCGGGGAGGGTGCGTGGTGCCGGGGGATGTGCCGAGGCAGGTTGTGGAGCTGCGCGACGGTGCTGATGGAATAAAACCTTCAGTGTGTGCGAGCGTTTTCCTCCCTTGCCTCTCACCTGACCTTGACATTTTTGATCTTTTTTTTTCCCTACTTTTGAAAGGTGTTTGCTAACTTTTGATTTTCTGCCTCCATACCCTTACTCGAACCTTTCCTAGGGGCAGTTTTATGCCTGCCCTTGCCCCGTGCTAAAAGTTCTGCCGAAGCTCTGCAGTGTCTGGGGGCAGCTGGTGTGGGATTGCAGGGGGGGGCCTCTCCTGTTCTGGTACCTGCAGCCCCTGGTTGCAGCAGGAGCAGGGTGGAGGTGGCGAAGCAGCGTACGTGGAGAGGTCTTCTGGATAAAGCCTTCAGGAGGGGTGGACGCTGATGTTGTCAGATGTGGTTGAGGAGATCTTCCCTTAAATCCGTGCTAGCGTCCCGCTCCTCCCCAGGTTACAGACACGTGAGCAGTGATAGCTCTGCTTGTAGGGAAGTTTGGGAGCCAGCAGGATCTGTGCGAGCCCAACCCCACCTCCTCCCAGCTGTCCTTTCTGCCACAGTTCTCTTAATTCGACTTTTGCCGTAAACTGGAGAACGATGAGATCAGCAAGGCCGAAGTTGGCAACCCCTCGTGACTCCCGGGCCTCCAACTCGGCCCATGCTGAGCTGCTCCTCGTCCCTCCCGCAACCGGCCACATAAAGATAAGTAAGGGAGATGGTTTTATTGCGAGCAGCTGGGGAAAATCACGTTGCTCCCGTTTCCATAAAATAGCCGAGCCTCAGCTTTTTTATCCTGCCCATTCGCACATCCACTATAAAAGGGACATCAGTTATAAACATTTCCTGTTTGTGCATACAGTCTTCCAGTGCTTATGATGTATAGACTGACAAAAGGCTTAATGCTTTGAATATATAAAACACAAGGCCTGTGCAATGGAGGGTGACAGTTGCCCTTTAATGTTCTGCTTTTTAAAGATCAGGGTAGAGTTCAGAAAGCATAGTCATGAGGTTTAATGATTTAATGGGGACGACTGGGGAGCAAAAATAGTTACTACACCCTGGGGAAAAGTGGTTCCTCATACATATTACTTTAGCCTAATGGCCTATGAATGCTTCCTCTGTGGCATAGGAGGGTGTCACGGTACATAGACTCTATAATACTGAATGGGTTGATTAAATGCATATTAAACAATACTAAATTGGAAAAAAAAGGCGCCACCAACTGTATTTATTCTGTTCTTGGAAAATGTTGTTACTCATTCAATTTCATTTGTGATATTATTATAATTTTCCCCCCATTTCGTGCTCGTCACAGAGCGAGGGAGCCAAGTGTAAACACCACGGAGGGATCCGAGGTGGCAGAGACCTCGCTCGGCGGTGCCTGGGAGGGTGAGGGGCTGAGCAGGACCTCCGTGGGCTGGGGGCCAACAGCCTCTGGGTACTGAGCATTGCTGCAGGGGGGCTCTTCTGAGGCTGGCGAAGAGGGTTTGTCTGGAAAACGTCCTTCTTGTGCCTTGCGTCCATGCTAGTTCAGGTCCCTGTCCTGTTGTGTTCCCAAATGAGTCCTGGATGACTTGAGGTGTCAGACCGTCCGTCCTGCTGGGGAGGCCGACGGTGAGGGCAGCCCTGGTGCTTTCAGCACTGCCTCAGCCCCAGGGCTTTGTTCTTGCTGCCTGATCTCCCCTCTGCTGGCCCTGCACCGCTGTCCCCCTGCCTGCTGTGCTCGCTGGGTGGTGTTGGGATGGAGGCTGCCATGGCCAGCCCAGCACATCAAAGGCTCTTCCCAAGGAACCGCAAATGGTACCCCATGCGCCAGCGCTTTCACTGTGTTCTTAAGACCAAAAAAAGGATGCGGGCACCTACTGCTGCTGTCTTCCACTTCTGAATCATCTGTGCAAATTTGATTTCTCTGGACGGCTTTGCTAGTTGTGACTTGCTAACGTCGTTAACACTGCGCAGAGATCGTACGAAGTCTGATTAAGTACGATCTTCTTGGAACCCACTGACAGCTCTGCCCTGGTATTTTTATGCTGTACTACAGTCTTGTGTGGGATATGCTTTAATTATCTCCTGTATTTCATCTGACGTGTATATTCCCTTCCAAATATTGGTACCTTGATGAAGTAGCTTTCTCCTATAGCCCTAGATCTGGTGTTTTCTTCTTTTTACTGCTTCAGTCCCTCGCTTTATTCTGCGCTCTGTAGTTTCAAACGCAATTTACAATTCTCCATACCGTAGAAGCAGCTGTAGCAGTGAACACCGTGGAGCAAGCCCAAATTAAAGGGAGAGGGTAAATTGCCTTGGTAATAAGATCTGCAGTAGGGTGGCAGCCAACAGAAATAACTTTTCAGGAGGAAAAACAGCACTCGGGAGGTGCAAGAGGAGGCCGGTGTGTGTCGTTCGGGTCTGTAAGTCTGGTGGGACTCCTCAGAGGCACCTTCCCTTTCCTTGTCTCTGGAGTCCGTCCGATTTGACAGGAACCACGTTCAAATATTTGCTCACATCTACATTGAACGTGAACTGTTCGATGTGTTCTGGGAGCAGGTGAGTACGGAAGGAAGTCTTTTATTGCTCTGATGGCTTTGGAGTGGGAATATCACAGGCTGTGGCTCCGGTGACATTTCTCAGACGGCCTCGCCTGCTTTCAGTCCTTGTCCTAGAAACCCGTTTCATAACTCGGTGTCTGGAGGTGACTGCAGGCATTTGCCTTTCCCTGGCTAGAAACCCGGATTCTCTGGACCTCGGTCCTGCCTGATACCCGTGTGCACCACGCGATGAGCTGCAGGAGGAGCTTTACTGCCTGAAATTCCCTCAAACATAAACCGTCATCACATCAACCTGGAAATGGACCTCCTCTCCCCCCTCCCAACAACTTAGTATTGATGGAAACATTTTATAAATAAACATCTCTAGGTAACATATTCCATAAAATATCTAATTATAGATTATTGGATTGAACATTTCTTGCTTCAATTAAGTGATAGTTTTTTCCCCTCAGGAAGACAACTCAGTGCTCTTCCTGGGGAAATTATGCGTATTTATTCTGTGTTCTATAGGCGATGTCTCTTTATGTCGTTAATAAATAAGCTACAGTGCGGTGCTTTACCCTGAATAAAACTAATGGAGGTCAGGCTTTGCATTTATTTTTGTTTTCCTGATCAGATCTCTCCTGTCTGGTGTTCTGCGGTGATCTTTGTAAGGAAATGACAACAAAGAATGAAGAAAATAACTGGGAGGGAGAACTCCTTGTACCTCCCCCAAACAAATGCATTTAAATATTAAAAAAAAGCTGAAAGCACAGAATTCAGAAGTTTGTTGAATTTCAGTCCCACCTGTCTGTTTGGCAGGTGTTAAGGTCTGTAGATTTGAGGGCGCCATTTGAACTGCTGGAGAGTTTGGTGACCTTTTCTCATTAATTTTGCCTTCAGTTTTGGGTTTGACCTCCCCAGAAGCCTGACTTGCTTGATTTAATTCAAGATTTAAATTTGGCCCAATTTGTCTAGATACCAAAAGATGCGGCAGCTGGGAGCTGGCCTTTTTGTCGGCCCCTAAAGGCTGCGTTGGCAGGTCTGACATGAGAGAAACCTGGTCGAGGTGGGATGTGTGGTTCTCTTTCTCTTGGAAGAGGGGCTGTAGATCAAACACGGCGATTTGGAGCAGATCTCTGGAGCTCGGTCAGACCCAGGCATGTCCTTGGGGTTCCAGTCCTACGACCGCTCGCTGCCCTGTGGCTTTGTCCTCCTCCAGCTCTTCCCATCCTCTCTCCTGGCCTGGAGCTAAAGCCCAGCTGCCTGCGGGGCCTTGAGACGCGGCAGGCTGAACGTGCACGCCTTGCCTGGGTTTTCTCTGCGCCTTTCTGCTGGGCCTGCCTGTAATTTCCCCTCGGCCACGTTCCCCCTGCCGCGGAGGTGGCACGTGAGGCTGGCGGGAGGCAGGGGTGTGCTCGAGGGCTCGGCGAGGAGCTGAGCGCTCAGCAGCTCTGCACCTCGTAGCTCTGCCCCGCGTCTTCGGCGGAAGGGGAGGAAGCTGCAGCCTTCCTCTCGCTCCCTTACCTGCCATTTTAAACAAATGCAAATTAAAACCCTCCGTCGGGTTGGTTCATTCCCTTCCTTCATGTAACTGATGTTATTGGATTTTTATGCAGCACATTACACCCTGAGCCATGTCTTCTACTATTTTGCTTTCAAATTGTATCTCCTGCCATTTGTGTCACATTTAAAATGCTAACAGTATAGAATGTCATTTACAGAATCGGGGCGTTTGCTGCGGAAAATTAATTTGACTTATTCCTTCTGCCTGTTCCTATCTCCAGGCCAATATTATGCTACTCATTCTACAAGAGTAATACTTAATGAATAGGACTATTAATAATGTCAAGGTCCATGGGGGTCTTATGGGTAACGGATAGGCGTAGACTGTAAGGGGGCAGTCACCTGACTTCGGTTAATGTTCCATGAAAATATCAGGCAGTGCAATGTAATTATGGAGCAGAGGATAGTAAAAAAAAAAAAAAAAAGCTGGGAACTTGGAGTTTCTTAAATATTTTTTCAAATTAGTTGGTGCTTTGTCAGTAATTTACCCGCACCTCCCTCCGACCAGGTGTGGGAGCTGTTTAGAATTAAAAGGAACGCAGAAGGAAAAAGCAGAGGCTCGATAGCCAACTCATGAACGGGGCGCGCAGCGTGGTGCAGGAAGGGTTGGCATTGCGAGCGGGATGCACGTGAGCCGCTGCTGTTTGCAGGGAATAGCAGCGTGAGGACAAGGAGTTTCCTTCAACTCGAACACATCTCTAGCGTTGGAAGAGACTAAAGTCTATGGGGGAAAACAATTAAAATTTCTAATGGGAACAAATGGCCGACGGGAGGGATAAAACCTCCCTGCCGTTCGTTGTGCTTCTCGCTGTGAGAGCGCTCGCCGGGCTGGAGGCACCGGGGCTGCCGTGGGCAGGGGCATGGGAGGGCAGCGCTCATTTTTCTCCCCGTGTTCCGAGCTGCCAGCAATGCTAATGCAAGTGTCGCCGGCGTGTTGAGGGGGAAGGAGGAAGCTGCTTCTGGGGCCGAATCCTGCACTAGCCAAAAGCTTTTTTTATATATATATATAGTGGGTTTTACAGGGGCGTGATTTGATCCTCTGATTTTTTTTTTTCCAGAGTCCCTGTTTCTAAATCCACGTGGCTAGAGTCATGCCCAGGGTTACTGGGGACGTGTGTAGGAGGAAAGGGATAAGGAAATTGTCTGCTGAGACATGCTGCTTCTCCGAGCAGGCTGGCGGCTTCTGCCATCGTTTTGGTAGTTACGTGGCACTGACGTGGTAGCTAAATCTGAAAAAGGACCTTTGGGGACCTCCTTATGGTTGTGTGTACCTTTGGTTCCTGTTCCTTGTGAAAGCTGGATGCCGTCCAGCTCTCTGCATTGCGTCTTCATCTTTCTGTCCTGTTTTTGGGACCTTAGAGCTAGGGAGCAGGTTGCAAGATGAAAGAACAGGTGAAAAAGACTGAAAAGAGCCGATGCGGCACAGGAAAGTTACTACCATAGGTGACAATTTTGTTTTTCTTCTTGAAGGGTTAACTGCTTCCTGATGCAGACCGCGTGCTGAGATTGCATCAACAGCACCGAGGTAGTGAGCCAGGCTCCCCGGTGCAGTGCAAGCATCAGGAGCTGGCCTTGGCAGGGAGCTGGGGCCAACCCTTTGGCTTGGCTTGATGCTGTCTGCCCAGAAGGGGTGGGAGGATGGTGATGCTCAAAGGTCCAGAGTGGGAAGAAGGTCCTCAGCCTCTGCCCATGTGAGATCCATGGTTGTGTGATAGCCAAATCTTCTCTTTTCCACTTCCGTGTGGTCCTCTGTGTACATCGGACTGAGGCTAGCACCCGTGTGGAAGGAGGACACCTCTTCGATAACTGAGTGTTGGCCAAGTTTAGCACAGCACATTGGGCTCCCTCCCGGTTCCTCCCGCTCCTCTTCATCCTCTTATTATTGTTATTTTTTCCCCTCGAAGAAGCTTTATTCATTTCTGAAGCGTGCATTAATATCGGCAGCATTAGGCAGCCCCAGTACGTCTCGTTGCTGTGTGCCTCACTAATTCTCACTATTAGGCCACCTGCTGACAACTCCCGAATGGAGCCGTATCCCTCTGTCAGAGTTCGCCATGAATAAACATGAAAGAGACAAATGAGGCAGCGCTGGCGCTTGCTTCGCAGCCAGCCGTGCGTTATTGCTCGCCCGGCACCACGCGCAGATGGCGGGGCTTCGCCCGCTGGGTGCAGCACCCCTCTGGGGGCCTCTCTCCGGTGAGAGAGGTGGCTGCTCCTCGGCCATGGGTTGGGGTCCTGGGGGAGAACCTGGGGCTGGACCTCTTCTTCAGACCTCTTCTTCTACTCTCTGGGAGCCTCAGGTGTAGACGATGTGGCCCAGCCACACTTGGGTTAGCAAACCAGGCATGCTTTTAGGAGCCCCGCAAGCACTGGGTTGCTTTCTGGGGACAGTCAGCCAGGTTTTCCCAAGCGACACCTTTGTGGACTTGACACAGATGAAGGAAAACCAGTGAAGTCGCTCTGGTCTGTAATTAGTTTAAATTTCCAAGCACACCAGGTTAGTAGAGGTGGGTTCACTGACAAAGGCAGCCTTGAGAGGAAGCTGGCTATCACCAAGAGATGCTGGTCACGGGTGACGTGCCCTGCAGGCCCTCCCGGCCGCCCCTTGGAAGGCGTTCTCGTGGCTGAGGCAGGAAAAAGCCTCTGTAGATTTTGGGGCAGTGACGGAAGCAACAGGTACCTCCAGAGAGCTGCAGGGCAGGTGGTGCCCTCTGGGCACCTTGGCTGTGGGGTCAGGCTTGGTTGGAGGAAGGCATCGAAGCAGTGAATCTCTCTTCCTTTCCTTTTCTTTCAGTCCTCTTAAACCTTCTTTAATCACAAAACAGAGCTTGGGACCAAATATCAAAGGGTTTTTTTAAAATGCTTCTTTGCAGGAAATTAGATGTTTTTTAACGAGACATAAAATTTTGGCCTTTTCCTGAAAATGAGCTTTTCTTTGAAGTTTTCTGCGGTCAGAAGGCATTCTTTTCGTGATGTACGGCTCTGCGGCTGTGTCACCGGAGGAGGAAAGAGCTGTCTGTGAGAGCAGGGAGAATGGCTTTGCCAGGGCTTCTCTAAAACCTGCGTGTTCTGCTTTAACAGACGTGACACCTGATTTCTGTAATGCTTTCCCTGGGCTCTAGGACGTTCGCTGGGTAACAAGGTTAGCGCGTGAACTTTTAAGGGACATCCCTCCTGTTGTACACATCAGGCTTAAAACCGTGCACACACACAACAAAGGCATGGCTCGAGCTCCTGGAGGTGGCTGCGGCAGCGGCGGAGCTGCGGGGAGGCAGCAGCGCGCGTAGGTGAGCGCTGTAAATCCCCGGATCACAAAGGCTCAGGGGCCATATCCACAGACCGACGCAGGTTCTTTCCCTTCGACCCCCATCTCCTGCCACTCCTTGATTTCTCCTCGTGCCTCAGATTTACGGCTACCTTGTCCAAATATATTACAGGAAATAAAGAATAAAATGCTTTAAAAACCTACCTTCCCGGGCAGGAGAACGGGCTTTGGTGAAAATAAATGAGCTGGCTTGTTATATTGCTCAGCCTCTGTCACGTGAAGGTGAGGCCTCCTTTTTTATTATTATTATTTTTTATTGCCGCCCATTTGCCTTCATTATAATTTATTTGTTAATCCGTGCTCCAGCTCATGAATTTTGCATTTGGGGAGGTGGAGGAAAAGGGGAGGGGGGGGCTCAGGGCACCGGCACCGCTGCTGGCCCGCTTAAAGGTGAAGGACGCGGGTGGAGGGCAGGGCTGCCTTCCTGGCCTTCCATCATGCTTTTAAAAGGCAAATTCGCAGTCAGCAAAAAGAAAAAAAAAAAGATAAAGACGTCCCAATTAATAATTATTCCGATGGCCTTGCCGGGATTCAGAACCTCACAGGTCAGAGAGGACAAACTCAGCCCCCTTCCTCCTGAGCTCTTGTCCTCAGGTGAGCCGGTGGCTGCTGCTGCGCTTCCGTGTCTCCCACGCCAACTTCCCTTCCTTCCCTTTCTCTTTTTTTTTTATGAGGCATCCTGAGTGTAAAAAATATGGCCTGCCTTTATGGTGCTCCAGCACGAATGAAGCTATAAAATTATGAACAGTTTTTATGATGGCTATTCAGGGGATGCTTTTATATTGATGGTGCGCATGCTGTATCTATCTTTTTTCCTTTCTTTTTTTGCATCCCTTCTTCCCCCCGAAAAAAGATGGCAGTACGTGTGCGTGGGGGGAGAGGGATTTCCAAGGTGGGGGGGGGAACCTGTGTAACTATTTTTCATGCATTTAATATATTAATTATCCAGTAAATGCTCCCTAGGCTGTACTTGGGATGCCGAAGAATGACAGCTTTTCAACGAAGCTCCAAAGGCAGCCCATCAGCCCACAGTGTATTATGTCGGAGAGGTCAGGGTGGGGTTAATGTAACTTTTTATTTGCTGATTTTTCATAGACGGGAGCAAAGCTGGTAAGGGGAAAAAGAGAGAGGCTGAAAAGAAGGTGCAAAAAGAGCAGGGATAATGGCGAGTCCGCTCCGGCCCCCTCCCGCCTCGCAGCCCACTCGCGGCAGGCGAGGCGCCCGCGGCCTGCTCGGGATGCGCCTTCCCCAGGGGCTCCTCCGCAGAAACGCGGGCAGAAGTCTGCCAGGGGAAAGTCTCTGGAAACGGCAACAAGAATAAGAAATCCCACATGCAATAAGTAAGCTCAAAATAGACCATCCGTCCTCGCCGAAAATAGAAATACCTCGGCACAACGTGCAGCAGGAAAGCCTTGGGCGCTCAGCGGGATCCGTAAAGGGAAAGGCGAGCGGGATGTGCGGGGGGGAAGCCAGGCCAAAGCTGCTGCCGCCTCCTCGCCCGGCTTTTGGGAAGGGCACGGCTCTGGGGCATCGGCGGCAGCCCTGGGCTAGTGGGTGTCAGTGTTCGAGCGCTGACCTCGGAGCTGTTAGAGATGTAATTTTTATTTGAAAGGCCTGAGAATGATCTCGGGAAAGATATGTTCTAAAAAAAAAAAAAAAAATACATAAACTGAAGTGGGAAAGCTTTTAAAAACACTGAACCTTAAATCATTGAGTTAGGATTTCTGTCACAAAGTCTTTGACTGTGCAGGAGGGTTTGTGTAGCTTCAGGACCTGCCCCATCAGGCAGAGGTAGCTCATACCAGGCTTTTTTCATAATTTCAACTAATAAATAACTTTAAAGCGTACCTCTGCTATCAAAGTATCTTTGTGCACGTGGTATGCAGCGGAATGAAGAATGAGGGTGCAGAGGAGGGGAGTGTCCGTGCCTGCATGTTTACCTGTAGTGGTGCTCCTGTTACATCTGAGCTGTTAAAATACTTCCTAGCGAGTGTAATTACTGCAGCTCCCTTCTTTGTGTCACCCGTGTTTTAACACACGGCTCCGAGCAGCGGAGCTGAGCAGGCAGGGCGGTCACGCTGTGCTCCTGGAGCGTCTGAGCTCGCCCTGTGTTGCCTTCACTTCTCAGCCTCGGGCACACAGGGGTCGTGGCTGCACAATGGGTGCTGTGAGGGGAACGGGGCTCCCGAGGGACACCCAGGGGACGTTTGGGGCTTGCTTTTCCCTGACCTATAATGAGCACCTCTGGCAGGTGCCTCTTGCTGCCCGATGGTGAATCCGGCCTGTTTTGTACCCCAGGCAGAAGGCGAATGGTCACTAGCTAATACTGCGGTCACTGTCCCCCTACACGTTATGTTAAGATCGTGTAGGTTCCACGCAGCTCGCCGCTGCTGCCTGGTGTCACAGTGTGACTATAGTAAATCTGTAACAACTGCTGGTTTGGTCACGGGCTTCCTGGAGACCAGACTGGAAGGCCAACTCCTAGCAGGTGTAACAAGCAATTTCAGCAGGGTTTTTGTTTTAAGACCGTGTGTCAGAGGTGCACCGGGCCATAGGAGCAAAGCCAGGAAGAGATGCCCACCAGCCGCGTGCCCTGCACCACCTTTCCCTGTGCCACCGAGCCAGGCACTTACTTCGCACGTGTGGGTTTATTTGTTGTGCTTTCCTGGCGGTTTGCAGCCTCCAAACCAAGCTTTGGGGTCAGGAATGGATTATAGTGATGAATGAGAAGTTTTTAGCTGGCCGATAAGCCGCCTCTGCAGCCAGATAGCGGAGCCCGGCAGCGCGGAGGCCCAGCACCTCCAGCTTGCTGTGCGCCAGAGGAATTCTTGAGCGCTTTGGTTAATGTCACAACAGAGAAATGCATCCAGGTTAACTGTGTGCTATTGCGAAGTGACACCTAGGAAACCAACAAAAAAGCAGTAGTCTCTCCCTTGATTTTCTTAAGGTGGCTGTCAGCTTTAATAGACCTTGGGGAAGCACACTCTGGGAAGACCTTCCATGTGTTACAAAGCCTGGTATAAATAGGACAGTTCTAAAATTTATTTCACCAAATGATGCCTTCACAATTTATAGGCTAATGTCAGTGCTAAAACCCTGCAGTGGACTGGGAGCAGAACTGTAGGCAAATGACCTTCCTTATTCCACTTCTGTGACTGCATCCGCAGGGAAAGGCAACTGAAACATCAAAGCTTGGTTTTGTTCCCTGCATCTTTGGGAATCTCACGCAAGCACAGAGAGGGGAAGCGGCAACGTGCCGTGGTGGTTTTGCTTGCTTGCTTTGCCACCAGCAATCGTTCCCTCCCAGCGGCTCCACGTGCCATGAAATCTTTGCTCTGTCTGTCTGCACCAAAACCATCTTGAGCTGGGACTGAAATTCCTTGGTTCTTCAGACAGGTTTGTGCCATTTCCAAGCCTTAGCGAGGTCACCAGTGCCCCAACGCTAGGACCTGAGCGAGCGTGTGTACTCCTGGTACAGAGGGAGAGAACTGAGGCAGGCTGACAGCAACTGCCTCTGGAGCTGGTGTTGCAGCTCAACAGGAGGCCCCCGCTGCCCCAGTAGCAACCCAGCCTTATGTTGTTAACGTTAACCAGTTTTAACGGGGGGTTTAGGGGTTGGAAATGAATTGGTAAAACTGGGGGCACAAGTTGGAGAAAGTTGGGTCTGGATACAAAACGCTCTGCCTTGGAGAAGTAACGGTGCTGTGCTGCTCCGTGTGAGGGCTTGCACAGGGCTCGTCTCAGGCGTGAGACCTTTCCCCATCTCTGCTGGCGCTGAAGCCAGGCGTAGGGCATTCTGGTGGGCTAGGGGCTTGTTAGGAAATGCTGGGGGTGAGAACAAAATCGGGAGGGGGGCAGAGGGAGGGAGGCTCTGCTTTCTTCACCGCCTGGCTCGCAGGCTAGCGCAGCTTTTGTTTCCCAAGCAATCCTCAGCGTTAGAAGACAGATCTTCCCTTGGCACCGCCAGGTTGTGTCCCTGCAGCAGCCCAGCACTGTGCTGAGCTCAGGCGGTGCTCCGAGAGCTGCCGTGGTGCCGGCGTGCACCGCCGGAGACCCACGCGTGCAAGGGGAGAGGGCTGTGCTGGAGGGAAACGGTGCGCGTGGTTACGTGGGTACAGCACAGGCCAGCTCCTGGTTTGGGGTGTTTCTTCTGACAACTGGTTTTTAGAGCCGAATCCTCCAGCAATCTGTGTGTTAGGGTCAGTGCCAACCACCCAGACGAGCTGCGGAGGAAGGATCTATTTTTGCCATCGCGTATTTTTAACCTCTTCTTTCTTGTTCCAAAGGCGCTCGCGCCAGACTTAGGAACAAACAAAACCCGCGAGGAGCCCAGGGAGACTTTGTCACTTGGTAAGACCTGAACGAAGCCTGCTGGGGCACAGGGGCCCTCCTGTTCTCCTGCGGGGAGTCACGCGGGGAGCTGCTTGGGGCCAGCTGAGCTGGGCAGGGACACGGGGCGGCACCACGGGGCGCTGCCGTCCCACCGGGCACGCGCTGCTCCCTGCCCCTCCTGCGGAGGGAGGCGAGGTGCCCTCAGCTGGAGGTACCTGCATGCACACCCACCAGAGCATCGTTTGAAATTCTAATTGCCGCGGTACGGAGCTCTTCAGACCGCTCGGCATTTGCATTTGTTGCAGAGTAGCCTCGGCTGTGGTGCTGTGCTCCTCCACGGCACCCCTGGATGCTCGATGCCTTAACGCTAGTGCGTGGGTATCCGTAAACTGTCAACTTTGCTCAAGAAAAATGTTTTTGACGTATCTTAGTGCGTGTGTACGTGTAGCTTCCTTTAACGTAGCTGCGTGCGAGTGCCTGGCAGCTGTGTGGCCGGACCTGTACGCGACAGGCCGTGACCCTTCCCTGTGTTCCGGTCCCACACGTGCGCGGTTCAGTCTGACTCCAAGGGTATTTGTTAGTGAAACGAAGGTGTTAGATGGAGGCCGAGTGTTTTATTTTTTTTCTTTATTAGCATTCTGCCTTACCGCTCAGTTATGTAATCACAGATGTCGCCGTGATTTGTGCATATGGTTCCCGTTAAAACCCGAGCAAACAGCCGCGCCGCCTCCGAAACCCGCAACTTCGGGAAGGAGCCGGGGGCGGGCAGGTGAGGGGAGGAGAGGAGCGCTCCGTAAAACCCAGACCATCGCTGAAAATAATCAGGAGCGGTTGGCAACCCTGCTCCTGCATATTCGCCAAGTGCTCGGTGATTCAGCCCTTCTCCATTTTCAGGCCAACGCGGCCGTCACTCTGAATTATTTTCAGTGAGCACTTCTATATCTCATGTCAGTTCCCAGTTCGAACCCATCACCGAGTGTCGAGGCTGCGACGTGCCGTACATGCCGATGAGCGTCCCCCCCTCCCCGCGTTGCTATTAACCTTTCCTTTTACCGGAGTTACCCCTTTGTCCTGCTGCAGTTTGCGGTGGCTGATAGAAGCAGCTGCCTGTGGCCAAACGAACATCACATTTACATTTTCTTTCTTGAACCGAAGAGTGAGACGCGGAATTGCAGTAAATGATCTCCCCTTTCTCTTTCTGCCTCCCCCCCATCGTCTTTAATGCATCGCCTAGAAATCTATTTCTTATCTAATTTTACTAGATGGATCAACAGGGCTGAGGATGTAACCCTTTGTCATCTGCGGAAATCTTTTTATCCCATAAAAATGATTAGATTTGATGCAATTAGGATTATGAGGAGGTGGGGGGGAGCCTGAGACGGCGTGCCTTGTCTGCTGCTGGCTGCTGACACATTAACAGCCTGTTTATTAACTGCTTTACATTTGGGCTACGAGCGACGCATTCTTATGCCTGATAAGCCCAGAGAAACGAACACGTGCGCCGATAGGAAATGCGAGCCTCGCTTCTCTTTTTTTTTTTTGGCTGTCCCCCTCCCACCTTTCTGCATATGGATCTGGGAGGAGGGTTTTAGCTCGGGAGCGACCCGCAGCCGCTGGCAAGCTGCAGCTTCCACTTTGCCGCCTCTCCAAGCGGCGGCTTGTGCTCGCGCCTGCTCCGGCAGCGGATGCGGGGCCGCTGCTCTGCTCCCCTTCCCCCCGTCATCCTGGGGTGGGTTTGAGGGGTGCCTGCCCCCGCGGTGACCGCGCCTGCGTTGGCTTTCTTCGGACCAGACTGGGCTGGGATCGCTCGGCCTCCTCTGCCAAATGCCATCGTACGGCCCGCGTCCGGCTTGGACGTGTTCTGGGGGAGCTGCAACGCTTTTCCCCGCTACCACCAGAGAATGCGCGTGGGTTATACCCCGAGACCTTTACGAGGACGTGCTGCGAGTCCTCTTTGGTTCCCCGTCTTTCTCCATGGGGCCGCGCTGCCCCAGGGCCCGACCTCGGCTGGCCAGCGGTGGGTGCCTTGTGCTGCTCAGGGCAGAAAGGAGCCTCTCCCTGCGGGAAAGCCCCACGGCTTTAATGCTGCCTTCAGGGCAGGGGCTTCGTGCCTCGGCGTGTGCTGCGACCACAGCTCCTGCCCCCCTGCCGAGGGCTCTGGGGACGTGGGGCTCCTGCACTGCTGTGGGGGGCTCCTGCCTGCCTTCCCCAGCGGGCTGTTACGTTCCTCTGTGTGCAGCTTGTTTGGTGACTGCTCTTCTGTCTTTGCACGAGAACACGGGAGGCAAATTGCTCCTGAGCCCCCTTTGGCCTCTTTCCCTGTTTGATGCGAGTAACTCTGGGCTGAGGGAAGGCAGCGTAAGCTGGTACAGGGCTCAAAGCAAACTCCTAAACCCAAATAATAGTTTTACTGGGTCCTAGCAATTAACAAAGTGAAGCTAAATAAGCCTTGTGTTGCTGTCCTTGAAGGAGGTGACAATGGGATGTGTCCCATGCCCCCTGACCTGGCACAGGGCTCCCCCCGGCAGGCGTTCAGGTGGTGCCTGTGCTGAAGGAGCTTCTCCGGCACACCAAAGAGGGACAAAACCCAGCCTCTGTGTCTCGTGGGTGAGACTATTTAACTTCCACGTGCCTGTTACTTCATAGCAATGCAATTATTTTTCATATTTTGTTTGTTTGCAGATCACAGATAGTGCTATAACACGGCTCGCCGGCCCCATCCCCACCAGTTTTTCTGGTCATCTGCGTTTTAACCGCAGCTCGTTTTCATGACTTTGCTTCGGGTTGCTAAAAATAACTTCAGGAACAAGTTTAACGATAGCAGCTGCGCACACCCCGCTCTGTCACGCTGTGCCTGCCTCGAAAATCAGCTCCCAGCAGTGAGCAGAGACCCGCTGCGGCGGCGCTGGCTGACGGACAGCTGCTGCGCCGCGCTGCCTCCGGGCTGAGCCCGCGGCCGTCGTGCCACGAGCAGCCCCGATGCTGCTGCCACGCGAGGTGCAGGGGTCAGGAGATTGCTCCGGCGAGGTACGGGGGAAACACAGTGTGAAGTCCTTGCAAGGATTTATCTTCGCCGTTCTTATCAGTTAACAGCTTCCCTTTGCAAATCGGAGCCGCTGGGACCTTTGGAGAGATTTGCCGGCCCAAAGCGCTGTCCCAGGACCTGAACGTGTTTGGGTGTCTTACAGGAATGAAGTTTTAAATTGTTTTAGTGGTAAAAAGACGCAGGTGGCTTGTTACTTTTGCAAAAGGATAGAGAATATTGGCTATTTCCTTTCTCTTAACAAGGAGGGAAGAAGCTGGCGTGGCTCTGTGCTGTGCAGGAGGCGTGTTAAATGGGACGGGGGTTGTGCTGTAGGTTGTCTGTATCAGGATCAGCTCTCCTTTATTTTTAATTAGGAATTTTGAACTGAGGAGGCATTTTGTTGGACAATGGAAAATCTCTTCAATCCTCTCAAACTGAATAGGTGCAAAGGAGCCCAAGAGCCTGCGTTAGCACCTAGGAATCAAGGCAGTGACCTCGTCGCGCTTTGGCACCGCCTTGTCTCCGTGCCCCAGCAGAGACGTGGGATGGGACGAGGAAGGGATGTTTATTGGCTTTGTTTCCTGCTGAAGAGGCAATTAGTCAGCCCCTCGTTACTAGGAGCAAAGCAGCAGCTCCTTCCTGGGCCGCTGCGATCCGCAGCACTAAACGAGACCTCGAGACCTGGGTAACTTCTGCACGTGGAGTGTATTTAGCGACTCGCAATTAACGCGCAGCCTTGCCGGCGCTTCCATGGCCGCTCTTTGTGCTCCAGGGGGATGAGCCCACATCAGCCACTAGAAATGCCAGCAGCAGGGCCCTCGAGGTCTTGCAGCAACTTGGCTCCTGCCCTGCCGTGGCTCCCTCCTGCCCAGTGAGGTGAGGGCCCAGCCTGGAGCCATCGCGGGTTGTAAATGTGCCAATGTTGTGCCTCCCCCCCCCCCCTTGACTTCCAATTGAAAAAGATTACAAATAATGTTAAATAATATTGTTTATAACCTCAGGGCTGTTTTCAAAGGTGTATAGACCAGTTGTCAACAGGCAGAGAGGTAAGGAAGGGAAGGGAAATTATAGGCTGCACAAAAGAGGAAAGTAAAAGTGAAAGCTCCATAAAAGAAAGTGGAACTATTATGGAGCAAAATGCCAACTCATTACAAAACAGCCAAATAAGAGAGAAATACAGCTTCACCCGTAATAGCAGTTTACAAGGGAACATTGTATTGCAACATAACGGTGGTGCTATAATTTGCTCTAACAACTCCAATTATGCCTTTTATTGATTTGGCAACACATTTAATAGGAGTAGCCACACCTCTTGTGTTACAAATCATTAAAGGTGTTGAACAGTGTAATTTTAAAATTGTCCTTCTCCTACAGATGTCAGTGTGACAGCATAATTTCCCCTGATTTCTGCTATGTAAACAGTGCGTTACAGTAATTTCCCCCTTACAAAGCAGAAATGTTGTCAGCCTGGGTTTTTTTGTGCAGAAACATCCATTTAATATTTTCCCCCCAGTCTATTCTCCTAATTGCTGTTTTTTCCCCTTTTTCCTTTTTCTTTCTTTCTTTTTTCTTATCTTTGGAGAATAAACATGCTGTTTTGCCATCTTCTACAGCAACCTTAATTGCTACTTAAATCTTCAATATGCACTTAACATGGGGGAGGTAGAACCCTTTTGGTTCAATTCTGTTCCACTTCACTCGAGTAGCGTTTCAGAGCTGGTTAAAAGCCACGCGGATCCCGGTGGCGGTGCTGACAGGTGAGCGCGATCCCGGCGCCGGCTTCTTTGCAAAACTCAGGAAAGCACCTCAGGAAAAAAAAAAATCAAAAGTTTTTTGATTTCTTTCCACCGTGGAGAATCTGAATTTTGTGTAGGAAGCGAGGGGAGAGCTCTCTTGCATTCGGACACGTGCAAGACCTCGAGCAGCCCGTCTGTGGGGGACGGGCTCCGGAGCCAGCTCTGCCCTCCCCGAGCCCTGAACAAAAGCTGAGCTCCGGGGGAAGCAGGAGATGGATGGCGGGGCAGAACTCGACATTTGCGCTGTTTAAAGCCGAGGCAGTGCTTCTCAGGCTCCGAGGACCGTGCTAAGCTCGTGCCTGGCAGGCAGGAGGGATTTTCCTGCTGGGTGCCAGGGCAGAGTGGCTCGCGGGGCTGGGCAGACAAAGACGGCGTCTCCCACTCTCTGTAAGCACATGCAGGCAGCGACGTGTGTAAATGAACCTGACAGGCTCTTTGGAAAACAAATAGAGGCCACCAACCAGGCTCTTGGCACGCCAACGTGCCACATGTTTACACCAAAAGTGCCACCGTGCCCTGCGTGCCCGCTCCTGCGCACCGGGCCCCTGGGCAGCAGCGGAGCGGGGCCCGGCTGCGTTCGTCTGGCTCCAGCAAACTGTCTCATTAACAGCTGTGCGGAGCAGGGCAGGAAGAAGGAAAGCCCCGGGGAGGGTGACATTTTTCACGCCGCAGTGAGTAAAGCAGCAGTGTGTCCCCCTGCCAGGGCTGACCCCGTCCGCCCCATCTGCCCGCGCAGAACAAAGCGCGCGGCCAGCTCTGCCTGGCAGCTCCCCGGCGTTTCACACGTGTGTGTGTGTGTGCGTTTCACACGTGTGTGTGCCACCAGGTGCCAGACACAGCTACCGGGCTCCTTGGTTGCCCAAAGTGCTCGGTGCCATCCCGGCCGAGGCAGGGGAGCAGGCCCTGTTGGCTGGACGAGCTGGGATGGCTGTCACCGTGTCCCTGGGGCTCGCTCTGCCGCCTGCCTTTGTGCTGTGTCCTGCGGTGCTGGAGGAGGAACGAGCTCAGGGTTTGCACGGAGCCAGTTTTTGGCTACCCGCACCACGCACGTCAGGGCCCTGGATCGCAGTGTGCGGCTCCCAGGGGCTGGGGGGATGCTTTGCCCTTTGGAAGAGGAGGCTTTCCAGCCAGGAGGGCTGATGGCAGCTCTCATCGCTAGGTCATCTGCAGGGGCGTGAAGAAAAACAAATTGCCTGGTATTTGCCAAACAAAGCCCTGTAATGTTACCACCTAAGCATGGGGATCTTGAATTAAGCCGGAAGCCGAAGCACTAGATGTGATGGGAACCTGGGCAAATTATTAACCGGGACTGACTTTATTGGGTTAACTTAAATTTAGTTGTGGAAATGTGATGAGGAAAGCCTCTCTGTTTTCGCAGACACACAAACTTGTGAATAGCTCCTGAGACAGCCTGGTCACCAGCGCAGCACCACGCTGCCTTCACCCTTCCTGGGGAAAGGAGCAGCACTGCATTTCTGCAAACTGAAAATCGCTTCTTCAGAAGCTTTCTCTAGGTGCTTACAAAAAACAAACGCTCATTAGGGTATAGAAAAACGCTGGAGGAAAAGTCTTAGGGTAAGTGAAACCAGTTTAAAAACCAAGGTTGTCAGAGCTGACCGCAGCAGGAGTGCTGTGGTGTCACCGTGCCCCTGCCCTGTGCTCGTCCTGCTGCAGGCTCCAGAGCCTTGTGGGATCCTTGTGGGATCTGGTGGGTGCAAAACCAGCTGAGCTGCTGTCGGCCAAGCATGTGGGGTGGCAGCGGGCCCTGCGGAGCTAAAGGCAGGGCAGCGTTGTCACAGCCTGCTGGATGCGGTGCTCCGTAAGGGTGGCGATGCGCCGAGCCGCTGCATGGCTGGCCTGGGATGGCGGTGGCAGAATTAAAGCATAATTCTCCAAACTGGTGCTGCTTCCAGGAAGTCTGGCTGCACTAAAAAGCCGAACACAACGGGCTCTTGCCCTTTTTAGCAAGGTGCACGTGCCCTGGGGCCCGGGGTGCCCCCTATTAAAGGCTGGGTACCGGGGGGTGGCTGGGCAGAGCCCCCCCGGCTGCGCAGCCCCGTCCGTGCGGGGACCCGGCTGATGCCGGGCGCTGAGCGTTGCATTAACTCCGGGCTTTTCTGAGAAGGAAATTTGTTTTGCTAGAACTAATCATTCACATGCATTTTTCATTAGCATTATTATCCTAAAGAAAGGCTGCCGTAGAGAGCTGGCAAAGAGAGGAGATATTTGCTACCTCCAGGGGAATTTTACAAAGGGAGAGGAAGGAGGGGAGCGGAGCCGAACGGCGGCTCCTGTTGGTATTCTGGTGTGATGCGGCTGAGCTGATCTTCCCAATCAATTCCGACTTAATACCAAAGCCTGCTCAAATATACAAATCATAAGCAAAGATTTTGGAGGGCTTTATGTAGCTTGGTTTGCCTAGGCCTTCTCTGGATAGAAATTGTGAATTATTTTGCCTTTCCTGGTTTATACAACCATTATCAGAGAAAACTGCGCCTTGTGCCAGGCCCCTCATTGTTTGCCAGGTTTGTGTTGGATTTGTCCCTAAAAGTGAACCGGGAAGGCCTCCGTTACGTCTGCCTCAGGGAAGCAGAGGGCAGGAGTGCAGTGCGTGTCTCTCCGGGCTTCCCTGTTCCCTGGATAGTCGTGGGCTCTTGGGGCCTTTTTAAACTGTCAAGGGAGAGTAGAAGTAGGGCGGCAGACACGGAGAGGATGGCGAGGCCTTGAGAGCAGTCCTTTTGGAAGGAGGGGGCTTAAAAAGAAAACAGTGGGTGAGCGACCGGTGCTGTGCGCACCAAGAAATGTGAGAGGTTGTCTTGGGCGATCCTGCTGGGGGCATAGGGAAATCCGCTGAGGAAAGATCGCATCAAATCCAGCAAAGTGCTACCCAAAGCCCTTTGATCTGGCCAAGTGTCTGCAGGAGCCAGGAAGCAGAACCCGGAGCTCTGGGGTCAGCCCCTCCGTGCTGCCCTGGCTCCTCCGTGCCTGTTGCTGTGAGGGCTCCCCGGTGCCTGGCAGACCCAGGTGGGATCGCCCCCGGGGACCCAGCGCTGCCGGCCTCGTGCTGCGCCTCCTGACGCTGCTGGGGGCTGAGCGAGGTCCTGGAGAGGGGGCAGAGGTAGATGCACAATGTGGTTTCTTGGTAAATGCATAGCACGGCACGGAGAAGGGTTAAAAAACAAAACACAACACAACTCTTGGTGAGGGATCCCTACCTTGGTGTGGGTATGAAACAAATTAGCTGCGACACAAACAGGAGGCTGGGGGAGGCTGCAGCTGTGATTGCTGGTGGGAGGATGCGGAAAGTAGGGCGATTCCTCTTCTGATAATGATTTTGGTTCCATTTAAGTTGGAGATCAGATGCTCCCCAGTGAAGATATAAATTATCGTGGCACCAAACTTCAGAGCCAATAAGCTCCCCAAATTTATTTGCGTTCGTCATCTGGCAGTTTCATTTACAGTGAAGAAACTTTCACTGTGGATCAGATCTTTTTAATATTTCCTCATAACTTCCCGGTGACAATCAGCTTTTCCATTAGGAGAGATCAGACACATAAGTAATACTGAGAGAGCTGCATGAATACCAAGTCGTTCATTAGGAGCAACGCCACCACCATGAATGCTGAGTGAACAGACAGCGAGGGGACTCTGGAAATTAAAGGTTATTCTGGGTTCATTAACTTCTGCACTCCCTTCTAAAACAAAACCTTGGGTGAGAGCAGCCTTTGACTCCTAAACGGGATCTCCTTGTCCCCTAATTTAAAAAATATTAACATCGTTTAACTGTTTCCCCTTGCTGCTTAATATATAAAAGAAAAAAAAAAAGCCTTGGAATTACTGCTCACGCAAGTGACAGGCGCAGGCAGCGCTGGGCATGCGAGCATCTGCTCTGCTCCTCTCCCCACGCAGCCTTGCTGCGCCTCTGCCTCGATTTTCAGCGCCTCTCCCTTGCCTTAATTGGCCCCGAGGGCTGCCCGGATCCCCCCGGGGAGGTCCCTGGGTCCATCCCGGCCCAGCACGGCTCGCGGTAGGATCCAGGGGGGCGCAAACCTCCACCGCCCGTGCTGGTGTCCCCTCCTGGCGTGGCACACCGGGCTTGGGCAGAGCTGCGGGCATCTGACCCAGGCCCCCTGCTCCCGGTTGGGCTTCTCCCTCGAGGATCCCAGCACCCATCCCGGTCCCTGTCCCAACGTCCCCGGGAGCATCGCGTGAGCCAGTGACGGCAGCAGGCGGAGGGCAGCCGTCAGCCCGGTGCAGCCGTTAATGCTGTGTAACGGGTGGGTAACGCGCCCTTGGTGCTGAAATCCAGTGTTTGCCACTGGAACGTGCTTTCCCCTGCTCCGTGCTCGTGTTCTCCACCACCTAGGCCCATTCCCTTGTCGGAGCAGTGGATGGGGCTGTTTCCAACAGCCCCCGGTAATTCCGAGGTGGAGGCGGGAGCGCAGCTCCCAGCAGCACACCGACACCACAAATATTACTTCTTCCTACAAGGTCTTCGCGTTTCTACTATTTTATTCGGAGTTTTTGCGCGCCTGCACGCGTGATCTGTCTTTAGCCAAACAAAAACCAAAACCCGAACGTACTTTGGCACCAAAAGGAGTTCCTTTGTCACGACCCCGGAGGCAGCAGATGCAGCAGGCAGGACGGGGGTTGCTGCAGGGCGGCCTGGTGGTGGTGGGGGGCGTTGGAGCACGCGGAGACAATGTCGCGCTGGGGGTCAGAAGGAGCAAGCTGTCCCCGTGCTGTTTTTATCCCAGGCACCGTAACGCGGTTACGCTTTCCTGGGCTGTTTTTTTAAGCGTTTGGGTTATTATCCTGGAAATGTCACTCGTGTATGAGCGATATTGCTGGGCGATGGGCAAATGGAGGGCCAAAAATGGAGTCATGGCATACAGACATGGGAGGAAGGGCTGGTGGGTTAGCTCGTTTGTTAATCACAGACAATTACTAATTTTCACCCCTCTCAGGTTTGCCCCATGGCTGCTTTGGCGATGGAGAGGTGGCCACCAAGTCCTCCGAGGGGCTTTCTGCTCCCGCTTCGTTTGGAGGGGCGGAGCGGAGGTGCTGCGTCGATAGTCTTAAGGAAATCTGCTCCCGATGGTGCCCTGGGTTTGTAGCAGCAGCCCTGGTTTTCTGGGTTTGCTCATTCGGCTGTGCTTGTTGCGTGGGCCGCTGGCACATCCAGCTTGACTCAGCCAACAGTGCTGAAGCCTTGGTGCAGGAAAGCTCTGAAGCCGTTTGTCTCCCTCTAGCGCGGTGCTGAGCCCGGCCTCGAGCTCCTTGTGTTCACCTGGGCACACACACGGTGCCTTCTGCCACCGCCTGGGGTATTCCTGCTGCAGGACGGGGCCCTCGGGCAGGGTGACCTGGCAAGGGACGAGGCGTGTGGCACTGTCCTCCTGTCCTCCACGAGGCTGGAGGCAGCACCGTGCCGTCCCCTGCATCCACGTTCCTGCGGGGTGGGGAGAAGAGGCATCACGTCCTTTTTCTTTTCCCTCTCCCTACGTGGCTTCATCTGCTCGGCTCTTTAACCTGCGAGCCGGAGGAATTCTCAGCCCCCGACAATGGGAAGCTGCCGAGCTGGGGCTGGGGGAGGCGGAGAAGATGGGGAAAAGCGCCTGGAAGAGCCGGGAGGTGGGGCTGGCTGCTGAGATAAAATATCCTCCTGAATTCCTGCCTGGAAAATTATGCTGATGGTGGAAGGCGAGAGGTTAAATTGAGGCAGAAAAGTTTGCGTCAGCCCTTTTTGATTTCTCCCCTCCGCGATCGCCACCTCCTTTTCTCTCCTTTCTCCCCCTACCCCACCGTGCCGTGCCCCCTCCCCGTTTGGGAAGAAGGAGGTTTGCTGTCTTTGTATTTTAACTGTAGCAAAAAGATTAAATTGTTTACGAGCTGTGAGCCCCGGCTGCCTGGATGAGCTGGGAGAGACAAAGATAGACAGTCTAATTCTCCGGTGTACTTTGTGCTTCCGTCCCCCTGCGCTGCCACTAATTCTTTTATCTGGCCCCAACACTCCAGGCATTATGTGCATTCATAAAAAAAAAAAAAAGGGAAAAAAAAAACCCTAACTGAAGCAGGCAAAATTACTGTTCTCTGCGCTTTACCTCCGATAACAATCTCTTGAATACTGATTACTTTTTTTTTCCCCAACACAAAGCGACCAACACAAGTTGGTCTTTAACCCTTTATCTTTAGCAAGCAGAAAGACACGAGGAACATCTTACTCAGTTGGAAAAAAAAATAGCATACAGAAGAATTACTGTTATCTCCTAGCCAGAAGAGGAACAGCAGAGATAAGAAAAGCCTGAAGAATTAAAAGGAACGTTGCATTTGGGCTGTAAATTCGTGCTGAAGCCGGTTCTATTTGTCTGTCACTAGGGTTCATAATTTTTCGAGGTTGTTTTGATAGACTTATTGTGAAGACTGCATAGAAAACTCATCAGCATTTGTTGCCTCTGAGCATTATTGTCAGTGGTAACCGCATGGTTATAGACTGGAGGAAGATAATGGTTGAAGTATAAAGGAGATAAAGGCAAAACCTCTTCTCATTAAGGGCTATCTCCACCTCTGCAGACTCTACAGTATTGAGTGACTGGCGCTAGTGCACTGGGCATAAATTACGGCAAAAAAACTAAAGGCGGCGTCATTATTTCGAAAAAGTTATAATGACATGCCACAAGCTTAAGACCTATTTACTCCCCAGGCGGACAATAAATACAGGGGGAGCTCGCTGCGGAGTGACCAGCGCCGCTCCCCAGGGCTCGTGCCCCGCGCACATCTGGCTGCAGCGGGGCCGTGCCGCCGGGGATCGGCCGGAGCCCGCAGCAGGAGTCCAGAACCCAGCTGCTCCTTGCTGAATGGCACCACAAGGGAGGCCAGGGAGGGACTCGTCCTTGTTCCTCCGGAGGAAAAAAACCATCATTTTACTTTGAGGGATGGCTTCTGTTTTGGAAAACCCCACCCTGGCCACGGCTTTCCCAGGAGGGGTGTGCTGAGGTGGCGCGGAGTAATCCGAAAGGGTGGGATGGAGCAGCGTGAGTCCCGCCATAGCACCTATTGTCCTTGCTAGGGCTGTCACGTTGTTTGCCTTTGCTTTTTTTTTTCCCCTCCAGATTGCTATTCTGCAAAGTGATGACAGTCTCCTTTCTGCTGCTCCTTCTAGGTGCAGCTCTTTCCTTCTCGTCCTCCGTTGCCTACGGTTTGATCTTTTTATCTCCAGTGCTGCGGTGGGGGAAGAATCATGTTCAATTCAAGTCAGGCCCGCACCAGACAGAGCATGCTCCTTCAGTCGTTTTTACTAGGAAAGCTTGTAAAAACAAAAGCAAAACCCAAACCCCTCTGTATACCTGTGACGCTGGTTACCTGGAGCTCTCACAAGTACCTGCTACCTTGGAATTAGTTGGCAGAGGATTTTTTTTGCAGCTGGAGAAACTGAGGTGAAACCTGGGTGAAGCTGTGGAGATTAGCTTGCAGTGCCCTGCTTCGCCAGGGCCCGGCTCCCAGAGCCCTGCTTTCATGCCTGAACCAAGAGCCTTTTAGTCATTGTGCTGGATTAGCAGCCCTGGAGGCTCCTAATCTGCTATCCATATGGCGCACGCAGTGCGGGGATCTACCCGCTGATCTCCCTTTGTATTTCTAGGCTGATTAGATGGGACGGTCCCCTGAGATCACAAGCCAGCATCGTCTCCCCTGCCCGTTCCTTTCAGCTTTGCTAGCACGCTGCCCCGAAGGATGCTGCTGCCCTTGTGCTCCCCTCTCCCTCTGCACCACGGGCTGCTGAGTGGGTCAGAGCCCCCTCGACGCTCCCACCGCCCTGCTAAGTTCACACGAGGCTCCCCTCCTGGCAGTAGGACGGTTTTGTAGGTGGGAGGAGAGGTGATGACCCTGGAAATGGGGCGGTTGTGGCACTATAGGATGGAGTAACGCCTTGCTGGGGCCCCTTGGAAGTGCTCTGGCGTCGCAGGCATCTCCAGTGTGGGGGAGAGCAGCGCTGGGGCTGGGGGAGAGGGAGGCTGGCGCTGCCGCTCCTCCAGCTGTGCCGGGAAGGGGAGGTGTGTGGTAGCCCTCACGGTTACTTAACCCGCTACAACCAGGCCGGTGTGTAGCAGCATGTGGACTGTGTCTGTAATTCTGGAAGAAAACGGGGAGGAAATGTGAATTCTGGGTTCATTTCTGAAGCTTCCTCGTGTCAGAGTGCCCCGTCCGCAGGGAGATGGGAGGCGCAGTGAGGCTGGTGCGATGATTCGGAGGCTGCTCTGCTGTTGCCTCCAGCTTACTGATCATTGTGTGCCTCGCCACAAATCAGGGCAGGGCAAAGAGCTGATGGCTGATTCCTGGTCTGTGCTCTTGGCCTCAGCTCTGTCAGCAGTACTGCAATGAGGAGGTGGGTTTGGGCTCCGCTTGGAAAGCGCGGAGTTGTGCAGGCTTCTGGCAAACCTGGGCTGGAAGCAAAGGGGAGGCTGAGCTTTTCCACTGGTTTCATGGGTGATAACCCCAGGGTTGGCTGAAGAAATGTCACTCTAAATGCAGGTATCGACCTCAATAAAAATATTTTCATTTTCTAGTGTGAAATGCCAACAATGATATCTACCTGACGGCTCCCGGATTATAATATCTGTTCCTTACCAGCGCGGGTGCAAGCCTTCCATTCAGGCTTACAATGAGTACAAACACGGGTTGCGGTAATATTTCATTTTTGATGGCATAGCAGTGGTTTTTGATTATATAAATCAGGCTTTAGAAAAGGAATACAGCTTTGTGACTGACTGAATAAATAAGTAAATGCAAATGTAAAAGTCCTTACAAATAATAATAAAACCCACTGCTTTCGAATGGACATTCAGGATCAACTAGAAAACATTGCACTCTTGGTGTGAATAGGAGAAATCAGTTGGGTGCAGCATGCAGGCGGGTTCCTGATAAACTAATGCTCCTTCACACAATTTACAATCCAACTGAATTCATTTGCATGACAAAATTGGCTCGGGTATTCATGTGTTGCAGCAAGACAAGTGTAACATTACAAAGAACAAGTAACCATGGGGAAGGTTAATGCAGACAATAAGGAAATACAATGACATGAATCGGGTTCTTCTTTTGCCAACCTTTTATCTGAAATAGAAAAATAACAAGCTCCCACCCCCCGTTCCTTACCTGGGAGTAAAAGAGTTGTTTTCTGGAAAGGGGGGGGGGGAGAAAACGCGCAAAGTTGGCGAAGATCCGAAATTTCTCTTTTTCTACCTGGTGGATTTGAAACGTGCGTGTGTGCGAGGAAGGTGGGCGAGACGAAGGGCAGGGCACTGGTGCTGCGGGGTGGGAGGGCAGGCGCTGCGATGCCCCGCTGGGGCTCATCCGCCGGTGAAGGCCACACGGCGGAGTGGGGTGGGGTGGGCTGGGGAGGTCACCGCCGCGCTGCCGGACCCTGACCTCTCGTAGGGGAAGCCTGGGGTTGCTGAAGTCCCCCTGTACTGCGTGGGTGTCTCCGAATACATTTTTTTTCCCATAGGAGTGAGTTCCCTTAAGTGCTCTGCTGCAGACACGTGGTGCTTGGTGACAACGCACTCGGGGCTTAACGTGGAATAAGACGGGCAGAATTCTCGATTGTCACCTGCAAAGCCCATCAGTATTATTAAGTTAAATGAGCGTTGCCAAAAGCTCTAAAAGGTACAGAGTGTGTTAATTATTTCCAGGCGTCTTGGCAGGTAGTTTGACTTTGCAGCGTGGTGGGCTGAGGGCTTTTCCTTGAGGCTCTGAGTGCGGTTTCAGATCTCAGCCCGTGCGGGAGCTTCTGCAGGGAGCTCTGCTGGCGGTTTGGTACAACACCTGGCACTGCGGGATCGGCGCCCTTCAAGCATCCCGGCAGAGTGAACACGCAGCCAGCGATGTTTTGTTGTACTTGCCATTGCTCGGTCCCTTTGGTAGGGGTCTGTGTTAACGTGTTGGGGCCTGATGTTTTCAGTTCTGGAGAGATGAGTGAGTGCTCGCTCCTCAACCATCGGCAGGAGCAGGAGTCCTCTCTCCTAACGTGAGCACTTGGAAAGATTTGGCGTCTAGGGGTCCCTTCGTGTTCCCTTCTCGTACGGGTACCGGTGCCAGGCTCAGCCTCTGCCCTCTCCTGGACGCCCACCTCTGGGACCGACCTCAGCCCTGCGTGGGGAGCAGAGGCAGCGCTGTGCTGCCTGGGCTGCAGGCTCACAGAGCTGCTCTGGGTCCGGTGCTCTGGAAACCTGCCTCTGCAGGCAGAGCCAACACGTTTGGCCGCCCCCAGAGCCCGGCTGGAGGAGACCTGAACCTCCGAGGGCTTCCCGTGGGCTCGGAGGAGCCTCTGCTGCAGGACGCCTCGGTCGGGCGCTGCCTCTGGCTCACGTCACTCGTGGCACCGGCGTTGTGCGGACCTCTCGCAGCTGGAGAGGCCGCGTTGAGAGCAAATTCTAATTATTCCAGCCCGGAACTGCGAGGAGAGAAGAGCTGTGCTGGGTAATTGGCTAAATGCTCGGTGCAGGGGGGAAGCTGTCTGAGAACGAGGAAGGCGTCACTCTGGGCGAGCAGACGGCATCGTTCTCCTCATTGTTCTCGAGCTGGAGTGCCGAGCTCCGTTTCCAGCCGGGATTAGGAGCTCTGACACAGGCACTCGCCGAGCACCAGGGCCCCTCTCCGCATCAGCTTTGCTCAGCAGCGCAGCAGGCTTGTCCCTCAATTGCCATCCGCAACAAATCTGTAACAAGTTGACAAACGACTAATTTTAATTTAATCTTTCAGTTTCGGACTTAATGATGAAAGGAAAAAAAAAAACATCCAGGGGAAGGAAGTGCTCACCCGCATCTTCCCTTCACACCGTTCACGCAATGGGGGAGTTTCAGTGCAAAACTGGTGAGGAGCACAATAAGAGCCTTAGGTTTTTGAATTAAATTTAACCCCGGGGTGCCGCTGCTTCAGAGCCTTTGGAGGCAGAGTTGTAAATCATGGCAGCAGATTCTGCTTCTGATGAGCACTTCCCATCATGATGACATTTAAACTATTAATTAATTAGGAGAGAGCAAGATGAGAAGATTTGGAATTCTCCCCTTTGGATAATTACTGTCAAACACATTTGTTACTGTAATGAACGAACAGGATGTGACTTCAGCGAGCGTGTTCTCCCTGCGTGTGTGTGTTTTCACATTATTATCCTTTCAGCCTGCCGTAAGAGGAGGGGAAAAAAAAAGCAACACTTTTTCCATTGCAACAGTAAATAGAGGGGGTGTTTTCGGCGCTTCGGCAAAGCTGTAGGTGGGAAGGAGGGAACAGAAAACCCATCAACGTGGCCAGCAGATACGCCAGGGCCCAGAGCCCCGTGGTGTGCTGGCTCCCCGCGGTGCAGCCTGACTTGGGACCCGTGTTGGTGCAGGGCCGTTCGCCCTCTTAGCGAGCCCGTGCAAGCTGGGGGCAGCCGCAGGGAGCACAGCCCATGGAGAAAGCCGAGAATGGGCACCACCGGAGATGGAGCAGTGCCAAGCAACATCTCCTCGGGCTTTGCCTGTGCCAGGCACTTTACTGAAGCTCCACCATCGCCGCCCTCCTTTGCATCCTGTCCTCATCCCTCTGTTCAGAAAGCGTCTCGAAAGCTTCCCTGGATTTCCCCTTCCCACGTCTCCGAGGGCACTCACGGCTGCCTTACGGCACCTCCGCTTCCTGCTAGCCGAGCTCCTCGTTTACTCCTGCGCTGTCGATGTGCCCTTTTGCAGTTAATCAATCTTGCTTGGCAGGATCAATTAGAACGAAGCGCGGGTGCTCCACGTGCCGTGGCCTGGCGGCGTGGCTCGGATGCTCTGCCACGTTTCGTGCAGGTGCATGAAGCCGTGCTGGCTCACGGTGGGTGGCAAAGAACTCGCTTAAAGGCTTCAAAAACCTGACCCTGCATTGGGAGAGAAGAATGGGTGTTTGGGGCTCTACTGGGTGGGCTTGGGCAGGAGCCGGGCTCGGCTTAAGGTCCCCCGATGTCCTCGGTAGAAATTACTCTAATGGGAAAGTCGATCTGCAGCTATTTCGTGGTAACCGAACGTGTGGATTTTAATCTGAGATATCGTCGTTGTCATAAGAGTGCTTAGCATTTTCCTCGGAACTCCTGCCATCTGGGACGCCGGCCTTTTCGTAGGCTAACTGTAGAAGTAGAAATGGTGAATGATTTTCTGGAAAATCAGATGCCGTTTCCAGTGGGAAAAGAGGCCGAGGCAATGTACTCTTGTGGGGGAATTAGGGCAAAATTAGCAGCGTGGTTTTGGCTTTGTATTCCCCATGGGGATTCGAGGCAAAGCGTTCCGTCTTTGCTCTTACGTCTGGGAAATCCAAACAGGAACATTACCAGGCCCCTAAATGGCTTGGCTTCTTTTTCCTCCAAGTACGACTGGTAAATTACCTCCTAGAGCTGAGCTCCCACGTCGCTCTGCTTCCCGAGGAGTCCGGGACCGCAGGACCGCGGTGCTCCCCGCGCAGCACCTGGAGCCGAGGTGGGCTCTGCCATGGGCGGCTTAGCTCAGACCCCCCCAGGGAAATTAATGCTGGAGGGCAGGTCGTCGCAAGGAGGACTTATTTCATTTTGTGATAAGCATCTTTTCATTTTTTAAGATCCGTCGATTTAAAAATAAATAAGTAATAGTTATTATTTTGGCAGGAAATAGCGGGCTGTATGACGAGACAGCTGAAATTCGAATCTCAAGTGAGGGATATTTGAGGGGTACGGAAGAATTAATTTTTGTGCTCTGGTATCAGCAGCGATGATACTGGAAACCTTTGGAGACGGATAAATGCTTCGTATGCGAGTGGGAAAACGCACAATCAGGGAGCAACAATCGTTCTGGAGATTCTAGATAATCCGGGCTTCAAAGCAAAACCTGTGCCTCGGAATATTCATTCTCTGATATTCAAACATCCAACTTTGTTCTTCTAATTATTCTTATTCTTTTGATGTTCTATCAGACAAGTGCCACAAGGGTCTTAAAAAGGGCAAAATAATTATTTCCTTTATGTCTTAATACCCATGCGATGGGGAGCCTTTGGTGGAGGAAGGAATATTTTTTTTGACAAATCCAAAGGGGAAAGCTTGGCAACATGGTATAGTTGAGTGTGACCATAAATAAAACCCTGTGTGAATTCCCCCTTGGAGACACTACAGATCTATTGAACAGGGCACCCTCTCTATAAAAATTGTTCTGGAGAGGTAATAGCAAGCCATACGTTATGAAAAAATATAGCACGGGGATTTGCTGTACTTGGAGCAAAACTATGAGAAAAATGGTGGGAGGTAATAAGGGATTGTCGTTCCATCCCATTAGAAATGTGTTTTATTCCAGACACCCAGATTTTATCTTCCCCCTGTACCTGAATTAGAAATGAAACTGCCAACTTCCTAGGATGTGCAGGAATCCACGGCAACGCGTTTGTCTTGTTCTCCTTCCTTTTCTTTTGGGGAAGCTAATTAGGGCAAACGTAGATAAAACACACTGGGTGTTATGAGCTTGTAAATAATGGAAAAGGGTTTCCTGAGGAAATTAGCACTAGGACATGCAGGGAGCTCTGAAATCAAACGCTACAAATATATGCTGTATTCTCTATATAGATTAAAATAATAATAAAAAAACTAAAACCGGTCGTATACCGAAGGGAATCCTCTAGGATTTGACTGGCACAATCCTGTAAAAAGAAGTTCAGTAAAAAAAAATCCACTCATTTCTAAAGAAATTTCCCAGATTAGATTTGTAAATCAAAAACCAATATATAACATGCAAGAATTGATCTGTTTTATATTCCTCAGTTACATTTTTGTGAAGCACATTTAGAAGATTTAGAACGTATTTGCGCCTGCTGGTTGAGCCATTATATGCTTGAGTTCATACATCTATTTGTGAGGCTATAAAACAGGCATCGACTACCCATGTAAATTGTGTTCTCCACAATAAATTATATGCATACTTGCAAAAATACATAACTGCTGTTGGTTGGCTTACGTCGACTGAATACTAATGATGTTTAAAGTTGTATTGTCCCTCTTCTCAGGCCTAATTTAGCCTCTACATCAAAAATTATGTAGGAAAAAACACTTTATCCTCTCACTGAGAAATAAAATGGCACTTACGGGCATCCACATATCTTTCTTTTATGAAACACCACCATTTTCATACTAATTTTAGCCGCATCAGGTTCATGGAAAAGTCTGTCTCATGCAACCCTCTTAGGAGGCTTCGGCGTGCGTGTACATACGCGGCTACAGAAAATGCATTTTGGGGGGTTTTATATAAGCGACCTGGGCTTTGTGGTGCACGCTCACAGATAATACAGCCTTTATGACGCTCAGAGTATTTTTAATTCCTGAAGTTGTGAGACTTGTGGTCGCACCCCGGGCTTTGGTGCAGGGTGGCAGCGTGTGGGTGCTGCGCACCTCCCTCTGCCCGGTGGCCATCGGGGCACGGCTGGCTCGACGGATTGATTTTGCTCGTTTTTTTAATTGCGTTAAGAGCTGTGAAGTTGTGCAGCCTTTCACCAAGGTTTGGGGCTGCCCCAAGTTCCCCAGCAGGGCTCGCTTATTTCGGGACACGCTGCGCAGCCCGTGTGCCTGCCTGGTGGCCGGACCTCTGCCCCGGGGGGGGGCTTCCCTCCCTTAGAGCATTTCTCCTCCGCTGTGCCCGTGTTCCTTCCCCTCCCTTAGGATCAGTCCTGCCTCCCCAGCCAGCCCCATGCCCACGGCTCTGCCTCGGCCAGGAGAGTTTCCCCGTCCTGCTCCTTCCCCAGGCGGGCCGGGAATATGGATGCTGTCACACAGCTCCTCTGCTGCCCAACGATGTGTGGGAGAACAATATATCCCTTTTATTGGGCGCACAACCGGGCAGAAGGAGAGAAGCAAACCGCCTCCTTTTTCTTCACCCAGCGTGTGCTGGTTTCCTTTTTTTTTTCCCTGACACACGTCAGCAGCAGCCCAGCCTCTCGCCCTGCCGTGATATCGCTGAGCCCTCCCGAAGGGCACCCAGCCGAGGGGAGCGGCGATCTCCAGCGGCACCGGGACGCGCTGCGGGGCTGGGGGCGGCTGGATAACCCCGCTGCTGCTCCTCCAGCCCGACCTTCCCCATCCTCCTACGGAAATTCAGGTCTCTGTGCCCAGCGCTCGCGCTGTCAAACTGCTGCCAGAAAGCAGGGAGCTGTGGCTGCTTTTTCCAGGGCCCTGAGCTGAAAGGCGATGAAGGGACAGGTGAGGAGGTGCATGGCAGCGCTGGAAGGGATGTGTTGGAGCAGAGGGAAGGGCAGAGCCCCCCTCGGGCTGTCCCCCTGGGGCTGTCCCCCTGTCCCCTTCCCGGGTCTCCACGCAGGAGGCTGCGGCCGGCACCAGCAGGCAGAGCGCAGCTCCCAGGTGTCAGCCCTCTAACGAAGGGCCCTGACGTGGGCAGGAGGTTGTACATCATTAATGCACATCCCTAGGACCTTGTTGGGTTTTGTAGTGTGCGATCAAGCTTTTAACTTCTGTGGAAAAGTCGTGAGCAGAGGTCTCTGCAGCAAAGAGCAGTCGGGGTGGTGCTGGGCAGGGGTCGCTCTCTGGCTGTGCAGCCGCTTGTGGCGGAGCAGAGCACGCGCACAACTTCTGCAGCCAGCTTTGTGCCCGGGTTAGTGGAAGAGTAGGCAAGGATAAATCACACCGTGTAAAATCACGCCTGGTTTTGTATCCATCTTACTGAGAATCCTCGTGGCAAAGCTTCGGCGTTAACCGTGCGTGGGAAAGGGTGCCAGAGCTTCCCAGACTACACTGGTACCGGGGCAGAGCGGGGTGTCTGCGTGTAACAGAGTTCCAGAAGCGCCTTCAGTGCTGGAAACCGTCTCAGGACCGGTCCCTGAGCACTGCACGTGCCCGCAGTGTGTCCTGGTGGCAGAGCGAAGCCCCCGGCGCTGCCTCCTGTGCAGCGGGAGGAACGCGGTGCGTTACCGCCGCCTTCCAGGGCCGCGGCGGCTGACAAAGTAACCCAGATATAATTTTCCTTTGTGTCACTTCTAGCTACTAAAATTAGTATTAAGAGACACAGAAAGCTCAGCGGAGTTTTCCCAGTTTATCCTGCGGCTAATCTTTTTATATCGTTTTTCCCTTTAAAATCGGGGGGAGGGGGAAGCCCTTTCTCTGCAGCCGGCACGTCTGAACTCCTAACGTATGTGCTGCCGAGGCACCATACAGTAGCTTAGGACTTTTCAAAAACACAGAACCCCTGAATCCAATAAAATTGCAAATTTCACTGTATTTCACAATATCCTAAATAAACATGAACAGCGTGCATTTCTCTTTCTGGCATCAAATATTAATCTGTCCGTGGTCGGAAATGTGCTTTCCATCTTGTGTGCGCTCACATTGGGTAAACACTTGGGAGATTGCTATTCCAGACCTTTCATTCTCTCCTAGAGTCAAGAGCATGACAAATTTTTCTCCTAATTACACCTGCCACTGTTTGCCTTCTAATACTGTAAATCCTCCATCACATAGTTTTTCAGATTCAGGATTAGGTTCCTTTTCTGCCATGCGACGGAGGGGAGGTGCGGTGTGCAGTTAGCAATGCACGTTATGAGTGTTTAGGATGGGTTGGCATTTTTTTTATAAGTGAGAGATCCGTGAGCAGCCATCTCTCCACATTTCACTTGTGATGCTGAACCAGGGCTGCTCGGGTCGGCTTTTCTGGCCGTTTGGAACCAGGGGGGCCATCACGGCCCCGCGCTTGTCCCCTGCTTTTTGGTTTGTTTTGGTTTGTCTCTGGTACTGGGGAATTATTTTAGTAGGTCTCCTTGTGTGTTTTCTGTATTTTTAGAGGGCATGGATGGAAGCAGCATGGGGCTGCCAGCATGCTGGTCCTTCGTTTCAGAAATAACGAAGCCCTGGGAGTGCCCAGTGGTCCCTGGCTGCTCCTGGCTTGCAGCGGGGTCTCCACGGGCACCGTCCCGTTGGCACGCAGACCCCAGGGAAACACCTCGGGAGGTTGGTTGGAGTTTGGTTTATTTTTCTTGTCTTTTTGAAAGCCAACACAGCCAAGACTGACCCATCAAAAGGTACAACAGGAAGCCTCAAAACAGGGTCATAGCCAGGGCAGAAGGCTGGACACCAGGACCGAGCATCCACCCGGTTCTCCTCCTTGCCCCGTTTTACAGGCAGGGGCACTGCACTTTGGAAGAGGAAACACCAGCAGGCCTCTTGGCTCAGAGTAGGAAAAATCACCCAGGGTGAGTGGTGGAAGTCCCTGAAACTCCTTTGGCTTCAGTGAAAGGTTGATAAGTGGTGCTGTGGGTGCAGGGGGGCAGCAGGAGGAGGGCTCGTGGCGAGGTTCCCCCGGGGCCAGGATCCTCCTGTGTCACCTCGGCTGCTCTAGGCTCAGGGTCTCGTTTTGCTTTCCCTGGCTGACGTTCCCCAGCACTCAGGCTTCCCGATGGTGGTGTCGGTGTTGAATTTAAGCCTCGGCAGGACAGGCTGCCCGCCCGCTGCCCTGGCACCAGGCCGTGCCTCTGCTCCGCGCGCGGCCGAGCGCTGGGGAGGCCGCCCCTGGCCCCGGGTGCCGCTCTGCCGTCGTCTTTGAGCAAAAGCCTCTTGGGCAAAGCGAGCGTTTCGCTTTGCTGCTACAAATCCTCCATTAATGCCTTACAGCAGGGGGGCAGAGAAATTGGGCCAGCTCCGAGCTAATCGAGAGTTAATACGCAAACGATGAGCCGATAGAAAAAAGAGCCCATGCGGTTACGGGGAAGGGACGCGTGGCAAGGGGGAACGGCAGCAGCGGTATCCGCAGCGCTTGTGCGTGGGGTTAAATTGGCTGCGAAAAGGGTTTTTACACGTGCCCGTGGGCTGCACGGGTACCCGAGGCACAGCGTGCACACACACCGTGGGGCACACCGGGCACGGCCGCCTCGTGCTGCGTGCGGGAGGCTGCCTGTGCCAGCGCCCCGTGGCTCCGGCGCCAGGCGTAAATGGAGGACTTGAGCCCGGAGAGCCGGAGTGAAACGATTTATTTGATGACTGGGTGAATAAATAAGCTGAGCTCCTGGCAGAGAGAGGCGTCCGCGGCCTTCCCATGCAGCGGGGCGTTTCTCTGCTTGCCTCGCGGCAGTTTTTTAGCCAGCTGCTGGGGAGGCAGTAATTCCCTCCCCCTGGTACAATTCCAGAAGTTTTGTGCTGTTTGGTGGAAGGCTGGGCGGAGGGGAGGAATTTGGTTGAACAGAGATCAGTCTTGGTTTTCCAGTGTTAAAACATAAATAAAAAATTTGCTTTCCACCTAATTTCCACCACTGCAAGATTTTGGGTGTTTTGCATTCTAATTTTCTTTGAAAAGCAGGAATATTGACTGTTTTGGGTTTTTTTTGAGTATTCACGTGGAAAAGCTCTGGCTTGCAGGAATAGCTGTTTGTTTATTCCTTATATAAAATCCCACCTTTCTTGTTGGCTGCATCCCTTCGAGATAACCCCTTAAGGCACCTTCCAGCTTTGCCGGGGGAACTCAGTGCACGTGGTTTGCTGTAGGTACATCTGGTCATTGCTGCGCTCTAGAACGGGGAGAATACTGTGTTTGTGGCAGGGAAGTCAACCTGCACTTCAAAATCAAAATCCACGCTTGGTTTTGCCATGCTCTGTGGCCACAAAGGGGACCTCTTGTCATTCTCAGCCCACCTTGTTTCCTTTGGATTCTCCTTTTACTCCATGGTGCCTTTAATTAACGGTCCCATAACTAAGACTGTTCACCAAAAAGAGGTTGTTGTCACTTGGTGTCTGGGCAAAACGTGGCAAAATCCCTTAACGTGAGCTCACTTCAAACTGCTCTGCAGGGAGGGTTTCACATCCTCATTGATCTCCTGGCTGAAGACCCCCAGGGCCAGCCTTTCTCCCGGCATGAGTCCCGGGGGTGAGCAGCCCTGCCGGGAAGCCGACACAGCCCGAACCAGAGCACCCAGGGGATGCCGCAGAGGTGGAGCAGTGCCTGGGCTGTCTCAGACCCCGTTCTGCTCAGTGCTGGATTTCTTCCGCTTCTTCCCCAAATCCTGCGTGCCCGAGGCCGCCCCAGGACCTCCTGCAGGGACGATGGGCGCGTGGGCAGGGCTGTTTGGGACCAGCGTGGAGCAGCGCTGCCTCCCGGCCCCGCTGATTTACGGCGCTCGGCCGCGGCGGGGACGTTTGGTGGCGGTGACCGGGTTGTGACCCCGGCGCAGAGCAAGGCAGCGTTTCGGCGAAGCACAAACAAAAGGTTAAATGCTGCAGTTCTCGGTGCAGGCAGAGCCAATCTTTCTGAAGAGACTGCTCCCCCCCTTTAATTGCTTCTTTATTTTGTGTAATATTTCTCGCGCTCGCTTGCGTGCGCGCTCTCCCTCTCACCTGCACTTGTACACGCAGCCTCGCCCGCTCGCCCTCCTTAAAACATCTCAACAGCAGCCACTTTAAAACCAGGCGGCAGCTATTTTCTGCACCTCCTTACAGCGGGCTGGATAACATCTCCATCACACGCGGCCGGTTTAATGAGTTAAATCTCTCAAGGGCTCCGGCGCTGGCTCGCGGAGCGCGATGCCTGCAGGGGGGCAGCCGGGGCTTGGCAGCGCGGGTACCGCCGGGCATCCATCCCTGCCTCCCTCAGCCTGCTGACTGCGCTCCCCGAACGCCAGCGAGTCAGAGACAATATGTTACAGACCGGCAGCGTGCGTGTGTGCGAGAGCTTGGAGGCACGGGAGCATCTCTTTTGTCTTCTGCCTTCAGCAGAGAGGGGAGAGGGAAAGCTGCCGGCGCCTCCCGACCCAGCTGCTGCCCCCCTCCTCCTGCAGGGGAAATGAAACGGCAGAGAAAGAGGCTGAGAAGTCCCAGATTTATTTTCAAAAAGCCCCAGATTTATTTTAAAAGCTTCCAGAAAAAGTTGTCTTCTAACTAAGTGCGTGGTGCCCACTATAGTGCTAGCAGCAGGAGCGCTGTTTATTTCTATTATTATTATTATTTTTATTTTTTGTGGAATTCCATGCAGTTAAGGTAAAAATGCAAACGCGCAAAGTTTGTCCTGATACAGAAGGGTGACGAAAAAACAAAGGCAGACGGATCAGTTTCCTGCCCTCCGGCTAACCCGTGCAGGAGAGGGTTAAAACGAGCAGCGTTTAGCTGGGGCAGAGCTCGCTGGTGTCCCCGTAGCTGCTGAAGGGCTTCCCAGGCAGGTTGGTGCCGTGCCCCGGATCAGACGGGGGCTCGGAGGGGTTTATGCTAAGCGGGAACAGCTGCGATGATCCAAGCTGGCTCCCTGCGACCAAACTTCCCCCATTCCCCAGAGCTGGGAAAGAAAAGCAGAAGGAAAGCCCAGGTGTCCTCGCCCGGAGTGGCGCTGGCTGTTCCCGCTGATGAATGAGCACGGGACGTGAACGGTGAACTTTGATTAATTCCCGGTGTCCAAAACCTGCTAGAACTTGGCCATTTGGTCTCACGCAAAGCGGCACTCAGATGTCACCGCGATAGGAAAAGCAGAAAGCACCTAGGGCAGCCGTGGCTGTAAAACATCAGGAGGAGAAAGTGACAGCTCGGAGCCATCTCACTTAACGGGCCGCAGGGGCTGCGCCGCCGCAAGCTGCGCGCCAGGAACGGCTTCGCTCCCGAGGTGCGCCAACAAAGCGATGACGAATTGAACTAAACGAACTGAGGCAGTCCGTAAAAAGTGTTTGCCTTCTTTTTAGTCCCGGAATTGGAGTTTATGAAGTGATTGTTCAAGACAAATAGGAGCTGCTGCAGTTAAGTTCAAACCAGTTTAGAAAACTATATATCCCTGCCCCGAAGCGGTATGTTTTCCCCCTCGGGGAGCTCAGGTTTTCCTTGCGGTGTCTCGGGTTTAAAACTTGGGTTTGCCCCGAAACGGTGGCGATGTTGATGACATTTAAGAGTAGTATCGTGGATTTATGACACTCATTTAATTCGGGAGGTTTAAAAAGCCAGATCAGCCCTCAGTTTCCGTGCCTTGGTGGTGCAGCAGGTGGGTGCTGTGCTCCTCAGCACCATGCTGTGTGTCACAGAATCACACAACCATAAAATATCCCAGCTGGCAGGGACCGTAAGGATCATGGGCTCCCCCTGGGCATGGGGCAGCCCCATCCCCGCAGGTGCCCCCTTGCCTGGGTTTCCATGGGCTGCTTAACCTGTTGAAGCAGGGCCCTACGTGCTGTGCTCTCCTTCCCGTCCCGTTCCGAGCCCCAGAAATCAGCTTTCGAGATCAAACAGGGGGAAGGCAAGTCTCAGTCTCCCCCAGCTTGTCCCCTTCTAGCTGTCGGGTGCCGCTCCTTCAGCGCAAGGGGTTTCATTCGCCTGTGCGATCCGGGGACACCTTGCTGGAACGTGCCCTGCCTTAGAACAAAGGCGTTGGGACTCCCCCGGTGAGTACCCGACATGGATGCACATCCCTACAGAGCGCTTCGGAGTAGTGTGGTTGTATTTATCCTCCTGCTCTGGGTTGTCTTTTTTATTTTTTGTGGAAAATTGAAGCTACTCCTTCACGATCCAAACTGCTCTCCTCCGTCCCGTCGTTCTCAGAGGCTTTCCCGGGTGTCACCCGCGTGTGTCAGTCTAAAAGGTGCTGCCCTGCTTGCCGTAACGCAGTCTCTAGCACCGGCAGCCTTTACCAGCAGTAAATTCCCAGCCGCAGCTGAGCTCCCAGCGCCACTTCCCCGCTGCTTGCTGGCAAACTGCTGCAGCGGCGCTCGTAACCCAGTGCCAGCTCCTGGGGGTGCCCTGCGGAGGGGTTCGTCCCCGTGCGGTCCTCCTGGAGGAGGGGACGGGCAATAATTGGGGTTCTAAAATAGGCACTCGCTCTCTAGTCAGTGTTAATGAGCGGGTGAGATTTAATTAATTTGATCCAGCAATTGGGTCAGCGGTTTCCCCGGCTAGGGGAAGGGATCCCGGGAGGGAAACGCAGCGGAGGGCGCTGCCCCTTCAATGAACACCCCAGATTTTTCAGTGCGTTTCCTGGGCTTTTCCGTTAACTTTATAACCCGGCAGGGGCAGCTCGGACCTAGCAGGGGTAAGGAAGTCAACACGGACGGGGTGGTTGTCTGCCAGCCGATCTCTGCTTCGTGTAACACGGATGGTTCTAGCTCGTGTGAAATTAACCCCTGTCTCTGCAGCCCCACTTCTCACTTACCAAAGCAATAAAACACCGACCCCTCCCAGCTCTGCCTGCCTGGGATCAGCACCAACGTAGCAGCAAAACCCGGCAGCTTGGAGCCCCGCCGCCGCTTCCCCAGGAGCCGGGTGAGACGCGGGGACCGAGGGAAGCGCCGGCCCCGGCTTCCATTTCTCACTTCTGCTCGGTGTTTCTGACTCCGGCTGGTTTGTATTGCCACCTTTTAGTTAAACATAGGAGGTTTTTTAAAATTTAAATTAGATCTCAGAAAATAGATACTGTGCACCTTTGTGTTGGTAAGAAAAAGAAGTGGTGTCATTCATGTCAGATAATTGGTGGTTTTAGCTCTCTGCAGAATAAATTACAGCAGTCATATAATGGCCTTTCATCCAATCACTTCTCTACTCCAGATCTAGACTTGAAATGAGGTTTGTTGAAAACATCATTTCAGGGATTATTGACCACAGCAAAACCTTGTTGTACATGTTCTTTGTACGTATTGAAAATACGCGAGTTAAAAAGGTGATAGTTGGTGCTTCGCCGGTGAATTGGAAGCGGGGAGCGGCGGGAGGTGGGAGCTGCTCCGGGGGCACCGCGGCAACGTCGTGCGCTCCCTGGGGAAGGAGCCTGCGGAGCGGGGGCTCAGCGCGCCCGGCGTGGGAGAGCTGGGGGACCGGCTGCTCCTTCCTTCTGGTGGTCTTGTCGTTCAGACGCTTGGGAGGGCTGTGGTTAAGAAGGGAAGTCTTGATTTAGCCCGTTTCTTTGACCAGCAGGCAGACTACCGGGGATGTTGTGATACCTTCGTCTTATAAACTGTCATCTTCTGCCTGTTTAAATGACCGCGGTGTAGGCGTTACGCTAAAAAGGCAGCATGGATACGATGAGAGGGTTGTACGGGTTGCTCTTTAGGGCTTGATTGCCTTTCTTACACACGTACAGTCCCTCGTGCACGCAGTCCTTGGCCCTTTCGGAGTCCTCTCCGTAGCGCAGAAGTACGTCAGGATAATCCTGTGCCAGGTGCCGAGGAGTTCAAACCAATCTTTATGTGAGAAAAGGTTAAAAGACAACGTGGTCGTAATCTACAAATACCAACGTGGGGAAGAGTACAAGACAGTAAAAGGCCCTAAAGCTGAGCAGGAAGAAATATATAAAGCTCGGTTCCATGGCTGGAAACCGATGGCAGACAAATTCAAATGAGAATTGAAGTGTGTGTTTTGACAGTCACAGTAATTAACCATTGGAGAAAATTGCCAGGGGATATAGTAGATGCTCCATCACTCAAGTTTTATAAATAAAGGCTGAATGTCTTTATAAAACAAAATGCTATTTCTCAGCAAAAAGTCACGGGTGAGCCCCAGGAAGTGTATATTGAATTCCTGGGTCTGAGCTCAGCTTGCAGCCCGGCCCGGAGGAGCTCAGTGCATCGCGCGGGGGCTGAAAGCCGCGGCTGCAGGACCCGGCTTTGGGGCAGCACAGCCCATCGCGCGGCCACGCGCTCTTTGTCAGGTTTTGCTTTGCACGAATTCAGGCGTTTGGTGCCCCTGAGCTGAACAAAGCCCTGCTCGAGGAGCGTAATAACCCCCACAAAAGCTGCGCCGGTCTTGCGGCGCTTGTCACGGGGAGCGAAACAACTCTGATGGAATAATTGATCATTTGCTTGACTAAGGATCAAAGCACCTGAAACTTGGTCACCTCTGTCTGCTGTAGCGTGCCCTGAAAGAATAAATTTGTGAAAAATAGTCTTTTCCATTTATATTATTTTCTCCCTTTCCCCTCTTATTCTCATTTCAATCTAGCACAAAACCTGACAGCTCAGAGGCCCGCGTGAGGTCCTGGAGCAGCAACCGTTTGCTCCATCAGCTCTGGTTTTCTAAAGCAGGCTCTTGGGGATTTAGACACCCGGCTTTGCATGTGGATGAACGGGGATTAGGCTTGCGTGCTCCTAAGCAGCTTGAGAAATGTCAGCCCCTTCTCCTCCTGTGTCCCTGTCCAACTTCTGATCCTCAGGAAAGTTCTCCGAGCTTCTGCCTGCTGAGTCCAGGAAGGGGGAGAGCGGCCCAGGCGCGCTCACTCCTTTAATTTCGCCCCCGTGACAATTCAGAGAGCCACTGCAGAGGAGGCGGCGGCCCGGTGGGCCTGGCTTTGTGCTCGGGAAGTGGTTTTCTTGCCGGCCTGTTTGTCTGTCACCCAAATTGTGTGGCCCCTGCCAGGGGACTGGGTTCCAGCAAATCAGAGCCGCCCCGGCGCGGGGTTTTTGTGACGACGTAAATGGAGCCCGTGTATTTCATGTCTCTGGAAAGTGCTTCTTAGGCCGTGCCTGCTTCAGCGCTCGATGGCCGTCTTTTATGTGGCTGCCGCTCCTGTAGCTGTTCCTTTGCTTCTCCACCGTCAGCCTGCCGCGCGTTTCCCTCCTGCTGCATCGTTCAGCTGTTTGGAATTCCCTTCCAAAACGCGCCGGGTGCATTTGTTTTAAACCTCCAGATGGAGCCTCGCAGTTCCCGGCTTCTTTTAAAGCCAGGAGAGCATCCTGCAGCCCCTAAGGAAATAATAGGGACAGGGTGAAAAAAATCCCTCTTTTTGCTTCTAGGCGGAGTTCCCATCTAGCAAAGCAGAGACCAAATCTCAGCGCTTGGAGAACTGCAAAGATTCTCCAGGAATAGGAAACGTTTCTGATTTGGCGTGGCCCTTGGCTGTCCTACCCTTGGTGGTGCCCGAAGAGGTTCTGCAGAGCTTGAACCCCCTGTGCGGCCACGGATGCTGGAGCGAAGTTTGGCAGCAGCCCTGTGAGGTGGAGAAGGGCCTGAAGGGAAGCCCTGACCCTTGGTGAGGCTGCCAGGTGCTGCTCTGGCACCGCTGGGGGCTCGCCGCGGACTTCATTAGCCGAAGGGAAAAACGTCTTCATCCCTGGCAGCGCTCTCGGGGGAGCCGGGTTAATAGGAGCCAGCTCACGGGCAGCGCCGAGACTTTGTCAACTCGGGGGAAACAAACCGCGATTTGATTGTTCCCTCTATGAGGAGATCAGGGCGGAGATAGGGTCCAGCTGTCCAGCCATCTAGGAGACTAATTAGCCCAATTAATTAAGAAGTTGCTCCGCGTTTCCCCAGTGTCACACAGGGCTCCGAGAGAGAGAATGACAAGGGTGTAGAGAGCGAGAGGTCATAGGGAAAGCTTAATGTCTGTTGGGGTAGATACACAGTAATTAAGTGACAATAGACAGGAACTTTGCTTCTGGAAGAGTGCTAATTAAAACCTGTAGGGTACTGTTCTCCCTCCGGGCGTGCAGCATGTGCCCGTGTATCCCACTGGCACGAGGGGGACTGATGCAGCGAGGGGTGATTTACTCCACTGGGGCACCACCAGGCCTTCTGCCAAGCGTCTCTTGCACGGGTGCTGTTTAATGCGGAGCGCTTGGGTCTCGAGACCTCGGGAACGCCTGCGGAGAAACCAGACCTTAGTTGTGTTTTGTGGATGGGAAACCTGAGCCCTGCAGTGGGCGCAGGAGCGGGGCTGCTCCGTGTGGGGCTCGCAGTGGGCAAACTCCCTCCCATGTCCGCAGGAGCGTGGCGAGGGCTGCAGCTACAGCCAGGAGCCGCGCGTGCCGTGGCCTCGTGCTTGGGCTCTCTGGTTTGTGCAGTTAGCTCGTCCTTACAGAAGGATTCTCTCATGTCCTAGGTGCCTGCTCGGACGCAGTGTGGCACCCCAAGGCCACGGGCAGCACAACGAGGGAGAGGAGACCCAGGGCGACCGAGCAGGGGGGCTGTTTTCTGCTGCCCGCGTGCCGTTCGTCCTCTGTACCCACAGCAGGGAGACCCCTCCTCGGTTGAAACCTGAGCAGCAAACCTTAACATTTCATTTTAAAACCTAAGCCAATCCACTTGATAATCCAGACACGGCATCCGGAGTGAGCATTGCTGTTGGATAATCACAGAGTGGTGTGGCCTTTTGCCCTCGTGCCTCGCACAACACACCCGAGGCGTGAGATTAGGCTCCAATAATAACACACCCCGTTGTGCCTTTTTGCTCAATTGATAAACCCGCTGTATTAGGAGATATTGTCATAAAACTGAATGGCACCCTGTAAACCTGAATCACTCTCTCTTCCTTGTAGCCAGGGAATTAGATGTTGCAGCTCCTGTCCTGGCTTTATTTCATGCCTGCAATATGCACGAGACTATATAAGCTGCCGCTTTATTGTTTTTAAAACACTGTGAGCGACTCCGGCGCTGTATAAATACCTGTTTTATATACTTTACCTGGTTCCTGCCTCGCTCGCTGCTGTGCGACTGCACTGACTTCGGGGCCGGCTGTTCTCCGTTTGCACCTTGCCTGGGAAAGGAGGATTTTACCCCGTTCCCGCGCAGACCCTGCGAGGGGAAATGGCAAAAAGCATCTGGGATGGGGGCAACGCTGCAGCTAGGGGTGTTCTGTGCTAACAGCGGCGGAAAGCCGGAGGGGGCTCTTTTTTTTCCCCTTTTTTCCTATTTCCCACCCCTCCTCCTGCCTCACGCAGCTCCCCGCTTTGTCAGCACGCGGGCACGACGCTGCGGGAGGCGCGTGCCCACTCAGAGCCACGGGGCCAGGCTCCGTCCGTGCCGAGGCAGCCCGGGAAGCCCCTTCCCCGTAGCAGATTGGTGACAAAGCCGCCCCGGGGCGGCCCCGTGCCCGCAGAGCTCCCCACGGCGCGGCACGCTGCTGGCCACGGGCACGGCCGGCCGCCTGCCCCCTCCCCGGGCGAGGGATTAACCAGGAAGTGATACAAAAGGCACATATGCTCCTGTGTCCAGTCCTGTCTATTCATATGTGTGTTACTTAGCCTAATAAGGATTAGACTTAATGAATTGGAAGGAGTTAACAATATAAAGAGGCAATAGAAAAAGGCCTAAGTAGTCGTAATTCCATTTCATGTAGCTTTGGTGTTGCTTTGCTTTCAGCGAATAGGTGTAATCCTCTTTGAAATCAAAGGTGGTACAAAGTATGAATTTAAATTTGACATTTACAGCTCCTGTAAGATTTAGTATTCCAGAAAGGTTTGCTCTTCAAAAAAAAAAAAAAGCCAACCGGCACACCATCTGCTCTCCGGGACTGCCCTCGTGGCTGCAGCGCGGCTCCTCCTGCCCGCGGCTCCTCCTGCCAGCCCCGGGTCCCGGCGCTGCCCTCGCCGTGAGGGCACCGCGGGGACCTCGCGCCGGTGGCACACGCGGCGGGGTAGCGGGGAGCTCGGTGCTGAGCCGCGGGGTTGCCTTCCAGCTGATTCCTGCTATCGCCTGAGGGCACCGCGTCTTGTCCCACGCTGGGCACAGAGTCACCGATCAGCGCGGTCTTTTCCGTCTCGCTACGACCAAAGTTGCCCTCGGTGTGCTCAGGAGAGGACCCGGCCGTGCGTTTCTCTCTTGTGGGTGCCCTAGTTTTGCAGCTGTGGGATCTGCAAACCCCGCTGGTGGTTCCCACATCTCATCCCACGCGAAGCAGCCGTCGCGTCGTGGTGCCGGCCTGCGTGGTGCTGGGTGCCAGGGGCTGGGTGCAGGGGGCTCACGCTGGCTCGCCGGGGTGCTGCAGGGCCGAGCTCCCCTCCTGCCCTGTGCCCAGGGGGGAAGGAAAATCGTCTCCGTGGGTGCTTGTGAGCTCGCATCTGAAGTGAGCGTGGAAACACGGCCCAGCTCACACCCGGGCTGTGACTCCCTGCGTGTGAATGTGTGCAGGGAGCCTGGCAGAGGACCCACGGGTGTCCCACCCAGAGCTGTCGGCTGAGCGGAGCCGTGGATGCGGTGCCCGGGGCGCTGCGAGCACCTGGGCTGCGTTTCCCTGGGAGCAGCCCCACGGCCGTGCTTGCGGCCGGCTCTTCCTGGGGTCCGAGGAGGAACCCCTGCCCCCAGGTGATGTGCACGTTGTCCCCATGGTGTGCTACAGAAAGAAAAAAGACCCGGGGACCGGGAAGCCCAGCGGCTAAGTCGGCAGTAGCTTCCCCTACCCTTGGGAGCAGCGTCCCTGGGGGGAGCCTGAGCAGGGCACCCCGGTGAGAGGAAAATGGAAAAATGAAGCGGGGGCGATCCCAGTGCTGGCCCTGATCAGAGGGGGGGCTCCTGCCCTCGCCGCTCCCCCCGTGCGGTGCGTGTCTGCGCTGTCCTCACCGAGGGTTTTTTCTCGCTGCTGAAGGCAGACAGGCTCCGCGTGGAGGTGTCATTTGCTGCCTGTCCCTTATGTCATTGATTTTTAAGTCGTTAATTAACGCTAGGTGTCAGCCTGGAAGATGAATTCTGGCCCTACTCTCCTTTCTCTTTTGTTTTTCGGATTGTAAATGTTATAGATCTCCCATGATGGAGGGATGAGGGGTCAAAGGACACGAGAGCATCTCTGCATATGTGCACACAGTCCTCCCCGAACTGCCCATCTGCATCACTCGATAGACGGGGACGGGTGGCGGCGGGGGGGGACACGTCCCTTTTGTTGCCGGTGTCACCTCAGATAGAGACGTAGCAGCTTTGGAGAGGTGCTGGGCTCCGGTGTGTGCGCACCGCGGTGTGGGGGAATGTTCTCGGTGCGTAGCTGGGCCAAATTTCACCGTGTCTGGTGCTTTGCTGCCTGTGGCGAGGCTGCAGAAGGCGCCGGCCGTGCCAAGGGAGCGGCTTTGCTGCCGGCCGTGCCCGCTGGTGCTGCAGGGGGCGAGGAGGGAGCAGCACGTTTTCTCCCACGGATGCTTTTGGAGCCCTGCGCAGCTCTCAGTAGCTCTGCTCCGGCCCCGTTTAGTAACAGCCTGAAACTGAAGCTGTGGGGGGGTTCCGGGCTGCATTGAGGGGGTCAGTTTGTCCTTCTCAGCACAGCCGGGTGGAAAAAACCTCCCCCGGCCCTGGGGCGAGCTGCAGCTGGCGGTGCCAGTCTGCCCGTACCCAAACTGGGTCTTGGTTCTGTTGTTAGCAAGTCTTTAGATATTGCCATGGGGAAAGGACGCCGCAGGTTTGTTCCCTTGGGATGAGGTGTGATGGCCCCAGTGGCTTGGGAGCTCTCGGCCACGTCCTTGCCGTGGTGCTGGGCTTGGTCCTTGAAATGGTGCAGGGCTAGGTCCTAGCCATGGGGCCAGGCTTGGTCCCCGTGTGCCGGGGCAGCGTCAGATGGCGGCTGGCAAGGGGCCGGCGGAGCCACGGCTCGCCGGGAGGGCAGGGAACCCCCTCGGAGAACAGCAACAGGCAAACTGCCAAAAGCACCGGGGGAGGAGGAGAGCGGAGCACTCAGGCAGCCCTTCATTAGCAGCACGAGCACTGAACAGCACCCACGGATGAGGCGTGACACGAGTGGGCTCAGCCTCTGCCTGGCAGGCTGTGTTCTGGTCTGCAGCAAGCGAGAGTTGGCAGCACCACGAGCCTCATCCTCCGTTTGCTAATCCTCGTTAATTTGCGGCGCTTCCTCGCTCCCTACACGTGCTGCTTGAGACGGCTCGGAGGAAGCTGCTTTTTTTGTGTTTTCTTACTTTTTTCTTACTTCAGTGGAGTCAAAGGGCAGCAGAGAACAGGCAACGGCACCTGGAAGGCAAGCTTTAAACACGGCGAGCCGGTGTGCGCCGCACAGAGCCCCTGGACAGGGCTGCGAGCAGGAACAGCGAAGCGTCCAGCTCGTGCAGCCAGAGCTGGCGCTGGGAAGCAGGCTGTGGGCAAGGGTTAAGGAAGCAGGTACTGGAGGACTTGCTTTGGGAAATGGGATCCGTTCCCGAGGCCAGAACAATAAAAAGCGTTTTGCAAAAGTCTCTTTAGAGACCCCCAAAGGCAAACGTGGTCTTTACTGGGGATTGTCGGTGGTGTTCCCCTGCCAAAAAATAAAAGATAAAGACAAAGGAAGAGGCAGGGTGGTAGGGGTGTGTGAGCGCTGCTGGCAGAGACCTCGCCCCAGGGCCTCTCTGCTCCGTGCCTGGGTCCCGCCAGGGGCTGGGCCTGAGCCCCGAGGAGCAGGGGGCTGCTGTTGGAGCAGCCTCGCGTCCCATCCCTCGGACTCCTGGGTCTTTAGCTGCCGTCAGCACGATGGAAGCGATGCCAACCAGGTGCTGCGATCTGATTTAGGGGCCTTTGCGGCTCCTGAGGCTCAGCGACTTACCGAAGTGCCTCCCTGCTACGAGGTTTTATGGCGCTGCTAAGCGCGTGCTAAGTCTCCGGGTTCCCTCTGCTTCGGTCGCGGTTCCCAACGCGCCTTCCTTGTTCCTGAATACCTCCCGTGTTGTTTCGTGCTTTAACCTCTTAACGTTCGCTTTGCGCTAAGTCGGGAGAGGGCTCCGAGTCCTGCAGGCCTGCTGCTGTGCGTGTGTGTGCGCGGAACGGCAGTGCTGCCCTGGGGGGCCTAGACAAAGCGTGTAGCTACCATAATTTTTCAAGAAGGACGCCACACGTTGGGCGTCTGGGCAACGTGAGGATGAACTGCTAAGCAGCAAGGGAAGGTTGCCCCTTAAGGTTGCCCCTTAAGGTTGCCCCTTCCAGTGGAGGTAGCTCCTGGTGCTGTGGCCGGCTCGTTCAGGCGTGCCGGGGGCCACCCAGCTGCACCCCGTGGAGCAGGGCTTGCAGGATCACGGGGAGTTCCTCCTTATTTATTCATCTTGGTAGCCGTAGACGAATCCTGCTCCGTTGCGATGTGGCCGTATTGCCCTGGTTGGGTCACCGTTATTTTTGTGCCGTGGTTTCGTGCAGCCGTGCTGCTCGGTGGCAGTTTGGGATGTTGGACGTACGTGGGGTGCTGACACACCGGTTGCTGCAGCTGGGAAAAAAATAAAACTAAAAAAAAAACCACCTCGGGGAGTGAAAATTGCAAATGAACTTTGGAGGGGGTGATGCTAAACGTTCCCACGCATGGATCTCAAGCAGCCCGAGCTTGTTTTTACCTCGGAGGCTGATCCAGCAATACACACTGCTAATCCACTGTCCCCTCGCCGTACTGTAAATCAATCGGCAGGTCACACGCGAAGGGTTTTTGTACGGCGGGGTTAAGAGCGGGCCTCAGACCCGCTGCCTTCAGGTCACCGCAGCGTCGCGGGCTGAAGCTCGATGCTATCAGTGTCGGGATTTGGGGGTAAGCTTTTATTAAGTGGCACAATAATATCTTGCGTGGTCAGAAGGGTTGGTGTGGGAGAGCGTTGGGTTGTGCAATTAATCATTAACCGGGTTTTGTTCCTTTTCCTCCTTCCCTGGAGGATGCAAGGAGCAGAGAGCTAAGGTTGTGGAAAGCCCAGGTTCCAAGTGCCAGCTCTTGGCTGTCGTTCAGCCCCAGCGGTTTGGAAAGCTGGCAGGTTCTGTGGTTCCGATCGTTTTATCTTGTCCTACCTCAGTTTTCCCCCGCGAACTTCCCATTTTCTGCATATTTCCTGCTGCTCTGTACGTGTAGCCCTGTGAAACATCAGCGATGCACTGAAAAAAATACAGAAAGGCCTTAAATCCCTGCTTGCTCCCCAGGTGAAATGCTGTAAGGAAGGGGGGACTTCTCCTAAAGACGACAGCCGGGAAGCAGCCAGGTGTGCGATACCTTAAATCAAACGTGAGCACGCAGCAAGGCCCAGTTTTCGAGGGGATGCCGCCTCTTGAAAATGTACAGCGTTAAGAAAAGTCGTTTTATCCTGTGACCAGCCCCGTACCATGGGGTTATTGCGGTGCTGCCAACGTGGGCCAGAAATATCTGTGGGCAACAAAACCACTCATTAAAGAAACGCACCTTCAGACAGCCTTCAGCGCCCTGCCACTACCTGCCCTCTGTTTTTGGGGCCGGGCGATAGCTGTGGCCCCAGACTCCCAAACGTGCGTGGGGCTGCGTTCCCTCTTCGTGCTCTGAGCCCTCCTGTCCCTCCCCTCCGAGGTGGCCGCGGTGTGACGATACCACGCCGTGACACGGGCACCCCGGCTAATTCCTCAGCCCCGATCTCTCACCCGAGCCTTGAGTATTTTCCCTGCTCAGAACAAGCTATTGTTACAGTGACATCTTAATGCCAGCCGCCTGATTGATCTATTACCTGTCGCCCTACGTGGGGACGAGGAAAAGAAATGAGAGAATCCTTTAATCATCGGAATTGGAGAAATATAGCTTAAGAAAACCTCAAACAACTTAGTCAGAAAGTTAACAGGCTTCACGTGTGACTTCTGAAGGCTTTAACGGATGGCTGTGCGCCGGTGGTCGGAGCGCTGCCCGTGTCCCCGGCAGGATGAATGGCATCCGCTCACAGGGGGAGCCCGCCCTGGTTTTTAGGGGCACTTTTCTGTGCCGTTGCCCTGTTGGCCCAGCTCCCATGGGAAGTGGCTGGGCCTCAACCCACCGAGCATCCCTCCTGCCGTCCCCCAGGAGGGGAGCCCCTGGGATGGGCACCAGACCCCTGCGTAGCCCAATTTGCCCGTTTGTCCCTCCGGACCCGCAACGGGGCAAAGATCTGGGGGCGCTCCTTAACCGTGCCCGGCCGTTCCTGCAGGCGGAGCAGCTCTTCCCTCGTAGAGGCTCGTTCAGCACCTCGGTAACGAGGCTTTTAAATAATAACGAATGATAACCGGGCTAAAGATTTAGGAGGCAAATGTAGGGACAACACTTACTGGGCAGGCAGGACACCTCTGGCAGAACGCATTAAGGAGGCGAGGATTTATTGCGGAGCCTTGTTTGGGACGGCCGCGCTTCCCCTGCATAAATTCCCTTTTTTTTCCTTGTGGTTTGGAATCAACTTCTCGCTCGTCGGCGTCGCGGCTTTTCTAAACAATTGTTCTGTTTAAAAATACATGTTAAAGCGTGTTAAGTAATGTAAGCAAACAACGCACGTGCGGCACCGCGGAGCCTTGTTGCCGGTGGATGGGAGCTGCTTTGCATGCTGATTTGCGGCCGTGCCTTCGCTGCTTCTGGCATCTGATCTTTCTTGCAAACGAGGCTATTTTGCCTCGAGGGTTCTCTACCGATTAAGTAATAAATAAATAAGGGTAAAATGAAGCTAGCCTTGCCTAAAATAATTTTGGAGGTTAGAAAAGAGAGAGGTGGAAGGGGTTGCTATTGATCTAAGCTATTAAAACATCATAGCTACTTTTCTGGATTAAATGGCAGCGGGTTTGGGAGGTGAACGTGGCAAAACATAACTGTGCGTGACATTAAGGGGGTTATTTGCCAGTGGGGATCCTGGGTTTTTCCTTTATTTATTTATTTTTTTATTTTCTTGGCTTTTCTGTGCTATCACCCACAGCTCTTGTGCGTGCAGCAGTGTAGCAGATTGTTGAAGTTGGCTCCTCCTAACGAATGTCGCTTTCTAAACGAGGCTTGCAGACGTTTATTTTTGGAAGCCCAGAAAGGCATCCAGCCCCAAATCCCTCTCTTCTCAACCTCTCGGATTGCAAGGTCTTGGCAGGCCAAGCCCAGGGGTTTGCCGGGGGCATTAAACCCGACACCCGCTCACCTCCTGGCCTGCCGGTTGCGATAGCCGCAGATAAGCGCCCGCTGCCCGGCGGCACAGGGAGGGGTGCTCGGGTGGGAGACGGCTGTGGTTTGGTGCGGGTCCCCCGGGACGTGGGAGGCCTTGCTTTGTCCTGCTCACACGCAAGGAAGCCGAGCAGGGGGCGGCCAAAGGGCTTGCCGGAGGATCAGCCTCGGCACCGAACACCAGCCCAGTCCCTGGCTCCGCGTTTGGAAAATGAGATGAAACCAAACTCTGTAAGATTTTATAGCTACTGCCGCGGCAGCGTCAATCGCTGCTGTAGTGCACCACGGCACTGGGCTCGCTACGAAGGGTAAGCCAAGGGCAGGCAAAAAGGAATCCTTTTATTTTTTAATATTATTGACCTGCGAGTATCCCAAGCTACAAATAATAAAGAGTAAATTTAAAAGGGACTGTGAAGAACGGGGCAGCGAAGATCTGGGCTGCGTTGATTTACCCGGCAGAAAGAAGCAGAGGGGCGAAGGCGGGAGCAGGAGCGATTCTCAGCCGCGTTGGGCTGCTGCCGGAGCGCGGTGGCTGCGCGGCACAGAGCAGCTGGGGTGAGAGGCGAGGAGCCCCGGCCCCGGCCACTGCAGCCTCTGGTGTTAATCTTGGTGATGGGGAGGGAAATATTGACAGCAGGACGGCGTGCTGCGGCTTGAATGACAGGCCGTACGTTTGTAGAACAGACTGAAGTACCGCACGGAAAAAGCACGGGCGAGCCGGGAGCGAGGCGTGTTTTCTCTTTGCATGTAAAACTTGCCGCGGCTGGCAGCAGCCCAGCGACAATTAATCAGCAGGAGCCTTTTAGAAAGCCTCTTCCTGGGAAATACGGGCACAGAAAAATCCTTTAAATTCAACATAATTTAAAACAAAGTGCTACGTCGATAGGGAAGGAGGGGGAAGAAAGGGAGAGGGGAGGCTCAGAGCCTCTGGGTCTCCTCCGGCCTCGGAGTCGGGGCCGGGGCGCGGGGCTCGCAGCACGCAGCGCTGAGCAGCAGCAATGCTGGCGGGGGGAGAGGAGATCGGATTTCTAAGCACCCTTGAAACCCAAGCCGCGCTGTTTATAAACTGCCATAAATATTAATTGATATTTAATAAGGTAGGCAAACACAAGGGAAAGTATTGTTTTGGCCAACTCCTACACAGCGGTCCCAGCGAAGCGTGAAAGAGTTTGTGTAACTTTCCTCGGGGGTTAAGAGCAGGTCACGCAAGGTCCTTTTTCCTGGCCGCTGGCCCAGCTTTGGGAGCTGCGAGGGGACAGGGGCGGCTCCTGGGAGCTGAACCCCAAACCCTGCTGGCTGCAGGGGGGGCGCCGCGCGCAGCCGCCGGACTCGGAAGCGCCGAGGGGCGCGGGCATCGCCCCTCGCTCGGCCCGTGGCTTCCCAGGGGGCTGAGGCTGGGGCTGGGGGAACTGTTTAGTCAGATGCGGAGCCCGATGAGATAACCGCGGCCGCTAATTGATACGCTTCCCCACATAACTTGACAGTTCAAACAGGTGGCGAAGAGCCCGTCCGCTGGCGCACATCAGGCTGTCGGCTGTGGGCTCCGGCTCGTCCGGAGAAAGCAGCAGAGAAATGGGGAGATGGGGAAAAACCAAAGGTTTGCCCTCACCAGTGCACCTCAGTTCCCACCGGCCCTTCTCCCTAATTAAAGCCCCTCGCAGGGTTTCTTTACGTGATCCGTACAGCCGACGGGAGGAGCAAAATTCAGAGGAAAGCATTTCGACTTGCTGAGGTTTTGCTGCCAGCTCCGGAAAAAGTACCATAAAAATGTTTTTTAATTTTACTTCTTGCTCTCCTACCGTGCGCGGGCTGATTCATGGGTTCGTGCTGAGACTTGGAGGAAAAATCAATTTTGAATAGAAGGAGGCTGAGGTTATAGAATTAAGACCTAAGCTGCGCTCGGTGCCTGCCGTGGGGCACAGCCTCGTGGCGAGCTCACCCCTGGGGTGCTGCTGGTGCTGGGGGGGCAGAGCTGCTGCAGCCGCCCATCCCCAGGGTGTTTTTTCCTCTGCTAAATGGGGAAATAGCCAGTTGTTGGAAAACATCTCGACTGACCCCACAGCTGCAGTGCAAGGTTTCTGTCTCATTGGGAAAAAACGGATGCGACATCTATTCTGCCTGCTCACGGCTTCAGCCCATCCCTGGGAATGTTCTCCTCGATTGGTCGGGGGGGCAGCACAGCACGTCCGATGGGGACACCCCAAAATGTCCCTTCCCGGTCCCTTCCCAAGCAGCGATGCCAGCCAGGACCCTTCCTACAGCCCCCCAGGACCGCCGGGGTGCGTGGCAGATCAGGTCGTGCCCAAAATCCTGACAGCTCCTGCGCATCGAAGAGAAGTTGGTGATTTACAGAGGTTGGGGTGGAGCTATTTTTGGTCCTGATTTGCATATTTTGGGTACCTTTTTTCATTCCTCATCTCTCCAGCTGTGTCTGGCAGCGGTGGGGCTGTCCCCGGCAGGCGGGCAGCGCTCGGCTCCGACCGCATGGCTCGGCGTCGCTGCTGGCAGCTCCACCCGCAGACAAAGACAGCTTTACAGTACCTGCCTGCACCGAGTTCGCCAGTTTTAATTACAACACCCCACAGTGGAAATTTCACAAAACATTTTATCCGTGCGGAAAACGTAATTAAACAAACAGAACCCAAATGAGAGCGTTAACGTTTGTCGCAGCCGAGGCGGCGGCGAAGCGGGGCATTTCCCGCGCTGCTGACTCGTGGGTCGCGTCTCCGGACTGACAGGGGATGCCTTTGATGCAATGCAGATGGAAAATCAAAACGCAGGGCTTAATCCCTCCCCGGCAGTCCCTGGGGAGCGCTGAGCAGGTGGCGGCAGCGGCCGAGCCCTCGGCGGCTCTCCTCGAGCCGCGGCGCCGGCCGCCCCGCCAGCGCCCGCTACGTGATACAAGCGTGCGATGGGAAACGGCGAGGGAACGTCTCCTCTGCGTTTCTAAGGCCACGGTGGCATCTTTATTTGATGAAGGGATGGGATTATGCCTAATCCCCGCGCTTGGAGACGTTTTATTACTGGGGAAACGCTTCCTTCAAAGAGTCTTCGCCACCGCAGGCGTAGGGTAAAATGGCACTTGGAGGAAAGCCCAGGGCAAGTTGTCCAGGGATGAATGGAAATCCTCAATTTGAGGGCTGGGATCGTGTTTTAGGCGTTTTTGATAAAGTCTCAATTCTAAAAGAAGGAACCAGGCTGTGCTCTTTAAGGAGCCTCTGAGCAGGAGCCCACAGTTGGGGCCACCCGGTTTGCCAGCCAGGCGCTTGCATCAGTTTATGCTCTCATTGAGGATGTGTGTGGGAATTTGGCTTCTTTCATAAAGCGTAACGCCGAGGTGGAACGTGAGCTCTGTAACTGCAGGGCAGGAAGCTGCCAAGCTGCCCCAGCAGTGCAAGCAGCGGTGGGCGCTGGGCACGCAGCACAATGCGTCGTCGTCTCAGGAACTTCCTCTGGCTGCGGGACACGCTTCAGCGATCCAAATCTGAGCTCAGAGGGGAGGTGAGCGATGGAGCGGCTGCAGGGCTGGGCGGTTCAGGTCCTTTGTAATACAGCAGCGGGCCCAAAAGTGGGCTCTGCAGGGGGCTCCTCGGGGGGCACGTGGAGCCCCACGAGCACGGGGCTGTCCCACCTGCCCGGAGCGGCACGCGGGGTCCCGCTGTTGCCTCCTCCGTGTCCTCCCAGCGGGAGCGTGTCCGAGGGCCGTCACCTTCCCCTGGGCAGGCTTCCCAGGCAAATCGCCTGCTGGCTTTCTGTATCTGTGTGGATCAGCCGCGTTTTGAGGAAAACCCTGCCTCACTTCACCGAGCGCAGCCTTTTAAACCAAAATCATGCACTTCCCGGAGTCACGCGCGGTGCGTTGTAACCAGACCCTTTTGACCCTGATCAGGCATTCATCACCCACCTGAGAGCTGGGCAGGGTTCACTGAGCTGCAGGCAAGGCGGGGAGCCAGGAGAAATTCTCCTGTTTCATCCAGGGCTGTGCCCTGCCACGGCTTCAGAGCCGCCTGTTCCCTCTCACAGGAGCCCTGGTGAGAACAGTGCCCTGCGCCCCGCGTGTGTGCTTGGACCTCTGGGCCTGCCAAAACGAGCTCCTGGCTGTGGAGGCAGAGCTGGTCCCGACCTTCCCATCTCTGCTCTTCCACTGCCCGATAACTGGGAGCAGCCCAGTGGCCGTTCAGTTCTCGAATTGCTCTGTTCTTGCACCAACAGCGGTAAATTCCCTGTAAATGTCACTGAAGTTGGCCGTGCTGCTCCGTGCGAGACGTGGGCAAGGGTGTGCAGACACACCTGCACCTCCCGTGTCCGAATCCTCGCTCCTGGCATCGGGCCTGGTGTCTCTTTCTCATGGGGTCTTACCTGCAAGCTTGCCAAAAATAGTTCAGAAAACGCATCGGCAAAGACAGCAATCGTTTGCCAAAAATGTTGAAGTTCAGAACTTCAGAAAAACGATTTGTTTTAGAGGAACTTGTGGAAATGTTGGACACGGAGACGTTTCTGCTCCTACCCCGGCACCACGAGTCTCCCCGGCCGGGCTCCTGGAGGCGCCAGCCATTGTCTGTGCCCTCCTCGAGGCGCAGAGCAGGGGCCGTGCGTGGACACGCTGCGAGGGGACCCGGTCGTTCCGCGTCTCCCTGCTCAGTTCGGTTTGGCCACGGTCTCGTCCTGCGTGGGGCGGTCCCAGGGGAGGGAGCAGCGTGTGCCCGGCCCTAGCACCTCGCAGCTCTCCTGCTCTGCGAGCCGCCTCTGCCCCCGTCGGAGCCACATGGGCTCGTCCTGAGTGACCAGCGGCCAGGAGCCGAGAAGCATTTTATTCCAGGGGCCGGTATTTCACTATCCAGGCGCTTTTGAAATAAGGAAAAATGAGTGGAAATTGCAGTGGGCTTAGCAGACAAAATTGAGCAGTTGACTGTGGCAAGGCACACAGTACTTAAATGCAAGAGCTGATCTAATCGTTGTTCTCGAGGAAGCTTTTTGCTGCATTTTAGCACACAAAGCTTTTCGTTTTCTCTTTTGTGGCTTGAGCTGCTATTTAAGAAAGCAAAAATCAATAAACCTTTCCAGCTTTCAATCTTTTGCCCCAAAAGGTGTTTTTTTGGGTAGTGTTTTGTCATTCATAAGCTGTGGCGACAAATCCTTGACATCATTCGTGGATAATATCGATCAGCTCTTCCGTTGCGCCAAAGGACAAATAGAAATCATTTATCTGTCTGGACTCCAAAACAGCGAAAGACAAAGGGCTCTGCCAGCCACCCATGACAATCAGCAGCTGAAGGTATTAGCGGGGGGTCAAGTTCAGAGGTCAGCGGTCAAACAGGTTGTCATCAGTTTCTCACAGCTATCAGAGTGGAAAAACCCAGCTGGTTCTTATTAGCCAAATCCCGGGCTGCGCGGCTGCAGCGGGGCCGGGCGGGGAGCGGGGCTGGGGCGCAGCTTCGGGGTCCTGGAGGCCGGCGGGGCTGGGATCCGCTTGGTTCGAGGTCCTTGCGTGCTTTTATTCCTCCCGCACGTGCTTCGGGAAACCTCGTTTTGAGCGAGGAGTCCTGGAGCTGCTGCTTCAGATCTGTCTCCCGCGTGGATCCCTGCAAAGGCTTCGTGGTGGCTGCGCGCGGTGCTGCGTCCTGCTGCAGCTCGGCGGTACCGCGGAGGGCACCCGTCAGCCTCCCTGCTGTTCTCCCCCAGCAGCCACCCGTGCGGGCCTTGCTCCTGTGGTGCTGGGAGCAACGGGGGCTGCTCCGAGCCTGCGGCAGCCCTCGGTGCGTGGTTCGGGCAGCGCCGGCAGCAGCCCGGTTTGCCGTCGGGAAGGTGTTGGCGGTGCACGAGGGGCTGCGGGGGTTTGCACGCGCGTCTTCGCGCCTGGCCTCAAATCCAGGTGTCTCCCCGCGGATATTTCCCTGCCTTAATTTGAGAGGACGGGCACACGGACTCGCCTCGGGTTCAACCCCAGCGCCTCAGCGGAGTTTCTCTGGAGTTGTACCGGTGCCGCGCAGGACGCGCGCCCAGAGGGACGCGTGAGCCCTGACGAGTTTCCTCCTGTTCATTAGCGGCGGGTTGAGGCACTGGAGGCTTCCTTCCAGCAACGGGCAGCTCGCGGCGCGGCGGCGGGGCCAGCTCTTTGCATTTCACACGGGAAGCGCTCGTGCAAACGCGAGCCCCGTGGGTAACCCAGGGGTCCGCAGGGCGAGAGCCGGCGTCACGCGCTCACGCCACAAAGCTGAGGCGGGGAGCGCGCCGCCGTACTCCTCCTGGGCAGAAATCCTCCCTTTTATTTTATTTGATTCTCCCAAGGACGCCGCCAAGGTCACCGCCAATCCTGATGCTCCAAAGAGTGTATCAGGGATACAAACCCATTTCGCCAGGCTATTGTTGTATGTATCCTCCTGTGCATCCAACTTCATTTCCACTTCAATTTTATCAACCTTCCGCTGGAGACTCAAGGAGATAGGAAACAAGTACTGACACGAATTAGCCCGGAGATTGACTGATATAGCTCAGCCCAGGGAACCCTGGGTAAAGCCTTCTCGGGGCTCTTTCTCTCTCTCTCTCTCTCTCTCTCTTTTTCCTTTTTATTCCTTTTTTTTTTTTCCCCCCACTGTACCCGTCTGTGTCAGTCACCCATCAGAATCGTCACCAGTTGTGCCCAGCGTGCCCAGAAGGTTTCTGGCGGGGCTGTTTGCCCCGCACCACCCCCCGCAACGCGCTGCTGAGGCTGGCAGCGGGCACGGGGTGCCAGGGGGCTCCCCGAGGGGAAGCGGGGCTGGGGGCAGCCCTCTCCTCCCCTTACTGCCGGGAGCCCAGAGGTGCCCAGCCCCTCGTTTTGGGGAGCACCCAGCAGCTCCCCACCGCCCTGAGGACGGCCCCGTGCTCCCCTCGCGGCTCCGGGCACCGCGGGGATGTGGGAGCAGCCCCGGGGCTCCGCTGCCCAAGCTCCGTGCCCTTTTCCCCCCGGGAGTGCAGGGTTGGGGAGTTTTGAACCCTTTGGGTTCAAAAAAAAAAGGCTGCTAGAGGAAAAGGTGGGGAGAGGGAGAGAAAGGGAATGAAAATGATTTTAATTTTTTTTTGGCGTAGAAATGAAGCTGATATTGAAAGTGAGTAAATTTTAATGAAACGGTGCAAAAATGACATCATTTACTCAGAAATCATTAATTTGTCAGCATTAATATTTCAGCTACAACATTGCCTGTCATTCTGTGCCAGCAATGACTGATAAATCTATAAAAGTGTGCTGCTAATTTACTGAATATTTATGTGCAGTGTCATTTGCAGAGTAGGATTTGAATTTATTTCACTCGGTATTCAGCTGGAGCACATTTCTAGCACGCCGAAAATGAGCAGCGCCAGGCTGTGCAAAGTGGAGCCGGCCAAACTTCACGC